>VYXH01010109.1:403608-423831 GCA_013397275.1 Burhinus bistriatus | reverse complement strand
GGCCGCTCCGCCCGTCTCCGCGGGGGGAGGAGCGAGCGCTCCCCGCGGAGGGCGGCGGTGGGTGCGCGGCCCCGCGGCAGCGGAGGCGCAGGGTGCGGGCGGAAGCCGCTGGAGCCGTCCTCATCAACTGAGCTCGATGTCCAGGTGGAGAAAAGCCTTGGAAGAAGCCCGGGGCATGATTTCTATATCGCCTTTTTTTTATTGTATTTGGTGAAATACTTGGATTCTGCACGGCCTTCGTGCAGTCCCACCGAGTTAATCCACTGGCAAAAACCTAAACGAACAGAGTGCTGCATGCAAGATTCAAATAGTACTACTGCAGAATAACACGAATGTATTTGATCGGCCTCACAGGGGAAACTATGAACCGTCGTCTATAAGGTAGCTTGCTTATCATCTCTAAGGTAGCTTTGCTGCACCACAGAAAGCAAAAGATAAAGCAACGCTTCCTTTCTGATACTGAGAGCGCATCCCATTATGTTCAATGGGAATGCTCTTGTGAGGAACCATTCACTATATATCAATAAATCACTGTCTCTTCTAGACTGCAGATACTACAGGACTCCTGAAGTCATCTGTTTTTTCAACCTGTTTTAATGGACATAGGTGTTCAAACTGTGTCAAAACAGCCTGTAAAGGACAACTGATAAAAACAAAAGGCTAAATGCTGAAAAGCAACTTCCATATCAGTTTGTTTTTAAAGGACACAAAGCCTCACTGGAAAATATTGAGAGGTTCAAAATTTTGAAAAGTTTGAAAATCACACATCCAATTCCTCCTTCTACAAATAGAATCTTGTCCCCAATAATTTAATACATGTTTTATCCTAATCTTCTAATCAAAAAGGGTGAGCCTGTGTAACATCCACTTCCACCAGCAATTTCTACCAAATCACTTTTCAGGAAGATTTGTTAATAATCCTCTGTGATCCTATGGATATTTTCCCAAATTATGGGTTGTCTAGTTCCGATCAAGAAGGCAATGGAAATATGGTCTTCTAGGAGAACATCTTCATTGAGACTTGGTGATACACCAGCTTGGAAACTCATCCAGCATGTGAAACTCAGACCCGAAAATGCAACTACTATATAAATACTTATATATCTATTTATCTATATTCACCTATACTTTTTAATGTTTCAGTATCCTGACTGTCAATCCTGGATTACTTGATACGTTTCTTCATAGCAAGAACCAAAGGTCAGCTCATCCAGCCCTTACTATCTTTCAAAGCCAACTGGGTTTAGAAGCTTCTCCACCCTGTTTAGTTCCAGGGTTACAAGAATGCAACCGTGTGCAAAGGCAATTCCTGGAGCCTTCAACTCTCCGTCATTACTGCTAGAAAGCTTTGGGAGACACCTACCGTATCACATCACATTAGTTCTGGAGATGTGACAGTGCAAATGCAAACTTGCTCGAAGCATTTCGCAGGACTCAGATGTACCGAGACTCCCTGATACGTTGTTTTTCTCTTATGAGGATCACTGTTCAGATTTAGGATCACAGAAGTGCCATCCCTCTGACTTCTCCCTAACAGCGTGANCCCGCCGCCCCCCCGCCGCCCTTACCGGGCTCATGCTCGCCGGGGCGGTCGGAGACCTCGATGACCAGGAGCTCTCGGCCCTCGGCGCTGCGCCCCACCGTGTAGATCCTGCTGATGGCGGGGCACTGCAGCCAGACGGCCACCAGCGCCTCCCGCAGCTCGGCGTAGCGGTGGTACTCGAAGGAGATGCCCTCCTCGGCGCTCAGCCGCCGCCGCCGGCTGGCGCCCCCCGCCCCCGCCTCCGCCGGCTCCGCCGCCCGGCAGGCAGCGAGCACCCCGCAGAGCGCCAGCAGCACNCAAGATTCAAATAGTACTACTGCAGAATAACACGAATGTATTTGATCGGCCTCACAGGGGAAACTATGAACCGTCGTCTATAAGGTAGCTTGCTTATCATCTCTAAGGTAGCTTTGCTGCACCACAGAAAGCAAAAGATAAAGCAACGCTTCCTTTCTGATACTGAGAGCGCATCCCATTATGTTCAATGGGAATGCTCTTGTGAGGAACCATTCACTATATATCAATAAATCACTGTCTCTTCTAGACTGCAGATACTACAGGACTCCTGAAGTCATCTGTTTTTTCAACCTGTTTTAATGGACATAGGTGTTCAAACTGTGTCAAAACAGCCTGTAAAGGACAACTGATAAAAACAAAAGGCTAAATGCTGAAAAGCAACTTCCATATCAGTTTGTTTTTAAAGGACACAAAGCCTCACTGGAAAATATTGAGAGGTTCAAAATTTTGAAAAGTTTGAAAATCACACATCCAATTCCTCCTTCTACAAATAGAATCTTGTCCCCAATAATTTAATACATGTTTTATCCTAATCTTCTAATCAAAAAGGGTGAGCCTGTGTAACATCCACTTCCACCAGCAATTTCTACCAAATCACTTTTCAGGAAGATTTGTTAATAATCCTCTGTGATCCTATGGATATTTTCCCAAATTATGGGTTGTCTAGTTCCGATCAAGAAGGCAATGGAAATATGGTCTTCTAGGAGAACATCTTCATTGAGACTTGGTGATACACCAGCTTGGAAACTCATCCAGCATGTGAAACTCAGACCCGAAAATGCAACTACTATATAAATACTTATATATCTATTTATCTATATTCACCTATACTTTTTAATGTTTCAGTATCCTGACTGTCAATCCTGGATTACTTGATACGTTTCTTCATAGCAAGAACCAAAGGTCAGCTCATCCAGCCCTTACTATCTTTCAAAGCCAACTGGGTTTAGAAGCTTCTCCACCCTGTTTAGTTCCAGGGTTACAAGAATGCAACCGTGTGCAAAGGCAATTCCTGGAGCCTTCAACTCTCCGTCATTACTGCTAGAAAGCTTTGGGAGACACCTACCGTATCACATCACATTAGTTCTGGAGATGTGACAGTGCAAATGCAAACTTGCTCGAAGCATTTCGCAGGACTCAGATGTACCGAGACTCCCTGATACGTTGTTTTTCTCTTATGAGGATCACTGTTCAGATTTAGGATCACAGAAGTGCCATCCCTCTGACTTCTCCCTAACAGCGTGAATTACATTATGAATTTGTTTATGACTTCTCACTGCTTTAGAATTGTGTGCAATATGTGCAATGCTCTCAGAGCTCCCAAATGAACTGCAAATAAAGGTAGCAGACCTAGCGCTCAAAAGACTCACATTCTTTAACAGTTTTGTTGGCTACATTCGTCACAGGCTAAATATTCCTCATTTTCTTCATCTATTTCCCTTGCACCTTATACACAAAGTAAACAAATCTGCTGATGCTGTGATTTTAGACTTACAGTATCATTTTCTGGGAGAACTTTCTGATCAGCCAAAAAAATCTCTGTGCAGTGTAGCAACTCTTCAAATTTATTTTCCCAAAATACAACGTCACTAAAAGATACAAGTAGGCTCAGAAATCATCCATTTCTTTTCATCTCTTCAAGCAGTGAATTATTATTCCCCTATACAAAATCAGTCTCACAACTAGATCTGAATGGATTTACATTAATTTCCATACTTATTAACCCCCTACACCTAAAAAATTAAGAGAATGAGTACTTATAAAAACACACGCACGTACGCATATTGTGTAAAACAGGGCAGCTTATATACTATCAAATTATTCATTTTCAGTTCACATGTACTAATTTCTTTTCAATAAGGGATTAAGAAACAATGAGTAGATTCTCAGAGAGCTTAGGAGCCTTCGCAGAACTGAGCAGGAGGAATAAATCGATGACTTCCTTTCTATCCAACCCCTTCTATTTTCCGTAGTTCAGAGATGATGACTATCATCACAGGCGAAGCCCAAATTTCCTCGTAATATGGAAAAAGGTTTTGCATTTGCCTTAGTCTCAGAGGGATACTCTAACGCCAAGGGCATTCCCAGGCTATACGCATAACCAGGCTCTTGGGTATGACCTTGTAAGCTAATAATACTAATCAGAGCAGGCAGTGGAGCTCAAGTGCTCCATGGCCAGAAAATGTCCTGATGGGCAGATTTCAGATCTGGTTGACCTCTCTCATGTCTGATGTGATATGGAATAGTAGATTATATTTCACTAACAGACGCAGCCTAAATAATTTGGTAATGGTAAAGAAAACGTCATTGACATTTACAAAAATACTTATTTATAGGCAAATATATATACACACAAATATATATGTAATATTCATATGTATTTACGTATCACTCCATTCCTTTGGCCAAAATGATTTGCTGAACGTGATTCAATTTTTTTTTCAAATACTTCTGACTTGCCTGAATCTGTCTTTTTCAGCAAATCATGATTCACCAGCAAGTACCTAATAAATCTTCCCCCCGCAAAAAAAAAAACAACCCTCATACTCACAGAGTTCTGCTTACAAGACCTGAGTAACTCTGCACTTTATTTGTGTGGCAAGACAAGCAGGCTGAGGCAACTATTTTCTTTTATAACCCAAAAAGACAACCCTAGACCTCTGTCTACTGAGAACAACAGAAATACATCCTGAACAACAAGCAGAAATCCTAAAAACATTCTATGATGGAGATCAGATATTTACATTATTAATAACAAAGTACTGTTAATAATGATGCCATGGGAATACTCAGTAAACTTCTCTGGTTCATATTTGGAAAGAAGTGAGAGGTTACACTACACTGCACGAGGAAGACAGTGCTTTCTAACAGACAAATAACCAAGTGGGATGCTGAACGTAATGCCTAAGGGAGAAAATGAGCAAGACCAAATCTTGGTTGGTTTTTGAGCGCCCCCCTCCGAGGAGGGCTATCTTTGGCCTGCTAATATTCAGTGGTATCACATTTTCAAGGCTTGGAAAAATCCTGAAAGGCTACTTAGGATATTAACACAGCGCAACTATTCAGAAAAAACACCTAGAGACCACGTATGTCCTAAAAGACCCTGTAATAGCTGGCAAGGGTTTCAATCAAGAAATTAATGATAGGAATAGAGTAGCTCCAACCAATTTTAAAAAAAAGAACAGTTGATGTCAGTATTAAAAAATTACCAGGGAAGTACATAGAGATAACTTGTGAGATGTAAGAAGTTTTTACTTATCTGAATGCTGATTACATACTTGTATTACACCCAGTAGCTCTGGTCACTTGAAGATTTGTCTTCGAGACAGAAGCTTCTGTTACCAACCTCCAAATGGAGTAATCAGTGCTCCTGGGGTGATACTAGGTCCTGGACGCTGAACTGCAATGCTGTTTCTGAGAGGTGCCATGGCTATACCACCAAACACTCATGCAGAGAAACTACCATGCAGGAGCATTTTGAGAGTCCACAAAACTGGCTGACAGGGGTTGTTGTTTGGTTTTTTTTTTAAAGTGGTGAGCCACTATCTAACAGGAGTGTTCCTCTGGTCTTCCACAGGGACTGGTATTTCAAGTCTGGGGGCCAACTTATTCAGTGATTACATGAATGTGAATCAAATCTGATTAAAAAATGTGGATGACAAAGAATGATGAATAATAAGGATACAGCAGCTCTGGAATATGATTTAGATGACTAGGTGAGTCAATCACATTTAAATATTTAAGCGTAGCAAATTGCAAATTACACTTAAGAGCAAGAATATAGAACACCCTCGTCACAGTCCAACAAGCAGCATTGCGAGAAGCATTGAGCGATCACAGTAGATGGGTAACTTGACTGTATTTTCAGTGCAATGCTGCAGAACAGCTAACTCTGTCTTTGAATGTTTAGAGAGAAGGACAACGGTTAAGAGGAAGGATGTGATTATACCAAGGTGGTATTACAGAGAATGATCTGGGCACACACTTCTGACACCTACAGCTGAAACAAGACATTGAAAATTCAGCGACAAACCTCAGAAGTAATCTGAGAAATAGAGGAAACGCCTTACCACAGAGGATATGATATAATCCGGTCAGCCAGTGAAAAAATACAATTGAAAAGCAATTTGATTGCTGTGTTTATTACCTTCACAGATAGAAAATTATAGCAAAAACCAACGGCAAAAAGTTGCCTTCTTCCTGGACACGCTGGTTTTAGGGTTCAGTGGCCAAGATTTAGCAGAAGGCTGCAGCTGACAGAGGAAGGAGGCAGCAGTAAGGGGATGGAGATTTGGAGGCAACGAACCAGACACTGTAGTGAGCAGTAAATATCTATAGCCAAAAAGTAGGTTACAGTAGTATCATTTTTCAATAAAAATTAATGTTAAAAAATCTATAAACATATCACACTTTTCTTTCAAATTATCTTAAGACATTCAGCAGTCATTAATTATAAATTTGGTGAAGAAAATAAATGAAACCATAACTTACAAATATCATCATCATGTCAATCATTAATACACTCTGGCAAGCTGTGCTGCAGTGTAATATAACCCTCCTTACTTAGTATTTCACATCAGCAGCCAAAAGCAGTTGATTATTTTGCAATCCTAATCCGAACAATTTATTATACTTTTCAAGTATACTTTTCAATGGGTTTTGACACAAAACCCAAGAAATTAATTCATCGCTTTCGTATTTGTCATACCCTAAGGGACAGTACAAGCTGTTATTTCGCACAGATGAGCTTTACTTAAACTAAACCAGACTTTTAGGAAAAGATTAGCGTGTGACAAATGTTACTCCCCCACTTACTCCCCTATCCTACCACTTTTAAGAGTGAAATCTGTCTCCTTGCTAAAGAGGATAAAGGACCACAGATTGTGTAAGGTTTTGCTGTGCCTTGTCAAGAGCCAAAAACTGTCACCCGTATGTTGCTCTCTCTTTTTTTTTTTATTGCACAAAAAACTCTTAGTTTTCAGTACTATACATAACCTGTAGTCTCTCTCACTAAATATGGGGGGAAGGGGGGAAATCAGAGAAGTCTTAAATAAAGGCCTAAAACCTCAAAAACGTAATTGCCTAACACAGTTCTCAATATGTGTAAAAGATACATAGTAACGAGGTAGGTCATTTACTAGCCAACAGGATGGTCAATAATAAATACGAAGTTCTGCATTTGAAAAGGTGGAGGGCTGGTGGTAAAATGCAGGTGTATCTGACTCCCGCAGCAAAACAAGCCTGTGGTCTTCAAATGCAAGTTCCTGTGTTCAGAGAGGTCCAGGGGACACATTTTTGCAGCAAAAAATAAATTTATAAAGCTCAGCTTGCATTATTCTCTAGTGATTTCTCAAAGAAAGAAGATCAAAACCAATGATGTGATCACACACTACTATAAGGATGTACATAAAATAACCCAAAAAACTGAAATAGCAACAAGTCTCAGAAAAATATGGATTCAAGTCATGAAAAAAGAACAAAACACCCCCATGCACACTGTACCTAGAAAGATGGCATAAGTAACATGCTAAAATCACATTCCTTTTTTTCAAAGCCTCTTGAAGAATGGAATATACATTGCAACATTGTTGAGTCATGCCATCAAACTTTTAGTGCTCTGAGCTCTGCGATAGATGAGGAGACACGAAGCCTTTACAAATACCTTTACTGGATTATTTAAGCAATTGGCTCACAGTTGTACACAATTTTGGGACAGTGCCTGTATAGGCACAAGCCAGCAGGCTGTGAACCAGTGAATAGAGTCATGTACGCACAGAAAATCTGAAGCACTGAAAGCTCCTTGTATTTTTAGGCTAGGGGTTCAGTAAAATAAAGCTAAGTACAGCTGCAGGATGAGAGTGGGAGTTGACAAAGCAAAGAGGATAATGGCCATCATTGAAATCTGATTATAGAGGTCGCTTCCACCATGGAGAGTTCAGGCTGCCAGTGCATATGGATTCAGGAAGTCTGAAGTACCAGTCCCCACTGAAAACTGAACAATACCCGGTTTTCAGCTTCCATTCACCTGCCACAGACAAGTATTTTTACTTCCTTTTAGAGGGAAGGGGAAGAAATCAATTTCAATGGGAATACATACAGATAGAGAAGCAAAAGCTTCTACAAAACACGTGCAGAAGAAGAATCTGAATCACTCCCACATCTCAAGTAATATTTGAATCACTCTGAATATCATTAATGCCTTGGCTTTTTGTTAGAAGCCTGATCTCATCTGCACTTTCATCTGTAATCTGGTGAGGATTACACCAGACTGTGTGTGAAGCAGCACAAAAATTCAGGTGGTCTTGAGTAAGCAAAACACTGTAAGCATCTCTAAAGGACTTACAGGGTAGATGAAGCAGTTTTTGAAGTCTGAAGAGCAGCTGACATTAAAATACAAAGAGCAAGATCTTTGTAAGGTTTAAACCCTTCTTAAATACTTACGCTGTTACTTCCCATGCAACACACTAAAAATATTTAGAGTAGATTCAACAATATTAGACTACTGCTTCTATTACTAGTACAACTCAAGTAGTAGATTTTGAGATTCTAGTTAGTGAATGCTGTAACGTAACTTGAGAATGCACTTGGCCCAGAAGTTGTCGCTACCTGCAGTAGCTATGTATCCAAGTCCTCCAAAACACAAACCAGCAGAATTTACAAGACGTTCTCCATTTCCATTTCTTCCTGCTGTCTCTGTAAGTAGTTTAACAGGTGGAACTGTTGTAGACCATACTAACAGAAATAATGCCTCAGAGATAGACAGAGTAAGATGCTATATCCTACGTGTTTTTTATCATAGTTTTGTATTAAAAAAACATGTGAAAGGTATAATACACACATCAAACCAAACCACATTTATTTAATCAGTCACAAGTGCAAATATAGCAACGAGTCAGTTCAGCAAATTACAACACACAGAGAAGAATGTAATGTAAATGCTAAGCACACTGACAGACCACCTTCAGAAGAGCAGCAAAAATCAGTTTCTTCCAATAAAAACTTCTATTCTTTTTACCTGTAATCTAAAATAACATAATAAATCTAGGAATGTCTCTGCTAACTCACGTTTAGCCAGATATTCTGTTATTAACAGTTCGCATTATCCAGCGTGCAAATGGCCTGTCCAAGCTTCCTATTAACAGATGTTTTGGTTTTAAGCAACTTTTACCCAATATTTAAATAATAAAATGCTGATACCAGTTAAGTTCTGCTATTTGATATTACAAATTTAAGAATATATATTTAAAAAAACTAAGTCCAATTTCATATATAATTCTAGTTGGATCCGAAGTGGGCAACATTAAAGATAAAATTGAAAAAAATTCCGCCCCCCCCTCCAAAAAAAACGGATAGACACAAGTAATCTCAGAGTTTTTTGCATCATCTTTAAATCTGAAGTTAAAATATATGCAGTACTTACGTATAAAATAGAAAGCATTCCCATTAGGAAGATACTGCAGTGTAATTAGCTGTTTTTCCCTACCACTTAGTAGCCAAGGAACAAGATTTATGCTTAACATCCGATCACTATTTTGCTTTACAGAAAAGCAAAAGTTGACTACCAGTATTAGCATCTGAATTTTTACACTGGAAATTTAGTTAGCCTTCTTCTTCATTATGACTTGTTGCTTCTTCTCTTTTTCTTTATAGGCAATGAATTGAGAGTCCGTACCAAATATTCTGTCCCACCACGTGAAGGTTGAAGCATAATTGCCGATGAAGTTCATGTGATGGAAATCATGAAAACGGGCCCCAGCATAGAAAGGCACCAAATGAAGAGGGTTCAGCGGAACATCATAGCCACTACAGGGAAGCAGAAAAAAAGGAAAGCAATTATAGTAAGGATTTTTCCCAGCTATAAACCACAAAATATAGACACTTACTTGTTGTTTTTATAAAATAAAGCGGGTTTTTTTGTATTATAAAGCCCTGAGGTAATCACTGTAACACTGGCTTAATAGGAAAATAAGATCCCTCCTATCCTAGCCAAATGATGCTGTAAATTATCCCACAATGGCTTTGGCACTTGCTGACCTTACCAGCTCAGTTTATCAGGCAACACAAAAAAAAAAAAATCTAAGCGAGTGACCTAAAAAATCACGATGGCTGACTTCCTGCTCGCTTAGAAGCTTTAACTGACTCAAGAGTGACGTTAGGAAGGAGGAATAAGAAATAAGACTTCTAGTGACAAGCTATGAACATCAGCTCCGCTGCTCATCAAATAGCATCTCAAATCAGCTACAGTTGTAGTATTGCTACTCTTATTTTCAGCTTACTTCAAGTTCTTCAAGTGTTTAAAATTTAAAATATACAATTAAAGTAATATTAAAACCAGAACAGTTTGCTTTAGAAGGATTTCAACTCTTTCGCTTAGCAGTACTAGAAAGCATCTTACCACCACCTAGTGGGGAGAGTGCAAGGTAATTTGTTATAAACAGCTCATGGGAACAACAAACTAAAATGATAATTATCAAGGGAGAGTCACATTTTGCATCCATTACTTTATGATATGTCACAACATATACTTCTCAGTCTACAACCAATATGTAACTAAACCAGCAATTATGTGTACGACGAGTTGGTTAGCTCTTGTTCCACTAAAACTCTTGACACCGATTACAGTAGGACACTATATGCTTCATAATGTATTTACAGATACAAGGTCAAGTGTAACACTAGCATTTCAAGTATGAACTCTGACTTTCCCCTTCCTCTCAAACACAGGAAAGAAAAGCTCGTTCATTTGCAGATGAACCCAACTAAGCCTACTGGGATTTGCACTAGCATTTCAGAGCCAAATTTGAAAGAAGTCAGTCATACTACAGAGAAAAGAAGTCTTGCCCTTTGCATCTACCATAAATAAATAAATACAAAACAAAAGCTATTATTTATTTAAAAGACAATCAGTGATTGTATAACCTTAAGTTTCTCTTGTCCAGGAAAACTGGCTGACAAAGTATTAAATGGAAGGAATTCTTGGCTAGAATATCATATTTTGTAATTGATTTTTGGTGTTCTGTTATGCATAAAGGTCACTTGCACACCCACCAAATATCAAAAGCCAGACATCCTAATGAGGCACCTAGCTTCCAAAACCCTCAAGATGCTCTGGCTGACAGTCTACACTCCTCTAATCAGCAAGATTTGCTATTAACACTACCTCAAACCAGGAAACGGTTAACTGTTTGGGTTGTGCCATTCTTTGTAAGATGCATAAAAGCATGTCAGTGCAAAATAAACAGTAAAGTTCATTGAAAGAGACAGGTAAATTTAAGACAGTCAGGGAGAAGAGAAATAGCAATTACTAAGAAGCAACAAGGATTTCACCTGTGTACATCAATGGTTTCCATCAAGCGACATATTACCCATGCCCACAGAAGAATCACATGGTTACAGAAAACAACAATTCCAATAAAAAAGCCAGTTCCAAGGATAAGTGTTTCCAAAGGATGTGCATATTCTGCTTGCATTCCAAATGGAGACTAGAAAGAGATAACAGACAGGAAAACAGACAACATTTTCAATTTCATATACCCCCAAATCAGAATCACTATTTTGTGGCACTCTCCCCTTCCCATTACCCCACAAGTCTACAACAGGACAAAGGGAATGATGTTGTGGGTAAAAGAAATGGTCTGACTGAGCAAGGGCCTTAACACAGGTGGTTCAGCTCCTCACTAGGAAACCAGAAAACAGTATTCCAAGGTCACAAGGATTATGACTACATTAGTGATTCCAAACATTTCACTACTTGTTGAAAAGCTGGAAACTTTTATTTAGGCTTACCATTATCCAAGGCCAAAGAATTATCTCAGGAATATTAAAAATGTTTGTGAAGCTCCTATCAGCTTTGCTATACATCCAGTCTTGGAAGCAGAAGAAAAAAGGAAGCCAAAATATTCTGAGTAAAAATTCACTTAGAAATTTATTTAAAAAGTAATTAAGAAGCACCCTTCATCTTTGACTTTTTTTTTTTAAGATAAATTCTTACTATTCAAATATTATTATGAGATTGAAATAAAACATTTCTTTTTCTTTATATATATTTTTTTTACTATATATATGTACACACAAGCAACCCCCAGTCATACCTACACCTGGCTTACAAGAAAAGAAATTCCATAGAGTTTTCAAAAGTAGAGCACCGCAGAAATATAATAATTAAAAAAAAAAAATTAACCTAATGCTCAAGGTTATAAGTTTGATTATCAGAAAAACCTAAGTCCACTTTGGCTTATGGGTGATTTTAAAATCATCACCTTTTACTAACAGGGAAAGTTTTTAGTGAAATAGCCATTAGCCTACAGATCACTTCGGTGTGAACTGCTAACCACTCAAGAATAATGGCCAAAAGCTGCTCCTGCTAGAGACCTGAGGGGCTGCCAAGAGCACGAGGAAAACAGCGGCGGCTGCTGCTGCAGCTGTATGAACATATGAATGCATCAATCAATATCAAGCTTCTCTATTATCGCTGCCTGTATAAAACACGCCAGACACAGTAGCTTGCAGTTTACCTTAGGCACAGTATGGGTTACACACTGAAACACAGCAGTACACAATCACAGTACCACTGACTTGTGATCCAGAGACGGTGCCATCCAAACACAGCTATACGGACTACAAGGTGTAAGCACCACTGGACCCTACCTGGCTCAGAACAGTGCCACCTCCAGTCAAGTATGGCTCATTACCTCGTGCTCAGTGCCAGCTCCAACATTGCTAAACGCGGAACCGCCCAAAGTATCTCTGTACTGCACTGTGCTATCGATGCAGTATCACACAACTGGCTATACTGCTTCCAGAGGCCCATATCCAAAGCCATACTCTTTCCCTGAATCATATA
The DNA here is from genome assembly GCA_013397275.1 of Burhinus bistriatus. Classification (NCBI taxonomy): domain Eukaryota; kingdom Metazoa; phylum Chordata; class Aves; order Charadriiformes; family Burhinidae; genus Burhinus; species Burhinus bistriatus. The sequence goes on along the minus strand of VYXH01010109.1, from coordinate 411,148 downwards.
TGCTGCACATAGGATGCACACACCCAGGCCACATAGAAGCCACCCGTCTGGATCGTGTTCTAGGGATTAGTATGCTCTGGATAACACCCTAGGTGGCAGAGAACTGATGAACAATCAAATCCAGAAACCTACCATTTCCCCCTCCCCTAGCAATCAAGCACGTAACACGCTTTTATAAAAGCCTGCTTTCACCTAGCTCAACAGATATGGTCAAACTTCAAAAAGTTGAGTGCGGCCTTTCATTCCCGTTAAATGAAATAAAATTACAGGTGTTTTCAGAAACAAAATGGATGACTGTTCTTGACAAAGAGCACAAGAAAAAACATCTATCCCACTGTCAGAAGGATGCAAAATTCTTAAGTCTTTCAAATAAGACCTTTAAATAAGTTGTATGAAACCGCATATACTAAAAGCTATCAAAAAAATAATCAAGGAATACATACAACAAATTCATGGTGAACCTTATGGATATACTTGTATATTCTCTTGTGATGCAGCAATCTATGCAGGAAATAGTGCCAGGCATCTTCAATCACTGCACATCCAAAGCACTGGGCAACCAGAACATACCTTTAAAAAGCAGAAGAGTTATTAGTTACAGAACATACTAGGAGTCCTTGTACCTATCAGCTCATCTGTTGATATGCTGAAGTGAATTAGCATGCAGTATAACAAGCTCATTTCAGTATTACAGTCTATAAAGAACATCTGTAGACTGTGTAAGATGTAGAGATAAAAACAGACCTGCATCAGCTATCCAGATAGACAATAAATTTCCAAGAAACATGAACTTCTGTTGTAAAGAACAGCTATCAAAAAAACCAAAATCCCAAACAAAAAAGCATTTATAACTAATTCAGTTTTGCTTAAAAATCTATCAGTTTAGTGCAAAAAAGGAGAATGTGAAGCAGGTGGTGCATTCTCTCCCTTGAGGAACATGCTGCTGCTATGATATAAAACAAGGTGTAGCAAAGAAACACTTAGGAGGAATCAAAAAATGAAAAAACCCAAACAGTCCAATATTTAACCCATGCTATCGTGAACCTTGCTCCCTCCCAATCCCCCCTTCTTCCAAGTATCAGAACAATTTGGGGCCATTTAAAAAAAACCAAACAAACAACCCACATCTAGAAAGCTCTAATTAGCTTCCATAGCAGTTAAGCATCAACAAGAGCATGATTAACAGTTTACATCACCAAAGAGTTATTGTGTATTGCAGTTGATGACCCCATTTGTTAAATATTCTGCCTTCAACTCTATGTAACTCAGCATCAATGTATGAGAAAAATCTACCTACCATCTAGGCATCTCTTCCCACTCATATGGAATGTTAAAATACTCTGTGAAGTAATAGGTGCCACAAATCAGAGGAAGTTGAATAAAAAAGTGATTGAAGAGGAGCGTTTTGAAACACTTCCACTGTTTTTCCCACGTTTCTGGTTTATCCTAAGAAGAAACAGAAGAATCAGTTGTGTTACGTACTTCTAGTGCACATAACTGAAGTGCCACAAAAATTACTTTGGAGGCCGTTTCATTCCACCTTGGAAGACAGACAGCAGGTCCTCCAAGAATACAAATTAACTCAGGCAATACAAATTACATGGGATTGGATTCAGTTTCATCAGAAACTGTTGTTTTTATAAGCCGCTTTCTGTAAAGTATAAAGTAAGCCTCACTTAAGAGAGGTTGTCTTTGCCAGTCGCCCCAGACTATGCTGGTTTTTTTCAGTGTTTGTAATTAGCAGAAACATTTAACATTCAACAGTTTAACACAAATCAAAGTTTGCTTTTCTTCTTCGTACCACAGAATGTATCTCCATAGCTAAAGTAATACAAAGAGAAGTTGAAGACAAGCTTGTGAAGAAACACGTTGTCTTAAAAACATCCAGTTTTTGCAGGGAGACCTTTTAACAATTACTGTAGCAATTTCATAAGCTGGTATTATTAGTTTCCAATTCGTATTACAAGGAACTAGGGGAAAACAATCATCTTTAGAAATTGGATGTGCCTTTGCTACCAGCTAGGAGCGTGCAGTCCATCCTAAGCTTTTTCTACTGTTAAAATACTTGAAAGCTAATTCTTAATCCTTTCAAGAGGGTGCGCATAGAGATACTTTGAAAGAGACACCTGCTATTACAGAAGCACACCATGTAATTCTTTCATAATACCAAGATACACCTCTACCACCAGATGCTCCCATTCTACTATACCTTCCCCTATTGACATATAAACTTACATGGAGAAAATTTAACTTTGCTAACAGAGATTGATGTACCCTTTTCTTTCTTAAATCACCATGGTGGAAAGGATACCCTCCCTCAGAAACACCTCCTTTCCTTCCCCCAAATCCACTTCTCTTCCACCCCTCAGACACACTGTCATCCAGGATGTCCACAGTGACAGAGGAAAATGGATTGTATAAATTAGAAACTAGGATACTGCAGTTAAATGCTCTACTTCACATATTCAAAGACAAACCAGGAAGCGTGTAGTTCACAACTTTGTCTTACCTGCTGAATTTTATACTTTTGCATGTATGGTATAAACTGGAAGACAAATCCAGGTACACAGAGCAAGAAGTATGAAACTTCATGAACTATAAGGGATCCCCAAGTCGCAATCTGGAACTTTGTGTAGTTATCCAGCATGTAATTCCAGGCATTTTTAAATGGTTGCTGCAAGGGATTGTCAGGCAAGAAAGAGTCTATATATTCCACCGCCAGATAAGCAGAGTTCAAGATATTAACGCTGTCGTTCATTGCCATTGTTCAAACATAAAGCATCACAATTACAGTTCTTCTACAATTGTCTAGAAGTAACCTGCAAGTTTTGAGGAAAATTGAATAAACAGCAATTAATCTTCAGAAAAAAAAACATTACCCGCCTTAGTTGTTACCCAGCTTTAAAGTAAAAACAAGGAAGAGAAGAGAAGGGAAAGACAGATTCTTTTTCTACAGAATATTGTAAAAAAACAAAACTTAAGACTGGTTTGAGATGCAAACCAATTTGAGAAGCAGCCAGCTCTCAAGTTTTGAGATTAGGTCAAGGGAGCAAAATGATAACAAAAATATTAATTATTACCCAATTTTATTTCAAGTCTTTTGCAGGATAATTGTATCCTGTACTAAAAGAGCATAGAGAGGTTCAAACCAGATATTAGAAATTAAATTAATCATGAGCACCTGATTATCCAGCCTCATAGCTGCGAGCCAGAATCCCGCAAACTACACCAACACAGCAGACTGCCTTTAGACTGCCGCTGGCTTGAGGCAATCCACCTTCTCATAGATTTTTTATCACAGCTCCCAAAAGCACAGAGGTGGCATTCCCGCAGGTGCCTNAAAAAACCAAACAAACAACCCACATCTAGAAAGCTCTAATTAGCTTCCATAGCAGTTAAGCATCAACAAGAGCATGATTAACAGTTTACATCACCAAAGAGTTATTGTGTATTGCAGTTGATGACCCCATTTGTTAAATATTCTGCCTTCAACTCTATGTAACTCAGCATCAATGTATGAGAAAAATCTACCTACCATCTAGGCATCTCTTCCCACTCATATGGAATGTTAAAATACTCTGTGAAGTAATAGGTGCCACAAATCAGAGGAAGTTGAATAAAAAAGTGATTGAAGAGGAGCGTTTTGAAACACTTCCACTGTTTTTCCCACGTTTCTGGTTTATCCTAAGAAGAAACAGAAGAATCAGTTGTGTTACGTACTTCTAGTGCACATAACTGAAGTGCCACAAAAATTACTTTGGAGGCCGTTTCATTCCACCTTGGAAGACAGACAGCAGGTCCTCCAAGAATACAAATTAACTCAGGCAATACAAATTACATGGGATTGGATTCAGTTTCATCAGAAACTGTTGTTTTTATAAGCCGCTTTCTGTAAAGTATAAAGTAAGCCTCACTTAAGAGAGGTTGTCTTTGCCAGTCGCCCCAGACTATGCTGGTTTTTTTCAGTGTTTGTAATTAGCAGAAACATTTAACATTCAACAGTTTAACACAAATCAAAGTTTGCTTTTCTTCTTCGTACCACAGAATGTATCTCCATAGCTAAAGTAATACAAAGAGAAGTTGAAGACAAGCTTGTGAAGAAACACGTTGTCTTAAAAACATCCAGTTTTTGCAGGGAGACCTTTTAACAATTACTGTAGCAATTTCATAAGCTGGTATTATTAGTTTCCAATTCGTATTACAAGGAACTAGGGGAAAACAATCATCTTTAGAAATTGGATGTGCCTTTGCTACCAGCTAGGAGCGTGCAGTCCATCCTAAGCTTTTTCTACTGTTAAAATACTTGAAAGCTAATTCTTAATCCTTTCAAGAGGGTGCGCATAGAGATACTTTGAAAGAGACACCTGCTATTACAGAAGCACACCATGTAATTCTTTCATAATACCAAGATACACCTCTACCACCAGATGCTCCAATTCTACTATACCTTCCCCTATTGACATATAAACTTACATGGAGAAAATTTAACTTTGCTAACAGAGATTGATGTACCCTTTTCTTTCTTAAATCACCATGGTGGAAAGGATACCCTCCCTCAGAAACACCTCCTTTCCTTCCCCCAAATCCACTTCTCTTCCACCCCTCAGACACACTGTCATCCAGGATGTCCACAGTGACAGAGGAAAATGGATTGTATAAATTAGAAACTAGGATACTGCAGTTAAATGCTCTACTTCACATATTCAAAGACAAACCAGGAAGCGTGTAGTTCACAACTTTGTCTTACCTGCTGAATTTTATACTTTTGCATGTATGGTATAAACTGGAAGACAAATCCAGGTACACAGAGCAAGAAGTATGAAACTTCATGAACTATAAGTGATCCCCAAGTCGCAATCTGGAACTTTGTGTAGTTATCCAGCATGTAATTCCAGGCATTTTTAAATGGTTGCTGCAAGGGATTGTCAGGCAAGAAAGAGTCTATATATTCCACCGCCAGATAAGCAGAGTTCAAGATATTAACGCTGTCGTTCATTGCCATTGTTCAAACATAAAGCATCACAATTACAGTTCTTCTACAATTGTCTAGAAGTAACCTGCAAGTTTTGAGGAAAATTGAATAAACAGCAATTAATCTTCAGAAAAAAAAACATTACCCGCCTTAGTTGTTACCCAGCTTTAAAGTAAAAACAAGGAAGAGAAGAGAAGGGAAAGACAGATTCTTTTTCTACAGAATATTGTAAAAAAACAAAACTTAAGACTGGTTTGAGATGCAAACCAATTTGAGAAGCAGCCAGCTCTCAAGTTTTGAGATTAGGTCAAGGGAGCAAAATGATAACAAAAATATTAATTATTACCCAATTTTATTTCAAGTCTTTTGCAGGATAATTGTATCCTGTACTAAAAGAGCATAGAGAGGTTCAAACCAGATATTAGAAATTAAATTAATCATGAGCACCTGATTATCCAGCCTCATAGCTGCGAGCCAGAATCCCGCAAACTACACCAACACAGCAGACTGCCTTTAGACTGCCGCTGGCTTGAGGCAATCCACCTTCTCATAGATTTTTTATCACAGCTCCCAAAAGCACAGAGGTGGCATTCCCGCAGGTGCCTAGAACTTCTGCCATTTCCACAGACTAGGCTGCTTGTTGGTTTGGGTTGGAAGGAACCTTTAAAGGTCATCTAGTCCAACCCCCCTGCCGTGGGCAGAGACATCTTTCACTAGATCAGGTTGCTCAATGTCTCGTCCAACCTGGCCTTGAACACCGCCAATGATGGGGCACCCACAACTTCTCCAGGCAACCTGTTTCAGTGTCTCACCACCCTCATCATAGAAAATGTCATCCTTACGTCCAGTCTAAACCCACCCTTCCTTAGTTTAAAACTGTTGCCCCGTATCTTGTTGCTACAGGCCTTGACAAGTCTTTCTCCGTTTTTCTTATAAGCCCCCTTTAAGTACTGAAAGGCCACAGTCAGGTGTCCCCGCAGCCTCTCTTCTCCAGGCTGAACAACCCCAACTCTCTCAGCCTCTCTCCACAGGCGATGCGCCCTCTGATCATTTTCGTGGCCCTCTGGACCCCCTCTAACAGGTCCATCTTCCACCCTAAAACGTGCGCGCAATTCACAAGCCAAAGTAGGCCAGTCAGTCCCCAGCCGATAGACTCAGTCCAACGTAAGTAACGCAGTATCCAACGCCGTCAGTTACCATTTTTCTCTCCTAGCAACAGCATCAAGGTGCTACCGTTTCTTACTAACGACAGGCACATCGCGGCGGAAGCCGCTTCATTAACGACAAAGGCATCACTGCAGACGCCGCGGAAGCTTACAACCCCGCCGCCCGAAACGCGGGGCGCGCGGGGCTACTTACCCTCCCCGAAGAGCAGCCGGCTAGCCGAGGGACCAGAGGCGCGACTGCGCCTGGATCGGGCTCGTCCGTCCCGTCCAGCCCCTGCGAGGAAGCGGACAGACCCTGTCACGCACCGCCCGCGCGCGGGACGACGGCGGCGGCGACACAGGCAATACCCAGAGGAGACGCCCGGGCCGGCGGCATGCGCCCGTAGCAGCCCGGGGTGCCACCGGGAGGAGCCGCACAGCCGGCCGGGCGCCCCCCCGGGACGGGACAGGTCGCGCCCTACCCGCCCTCCCTCCCCCGGCTCTCACCTGGGTGACGGCGGCGGCCCCTCACGTCCGCGGCGGAAGCAGCAGCAGCGGCGGCGTCAGCGCCCGTCGCAGCAATAACAACCGCCGGGGCCGCCGGCTCTTCAAGCGCGCCCTCCCATTGGCCGCGCAACAACCCCCGGCGCGGCGCCCATTGGCTGGCCGGCGGCAGCGGCGGAGAGTCAGGCGTGAGGAGGGCCGGGACGGAGCTGCGGATCCCGTGCACCGATTGGCTGAAGGGGTGGAGTGAGGATAGTGAGACCTCGGCGCGCGGCCAATGAGGCGGGAGGGAGGCCGAGTGACGTCAAAGACGTGATGAGGCGGAGACCGGTGCCTCAGACGGGGTGAGGCGGGCGCGGCCCTTCCCTCGCCCCGGGGCCGTTGCCCGGTGCTGCTACCCCGGAACCGCCGGTGGGGGCCTGGGCCCCGCACGCGCCGCCTGCGTCCAGAGGGCCGACCCGGGCGCAAGCGGCTGCTGGGGGAGGAGGAGGAGGAGGAGGTGGTGGTGGGCGGGGAGTCAGAGCGCGGCCCCCCGGGCAGCGGCGGCTGGAACGAGGGAAAGGATCGTTCCCGAGAGGCACCGCCGGTGCCCGTTACCTCCATCCGCGCTGCTCCTGTCGTTTAAAGCGGCGTCGGCTCTCTTAGAAGAGCCGCGCGTCAGGGCGGGGCTACGGTCCGACTCGCCATCTTCTCCTTTCCCAGGGAGCAGCGGCACCGGCCTTGGTGCGCGCAGCCCGGGCCGTCGCCGCGCTGCCGGCGGGTGGCAGGGGACGGGCCGTGTCCCGGTGTGCCTGCACGCAGGCTGCCTTGCGTAAGTAAATGAAAGGATTGAAGGACAAGGGTGCGTCAGGGTAGCAGTGGAGCAGAACCCCGTTCGTTGAGTTCGGTATCGTGCAGGTAAAATTCTACAAATAATACA
>VYXH01010109.1:342209-398526 GCA_013397275.1 Burhinus bistriatus | reverse complement strand
TTTTTTTTTTTTTTAATCAGGGGACAAGGTAAAAGGCAGCAGAGAGCTGAGTAAACAAACATGGTCCTGAACTCAGGGACAAGAGGAGGGAGGAGAGGGGCATAAAGATCCCAGCAGTTAGTGTATCTAAGGCACTAAATTTCAGAGTCGTAGAAGTAATTCAGCATTAAAAAAAAATAATCTGAAAATATCTAGGGTATCAATAGGCTACAAGCACACCAATAGTTTGCAAAACCAGACAAAAAAAAAAAAGCTGAGATAAGATGGGTGTGTGGGCAGATTGCAAGAATTGAGCTTTGTCACAACCCACCAACACTATTTGTCTTTATAATGATGCTTTTGATTTGCCCATTTTATACAAATATTTTCCTCAAAACTTGGCAATATTAGTAGGAGTATTTAACAGTACCCTTACTGCAACTCTGGCCAGTTTTTAATCCAGAATTTACTTCCAAGATGCACAAACTGAGTAACTAGATGTTTCACAAGACAACTATGTTTTCTTGAGATATAGTGTACCATGTTTCCTTCATTAACATCATAGTTTTAGTTTAGAAACACAATCAAAACATTACTTTTACCAATAAGAGACACAGCAACTTGCCGATTTTGTAAGGGTATAACAGAAGCATCACAAACTAAATATCTTAATTTTAGTAATGATTTTAATATTTTTATTTTTTTAAATAATTTGGACTTAATTTAAACATCATTATACAGATTAAAAACTGTTCAGAGTTATTAAAGAATAATGGAAGGCAAGACGAAAAGTTGGGATAAACTATTAATCATCTACTGAGCATACTAGAAGTCCATCCAGTTTTATTTGTAGCAACATCTCTTCCAATTATGAAGCACATTAATGCAATCACCAGTAGTTATTTGAAGGGTGTTGCTAAAAAGCACCATGAGTAGTTGGCAAAAAAGTGACTTAACTGAAAAAATAAACGTAGAAAAGTAATATCATGCAATTTGACTTGAAAAAGTCCATGGGAACGCATCTAGAGAAATAAAACAACTTCTGCCAGTTGAAAAAACCTGAAATACCAAAAGACAAATAGAGGACAGTGAACAGTAAATGAGATTTGAGTCCATAATATAAATAGATAATGAAAATGCTAAAGTCAGTTTGGAGCTGTGGAAGCATCATTTCATTAAACAAAAGCGGAATATCACAGGCACTTTTGATGTCTTTAAAGAGAAATACACATACTCAGAATTGCAAGAAGGAAAAAAAAAATCCATGAAAAAATAAAGAAGGGATTTTTAAGATTGATTATAAAGAAATAAATGAATATACCTTGGCTAAACGATAAGGAAGGATAACATGTAGTAGCCTATACATATCCAAAGGATGTAAACACCAGGTGATGAGAAGAATTACTGAAGATGAAACAAAGGGTAGATAAGTGGAAGTAATAGGATGAAACCAGTAATACAAACTTAATAACAAATAAGGACAAAATTTCCTGCAGTGAATCAGAATGCAGAACAAGTCCTCCAAAGAGGTGGAAATCTAGTCACAGTTCACATGTAAAGTCAACCTGAAAACACTATTAGAAAGAAACAGCCCTACACTGGCAAAGAGACATCTTTGAAGAAATGACATTTTTTTCATCCTGGCCATCTAGATTTTGATACTTCAGTATTTAGGTGATATTAAATTGTCACAATCCATGCATATTAGTCTGTATGTTAAAAACATCAGAAGTGATGGGAAGAAGAAGAGTATGAAAAGTATGAAAAAGCAAGGAAAGATATTTACTGTTAACAGACTGAACCTTACTCTGTAGGACAGTTTTGTACTTACAGCCTGCAATGTATCAGCCATCTAAGACTAACACATTCCATCAGACCCAGACTTTAGCTTACCTTTTATATTTTTAGATACATTTTAAAACCACAAGTTTGTTTCACTTTTACAAGGATAGTTGATTCTTGTCCACTTACCTGCTCCACTCCGTCTAGTGCTCATTTCTGCAACATAGGTCCACTCGTTTGTATTAGCATCATAGCATTCTACTGAACTAAGGCACTGACGTGACGCCCCATCGTAGCCACCAACAGCATACAGTTTACCTAGAAGGGTAACCAACAGAAACCTACAAATTTCTAATGCACACAGACTATACTGGTACACAGGCTGAGGGGAAGTTCTCTGAACTGGCTACTGATCAGTACCTGTCGTCAATCAGTTACCGAGTTTCTATTTTTTAAATAGTTTAAGATAGTACACTATAGTTCTTGTCATTTTTAGGATGTAAAAGGCAGCCAGTATCTAACAAGAACAATGTGAGTCAAAAGGTTTTGAATAGCCCAGCTGAAATACAAAGGTACTTTACCCTGTTTTTAATTAACAATTGTTTAAAAGCAAGCTAATTCAAGTATGTCCAACATTGGAAGCTCGCAAATAGGCTTCCTAGAAATGTCAAAAATTCAAATGAAAATTACTTGTACAGCCTGCATTTTCAGATCAGAAACAACATTGGTTCGTATGCAGTTAAAACACACACCTAAAACTGGTTTAAGACCCAGGAGCCAGCCCAGGTCTGCATAGTGCAAGCGACGTCCAGGCTATTCATCGCTAAGCTGACTTGAAAGTCAGCAGTTTTCCAGGCACATCCCCAGCGTGCAACCAGCAAAGTCAGCCACAGGTAACAGAGTTGACAATACTGCAGCGCTATATCACTAAAGATCAATTTATAAGCTCAGCACTTCAGTAACTGGGCCCTCTAGCTTTGCTGACATGTGTAACCTAGAGCATGCATGCTTAGCGAGCTTTTCCTCAGTTGGCCTCAGGCACAGTTGAAACTCTGGAAAAAAAAATTTAGAACAACTATGCTAAAAGCCAGTCAAAACCAAATAGAATGATTATGTATTGTTCATACCATGTGAATTACAAGGTTGAGCAAAAACATAAATCTGAAGTATGTTTCCAAAAGTGAGAAAAGGTAGTAGGGTAGAAGATTGCATTTCCCCCCCTTCTTTTTAATATCATTTGTCAACTTACCTCCAACAACACCTACACCAACACTACTTCTTCTTGTGTTCATTGGAGCTACATGAAACCACTCATTAGTCTTTAAGTTGTAAACTTCGACTGATGATAAACCTATGAAGACAATACAATATTATTTTCTCTATAAATCTAGGTGCAACATACTGTCTACCTTCTGGAAAATTCTTCATATCTGAAAATTCAAATTATTTCATTTTAAGGACTTAACTACGGTGCAAAAGGCACAACTGATGTCCTTTAGATAGCCAATTACACTCAACCTATTCTTGGTGTCTGAAAATGGACAAATTAATGAGAGCTTTTGTGTAACTCTGAAAAATTCTTCCCTGGATTTTTTTTTCTTTCTTTTTAATTAAATCACAATGGTCTCTCCTTTCTATGCTTCAGTAATAGTTATTAAGGAAGAGGATAATCTCTGCACAAATGGTTTCATGCATCTGTGAAGAGAATAAATAGTGTATGTCCAAAGCCCTCCCACAGGTCAGAGAAAGCTGTTTGTAATCCTATTTACACTACATGAAAATGTGGAGGTATAGTTTATATGCAAACAGGACAAAAGAGACCAGGTAATTATTCCGCTTACATCTTCCATGAGTTAAGGACTCTGACTGTAGAAGGAATACTAAAGGGAACTTGTCAAAGATTCACTAGTCATTAAGCTTAAACTCTTAGGCAGGTTCAAACAGTCCGCAGGTAGAAGGATGTGACCACTAAAGCACATTCCACACCACAAGATGCCAGGCTACCCTCACGCTTGGTTTCATCACAGCTACCAGGAAAGAGACATTCAAATTTGACATAGTTATGTCAAGAGTAGCCAAAGCTGATCAGCAGTGTCTAAAGGCAAAAATACCTGTACTCCCATCAAATCCTCCCACAGCATAAAGAAGGCCATTTAATACAGCTGCTCCCAGTGTGCTTCTCCGGTCTTGCATATTGGCAACACTTGTCCACTGATCCTTCACCGGATCATAGGAATCTACTGTGCGAACTCTCAAAGAACCATTGAAACCACCAACAGCATAAACCATGCCTCCCATGTACACCATTCCTAGAGCAGGGAAATGGGGAGGAAAGATGAACATTTTAGTCTGTCAATTAAATTTATTCTGTACTGTCCTGAGCATGCAGATACTTGACACAATTTACAGTAGTCACTACACTATTGGGCTTTTGACAGTGTCCTAGAGCCACACTTCATTCAGATGAAGCACTAGAAGTTCTGACGCTTTTTGTTACTAATAGTTCACGCCTCTGAATATCGTACTTGCTGAATTTCTTCTTGCTTAGATATCTCAGCTGTTTTAAGATCACATGTTCACATTTTTAGTATCAGTTGGTCACTTCACATTCTTCATCTCATTTAATAATAATATGGTATTTTAATAGTAAGGTTACTCGTTATTATAATGCAGTAATATTTAAATTTATTTATCCTCTGTATCTATGGGAGGTAATAAAGCAGTTTATTCTAGAGATTACCAACTGAAGCACAAATTAAGATCGAGTTATCAAACTTGTATTGTTCCAGATTAGCAAGTAATTCGAATCTTAAGGATGATCACTAAAGTCAAGGCTTAGCCCTTCTTAGATAAATATCTTAAGTACCATTCCAAAGAACATATGATGCTTTATACAGATGCCTAAATTCTGAAGCATTACCAACCGCAGCAAAAAATTAGGCATCATTTACCTGCTCTACATCTTCTGGAAGGCAATTCAGCCACCTGATGCCAGCGTTCTTCTTTAAAATCATAGCATTCAACACTGCGAATTGCCTTTGGTGCCTGTCCTCCAACTACCATCATCAACTAAAAGGAAGATAATATTTATTAATTATGTGCATATATGAGAGCACCTGAAAGATCAAAAAAGTGTTAAAAAATAAAACAAGCTTCTGTACAAGAAATAATTAAACAATGGCTCTCCTAAATAAGAAATTTGAGTCTTGCAAACTAGGCAAAATTCATTTTTTTAAAAACACATGCAATTTGTAATCATTGTGTCCAGAGGTAATATCCCAGATAAAAAAGCGGGAAGCAATTAGAGTCTAGGTAGACCTCCCAAGGATGGGGCAGATCCTTCTGTATCTTCACATCCTACTCTGACCTCAGGTATGAGAATTCAGCATCGAGGATGTTCAATGGAACTGTGACCATCCATCACAGAACAGCCTTATCTGGTTCCTTTGAGAGAAATGTGCTAAATCTGCTGAATAGAATCTCCTCCTATTCCATTATTGCAGTTGCCATAACAGTACTATGAGAAAAATTCTTTACTTCATTGGAAAGAATATCTGATGTTTTTTCTGTTTGCTTCTTCTAAAATGAAAAAAAAAGACTACATTTAGCTAAAAATTGAGTAAATGCCCCAACTCAGAAGCATCAGTCTTTGTTAGGGTTTTTTTGGCTGCTTTTTTGAAAGAAACAGGCTTACTTCCTCTCTAACATCAGGCCTATAATTGTATATTTCTCAAACGCTTGAAGAACTTCGTTAAAAAAACAAACTTTTTTTCTTTGGGAGGGGAGGCCATGGAGGGAGTAGGTGGGAGGCTAAAACATCTACATCAAGTAGTATGGAGTATAAAGCTAATCAATTGTTATATTATTGTGATAAATAATTCTGGTATGAAAATTTTTACTGAATACTCCAAGTGACTGTCACGTACTCATGAAATCTGTTAAAATGGAGTTTGAAGAAATAAGTGCATGGGAAAAATAAAGGTCTTACTTTTGGAAGGCTAGCAGGTGTTCTTAATTTCGTTCGAGTGCTTTTCATCAATGCTCGTTGCTCAGTTGGCAGCAAGTGATACTTCATAGCTTCAATGAGGTAATCTTTACAAGCACTGCTGTTCTTAACCAATATTTCCTCTTCAACTCTCTGTTTATTAATAGAAATTTAACAAGGTCTGAGCATGTTAAGGAAGTAAAACACAAATAACAATCTGAAATGTAATAAAGCCTGTGTTATATCACACAAATGCAGATCACTGATTTTTTTAGAGTGTAGTTTAACCACAGACACAAATTTATGGGACGGCAATACACAGTCACTGAAAAAACCCCAGTTGATTCTCTTAATTAGTAAGTAGAAGAAACAGTGTTAGGCAAGGTAAATCACTTCCTCACTATCAAGCACATTCCTTGACTTTTCAAATGCAGAGAGTACAGAACACTAAGGGGGGAGTGGGGGAGAAGAATTTAACAAACTAGTAAACCACCCCATAACAATAAGAAACCACAACAACAAAACAGAACATAAAAATCCCACAAAAGCAACAGAAAAAAAAAAAGAAAAAAAAAAAAACAACCCACACGAAGTGGAGGAAATTCATATCACAAAACCAGAATTTCTAAAATAAACACCTACCAACCTGCTACTACACCTACTGACATTTTCGATCTTAAATATTTGACCTGACGTGTAAATATTCAAAATGATCTTATAAAATTTGAAAAAATGTACTATATCTGAACCAGGTAAAGAAATGTTTTCTATATCAGCAAGTCCTAACCAACTTAATAAGTAAATTTTAAATTTCGGAATTTAACCTAGGAAAAGAAGTGTTGTATTAGATATCATATTAAAAATGAAAGCTAACCAGATCCCAGATAATTAAATCATTCAGATTACTAGTGTGGCATGACAGGTAGTCAGCCAAACAGACAAATTACTTATATATAATATCTTCTATGTGGCAGTCCCTCATTTGACTCTGTGTGTGTGTGCACATGCATATGTAATGGTGGCTGGCTGTTTATTTTTACTATCAGTAACACACTACATCACACTGCTGTTTAAATTTAAAGTTATCCATTTGGCATTAAAAAAATAAATTGAAACGTTCACATGCAGAAGGATTAGTATTCCTTTTTGCTTACCTGAACTAAATATTCGCGGGAAAGCAAAGGCAGCCGAACATGCTCCATCAGGCGTGCCATTAGCTCCTGCCTTACATCTTTGTCATGGTTTACCCACGCTATCACTGCTTCAAATACCTTCCAGAAAACAAACAAATGCAAGTCTCTTGACTTACAAATTCAGTAGTGTGAAAATATCAGCGTGCCTCCAAAAAACAGGTTTTGCTTATACTAAAATTCCTAATGTGAAAAAAGATGACACCAGTTACAGCTCCCATTATTTCTATATTTACCCGCTACAACATTCTGAAGATGCAGTACCCAGTCTCTTTTTATATCACTCCTTTACTGGTGTTTCACGGGTAGCTGCACTACATTGACAAAATGCACACAATAATTTCATTGGTACTGAAAATCCAATAAAACTAGGTAGGTAAACAAACAACACAGAAGCAGGAATATTACAGTCCTCATACTTTTCTTCCTTTCTTGGAAAATCCACCTGCCACATCATCATTCAAATGACTTATCACTGAGCCTTTACTAGGAGAAGCGATCCCAAGCCTAGTTTCTCCTCTAGCGCACAGCAGCTCATCATGCACTATAGCATTAAAACCTTAATTATACTCCA
Organism: Burhinus bistriatus; assembly: GCA_013397275.1. Classification (NCBI taxonomy): domain Eukaryota; kingdom Metazoa; phylum Chordata; class Aves; order Charadriiformes; family Burhinidae; genus Burhinus; species Burhinus bistriatus. The sequence continues at coordinate 391,016 of VYXH01010109.1, read as the reverse complement.
TAGAATCAGCATCACATGTATCAAAGTGGCAGATCCGGACCTTCAGAGTATTATGGCAACAGCAATATGACTTTGCTAGTTGCAGTTTAAGCAGGTAGTTCTTGGATTCAAAGTTTCAAAAAGGTTTTAACATGAAACACTACCTAGCCATATAAATCAGTATTCAAACATGCTTCTGAATATAATTTAGCCTCATTTGAACAGAGGTGTTAGCACACCTATATACTCCTTGGAAAAAAGAAAACCAAAATATTTTAAATTGATCACAACTGGATTTAAAAGCTCAAAATGAATAAATCTACAACCTTAAAACCATTAGAGGTTCAAAGAGGAATACTAAAGGTCAGAGTTTCAAAAATGGCATTAAAAGAATAAGATCTAGCTAAAGGTGAGCCAACACATATTTAAACTCAAGTTTGGTTATACCAAGCTATCTAGCCATCTCCTCTGCAACCCACATTTGTTCAGTTAGGCTAAACAGCCCACATATACATACAGAATTTTAATACCTTTGTGGGACTGCTGATGTTAAAGTTAGTAGATGGTATATATTTGCTCTTCAAACTACTATTTTTGAGTTATTTGTCCCTTGGTAAACCAAACTCCAGTGTATGTGACTCACAGCACATGTTCTGTTTGTTCTGCTTGAAGATGAGAAGGAATTTCCATTTAATTTAGTTTCCATTTTTTTCAAGAACAAAGGGTTATATGATTTAATACAGTTTTAGGATTTTTAAGAGTTGAGATTAATCTTCATCATCAGACTGACAATGCTTTTGGGAAAAATCTTTTAAACGTGAGCACAATACATGCCTAATTTCACTGAGGAAACAAAAAAAGCATCCAAACAAGTGTACAAGAGCAGTAAGAGCAAGCTCACTCTCTCATCCAAAAGGATAAAAAGAATACTGGGATACAGGTGGTCTTACCTTTTCTTCTGAGGCAATTGTGAGTTTGTCACTGGATATAAGACTGCACACCTGCTCCACACCAAGATTGAGGTATTCTTCACTAAGTACGACATCAGAGAAGTGCTGTTCTGTTTAGAGGAAAGAAGTACTCTAACGTACAGTGCGAATTGTATCCCACAACAAGCATTAAAGCAGCAGAGGAAATATAGAGGAAAATGATACAATAGGCATCCTCTTTCATCATATCTAGAAGCAATACCTTAACTTAAAACATTTTATATAGGTTAAAGTTTGGTCTCACAAAAAGCTTTTATGTTTAAAGATTCTTTAAAATAACTGAAATATTAAAACACATTATACTAAAAATAGGGATCATAGCAATTTAACATTTTCAACATTGCTTCATCTCAGTACTTATCCTTGACAATTACTTAAATCTCATTTTGCTATCTTTGTACACACAAATACATCAAAAAATATTCCAGAAAAAGAATATGCCCTGTATGTTGTTGACAAACACGTTTTAAACCTACAGTTCAACATGAACAATGGCTGATTCATTACAACTAATCAGCAGTTTTGCAGTCTAATGTAGGTCAAATCAAACAACAAGTCTGGATCCTGTTGCATCTCTCAGAGCTTCTTCAAGGTCATAAAAATATTACCTATCACAATCTCTACAACATGTAGAAGGTGTGTAATTTTTCCTCATTTTTTTAATGCCTCAACTTAAATAAAACTGACAAAATGTAATGTTTTAGTTGTAGAACCAGACATTTCTTTTAACATAAAACATGTGTCTTTATCAAGTTGTCGTTCAGTTATTCAGTTGTCCTCTCCATTCCTTAAAATTGCTTTTTAAGCCATTCAGTTCCTTAAGAAGTAGTTCCATGCAGTTAACTTATTTTTCCTCTCTTCAGCTATTAATGGAAGTTAGAAGGGACAACTGTTACTGGGAATTTAAGAATTCACTCAAAATTAGAATAAGTAGAAAAAGGTCAAAGATATTCAAACTAAAGAAATTTTTAAAGCCTTTTCTATCACTCCACTAGTGCTACTATATTTAAGACTCCATGCTTGACAAACTGTCTTAAGCTGTTAAAAACAGTTAAAGAATGCTGAATGCTTCCAGATCAAGAAGTCTAAATTTTTCAGGTCAGCTTTGCAGGGTACAACAGCTTTTTCGCACTGTACTAAAGACTACAGAGCATGAAAAGATAAATCTAACACAGTATAATTCTTGTCCTTTATCTAGTTCAGCATCCTGTTCCTTGAAACAGGCAGCACAAATTGCTTCAGACAAAAGTCCAAAAATATATATGAAAAGTATGATAATAAAACCTCCTTCCATAAAGGTCTCGCTATAACCATGAAAGATTAGAGATTGGTAACCAGCAGGATGATATTTTACCTTAACTACATTTTACTAAACAATGAGTTTAGTGAGATACAGTCCAGTCCCCCTGCATCTTTGTTAAATTCTTGACTTTAATACCTTCCTATAGTAATTAATACCACAGTCTAATTGAACAAAAAGTCCCACATCTAAATTTAACACCCAGTTTACCATTAATCAGTTTTCAATTAATATCCCCATGTTCTAATGCTCAATGCGATGATAGGGAAAGCCACAACCTGTCTACTCAAAATCATTCATTATTCTATATCCCTTTCTAGCCTTCATCTCTATTTAGACAGTCTTCACCTTTTCAGTCCCTCATCCTAGCAGCCTTTTCGTTGATGCAAGTCCCTCCAATTCTGCAGCATTCCCTTATGATGGACACATAGTATTTTCTGCTGTATTTCAGTCAATGGAAGAGAAAGGATGAGGAGAAATACTATTGATTTTTATAACACCACCATTACTTTTCCACTCCTTACAAATCCTTGTCTGTTTGCTTTTCACACCACAAATACGCAGTTTCTTGAGCTGAAGTAGAATTTTCTGAGATACACTTATTGAAATAAGTATCTGATAAATTTTACTATTTGCATATGGCGAACAGAATTTGAGAAAGGTAATTTGCATAAATTAGTTTTATGATAAACTCCAAATTTCAAGTGACAGTGCCACAAAACAGCATGTCTGACTACTCAGAAGTTAAGAAGCAAGCAGAGAGGGGAAGCAACACTCATCTCGATCAAATCTGAGGTTCAGAAGCCTTGTTTATCTTCCCTTGAGAAAGCTTATCCAACAGTGGATCACATCCAACAGGACACACTTCATAAACTGGAAATACCCAGTTGATTTTACAGACTCATATATAAAAGCCTTCTATTTTAAAGTTGCTTTAGATTTATGAAATACTCTAAATAGGAGGAGACGCAGCCCCTAACCAAGAGCCAAAGTTGAGAATTTTCACAGTAATACAAGGAACGTGAGGCGCTCTTCTGTCTTCATGCTAGGAAGAGAGCTGTAGAAGAAAATCTGACAAAAATAGACAGCACTTGAACAAAAACTAAGACTGTTGTACTGGACATTAGCCTCTGTGTTTAAAGCATAAAATAAGGCATGGGATGAAGCAAAGAAAGAGGAGTGGAAAAAAAGGAGAAATTAAAACAAACTACTCAGTCAATAGCTACAGGCTCAGGTTCTCAAGCAACACCTGGAAACACATCCTCAGCTGAATGAATTACAGATAAAAGGGAAATAGGAGAGTAGATTGCTATATAAATTTTAGTCATCCAAAAAAAGAGGTAGGGTCAAATCACTTGTCTCTTAAGAACCAGATCTCTTGTTGTCAAGGAGACCATCTTAACTGATGGATAGATAATCTTCTGGCAGGAGCCAATGGAAATTACAGCTAAATGGATTCTTCAAAATAATTAGAAACTGAAAAAGAACAAAGAAATGCAAAAACACCAGTTAAGTCTGTCAATGGCAATTTAGCTAAAGCTGTTCAAGTCTTGAAGACAGAAGGCATCGTTTTATTATATATAAAAATAATGTTTATGAAATTCAAATTTTTTGCTTCCTTTTAACAAGGAGGATATCAGCATCTTTGAAATAATACGATTCAGTACTAAGAGTTCCAAAAATCCCACCTACGTCCTTCTTTTCCAATAATTATGAGAGAAAAATAGTATTGGGGGTGGGGTGGGGTGTATTTTTTTCCTTCTGGGTTAGGATTTGTACTACCCCATATTATTGCTCACATCCTGAAAGCTTCAACAATCTGAAGATATTAACATCAAACATCATGAAACTTATGACATGATTAAATAGTTCATGCATCTGTCCCATGCAAAATCTCAAGTTAGCTTGTTTTTCATTTGTTGCATTAGGTAACATACTACTTTCTTCATGAACATTTTGTAGATAAGCAGACAGATAGAACTGGAAGTTTTAATGAGAGAATAATACTTATATTTTTTCCAAATCAGAATTTTCCACACAGTTTGCAACTTTGACAAATTATGTTGGAATCCTGCCCCACTTCTTGCCACTTTACCCAGACATTGAAGCCAGCTGGCTCCACAGTCAGGCAGCCTGGAAACAAGCTGGCTTAGGAGCTGCAGAGGCTTGGCTCCCAAATTCCCACTTCCTAAGCAAGTAGAATCCTACTTCTTTAGTATCAAAACTAAAATCTGCCTTTAAAAAAAATCCCTTCCATTTTAGGACATTTCTAAAATATCTGTTCCAATTGCATATGAAAAACAGATTTTTCACATTTTTGCAACCGACAGAGACGGTTTCTGTCTGAATAGCTAAAGATCTGGCCTTGTCTGCCCTGTACCAGTAGGATGGGACTTCAGCTTCAGGAGCAAACTAAAAGAACAAAAAGGAAGTTCTTAACAACATGAAAGGGGCTAGTAACAAAATCTTTGGAAGAACAATAATGATGCCAGTGTGGAGAGCACAGGAAGATAATAGGAGCTGTAAATGTACCACTTTAGGGTATTTTTCATTATGAGTCTGGAGATGTGTATTATACGTACAGCAGCAGTAAGCACTTGACCTACCTCTTCTATCCAAAAGGCACATAGTCTTGCTGGCCATAAAAATATTGACACTAACTTTATATTTTTCAACTACATCAGAAGGAAAGCTACATCCGAAATCTGCACAGGACATTTTATGCTATAAACATTGGTGGATTAATTCACAAACACTATTTCACTCATTTATATACCTACAGCCAGACCTTCTCTGGCTTAATTGCCTTTACTAAATGGAATAAACAAATACAGAAGCAAGGGTCTGCTGAAGTTCCTTCAGATTAAAGGCCTTTCAGAGAATCATGGTGGCCAAAAATAAAAGCCTGTAACTGATGTTCTCCTTTTTGTTTTATGACAGTGGTTGTTGTCGTCAGTGTCTGTCTCTGTGTATAACATTGTTGAAGACTGCCTAAATTTCTGTTCCATCATTAATAGGCTTCAGTCATTTTTTCTAACATTTTTCTGAGGTGTTCCAGCAGCTGATGACACTTAATATCCATTTCCAGAAATCTTTTTAATATTTTGTACATGTTCAGAAATCTTCTCCCAAAGATCTTCCCAAAGCCACATTAACACATATGAAAAACATGGCCAGACCTTATCGGTGCCAGAGGCTGCAACTGGAAAAAAGAGAAAGACCCCTCATATTTCATAGATCTTTTCATGATAGTAAGCCAATGTATATGAGTGTGTGAAACAAAATATCACAATCAAATATATTGAGTCTCATAAGTGTCTTTTGCCTGGTTTAGGCCAACTATTTCTATTCCACAAAATAAATGGTGATTTTTTTTTTATAAACTAAATGGAGTAGCTGCATCTTTCTGATGTGATAATGCTACAAAACCAGATGGAACTTTCCAGAAATGTAGTTTCTTTCTGAACTGATAACCTCTTTGTTTAGAGCAACACAGAGAATGGGAGCTTGGAAAGATCTAAGCCTTACATTCACTTAAAAGAACAATGACAATTTCTCAAGAAGATGAAACAAAAACATTTAGCAAGAATTATTTTTTTAAATTATTGCTTCAATTCACAATGTCACATTGTGATTTTTTTTGCTTGGGACAAAAGATCTGTGCTAATGGCCTAACATAAGGCACTGGTCAAGCAGGAACCCTAGCCTTATTACAGAGGGATAGATACAAGCTCTGCTAGTTGGAGAATCAGCAGAAGCTAAACATTGCAGAATCAAATTCTTTAAAAAAAAATCTGATTTACTTGTCAATTTTATGCTTAAATAACTGCTTTTGAGAACACCATGAAATTCATAGCAGCCAAGGTAACAGAAGCGTAGCAACAGACGCTGCTACTCAGAATAGAATCGTAAGAACGATTCTGCTAACAACGTCCTTTCAATCTCACGCATACGAATGTACATAGGAATAGTCTACAGAAGACTTGCATGCTTCCAAGTTGAGTCAGGGCTCAAAGTTTTACACTCAGAGCACCAGAATCAAGAACGCTGTATCCCACAGTTAAGTACAACATAGCAATCCCTGCTTCACAACACACGCTAAGATTCCCTAACAAAAGTTTCTTCAACATCTCCTCAACACGATGCTAAAAGCCAAGAAGGTTTGCTCTGTAAAGCTAGTTCTCAAAAGACCCTTCTTCCACAGGTAATCCAATGTTTCCAAACCCTGTACCAGCCTATGCGGTGAGTGGAAGTGCATTATTATTCTTTGGTTATAACTAAGAAATATGTCAAGGCCTAAGCACTTAGAAAGTGTCTCTCCAGTCAAAGTCCTCTTCTTTACAAGGCTTTACCAATCTATCTTCAGGTTGTACATAACATTACCACAACTATAAAATGCACCATATTCGCAGGAAAAAATGTTATTTTGTGAACATCCTCTAAGACTACGTAAGATGTATCCCAGACTAAAACTGAAGATGGACTAGCAGCCGTTGTGCCACATACTCTTCATAGGAATCCTCACACAAGAAGGATGAGAGGCCTCAGCTGTACGTAGCCCCTACCTGTGCAAGCGCGACAAGACCCAGAGCAGGACTGCCTTCTGGAACATCATGAGAACAGGTAGCATCTCAGAAAGTTTAACTGGAACAGAAGCTCATTCCAAGTAATCTGAATCAGTTGTCCACTATTTTCAGATCTCTCCACAGGCATCATAGAGGTGTATAAACAACTCTCCTAAATTACAGAAGTCTCACACTCTGCTACAGAAGACCAACCCCACCATAGGATTATGAAGCTCCAATTTTAATGAAAGTTGGGTTTTTACTCCAACTGGAAGGATGTTCCAGAATTTCACTTTTCTAATAACTTCTGATTGACATCGGCATCCATTTGGTTTTAGGCTATCATTGTCTAATAGCAGAAATATCTCCCTGCCTCTTTTTCCTAAATACAAAATAGCCAGTGTAACAAAATAAAGACTGGGAGAAGTTAAACATCCAAATGCTTTTCATTTTCTCTAGCAGGGAAATATTTTCATTGCTTTTTCAATCTAATAATCCTCTTCTGTATTCATTCTAGTTTCTGGAGCCTTAATCCTGAAATGTCTGCTCCTGAGAGTTCAGCTGTCTGTGACACAAGGCCTAATTCTGAAATGGCACAGTCACATATCTTTGGCTCAGACTTTTGAGAGAATTCTTTCAGTTGTAAGGAAGAGCCTTCACAAAATACAAAGAGCCATTTGAGATAAGAACAGGGGGAAAAAGAAGCTATGATGGCTGAGATACATGCAGTAAGAAGCTTGAAAATTCAAGAGGAAAAACATTGACCTGAAAAGGTATAAAACTGTGCAGAAGAAAAACGGAATCAGCAGACAGAAGTCCAGCAAGACTGATGACCAGCCTGTTTGAAGAAGAAACGAAGGCCAACATTCCCTCCCTGGGCGCTCGTACCAGGAGCACAGAGCATGCCAGTGCTCAGCCTAGTAGCTTGCAAGTCCCAGCTAGGACCAACAAATAGCTTCCTCCTTTTCACCTGCCTGCATCCTGCTTGCAGAGTCCCTCTGAGCACAGCAAAGGATGCCTGAACAAAACAACCCAGAGAGCGAGAGTTGCAAGTTGGACACAGTTCTTGTGCTCTCAAACACATTTAACCAATATTGCTCTCAAGGTCTTGCCAGGGTCTTAGATTTTGTATTTCTAGAAAGCAATCTATATAAATATTAGCTTCAACTACTAAATTGAACAAAGATTCTTTAGAAATAACTGAAGTAGTTGAGAAGTTACTAAGGCACGGTCAGAATAGAAGTTGGAAAAAATAATTTAGAATTCAAAAGTAAGCAATGACTATATCAAAATATGTTCCCTGAAACATTAAATATCTGAACATTAACTCTAGTTACTAAATGTATGCCTTGCTTCTTATTGCATAAAAGGTCAAAAATATAATAGCTTTTTGGATTTGATATTATATTACTCAAAGACAAAAAGATTTAATTAAAATGTTTTGCATACTAGTCTAAATACAGTTATCACAAAGTCACTCAGTCACACACATTAGAGCTTCTTGAGTAAGGTATGCATTACACAAACTAGTACTTTCAAATACAACCTGAATAGATATGAATTTTAAAAAAATTCAAATGCTAATTAATTTGAATACAATTTCACTAGACTAAAAACTTCTGAGTATGGCTGATTTGTATACCTCAGTTTCACACTTAAGTCAGCAACCGAGGATTCTGCTGACAGACACCTAATCATATTCGTTGGCTGCATTTCTGTTTTTTACTGAAACATCCATTCTTGATAGAGATACTATAATCTCCTGGAAGGTGGTGGGATGATGGAATTTACAGCAGAAAACAGATTTTCTAGGAATTAAGGCAACTGAAAACATTCATCAAAATCCTTTTTGTGAGGTCTAAAATTACTCAAGGCAATAAAAAGCCTATTATTTGGACGTAGGCACATGAATTGAAGCACTTGGTGCTCTGTTTCAGGAAAAACTTCAGTTTTAACTCTGTACTAATTGTTAATGATGCTAATTGGTCATTGTACATTTTAGAAAAGTTATGAAAGTTACGTGTATTGGTCTCGTACTAAGCCTGACAGAGTGCTAGGGATTAAGGAAGGCGGCGCAGTGAGTGCAATGCAATGAAGCAGCTCACACCCTGACTATGCGCAGCATATCTATCTCAAGAGTAAGAACAGAGTGTGCATTGCTTCAAAATTCACCACACAGATACAGCAAAAACACAGTAGGAGTTGAGCTGGCAGCTTGTCGTACAGGACAGCAGGACTCCAAGAATACGATGACAAAAAGGGAAGCATAGACAAGGAAAGTGCTTTCTGGAGGAATTTGACAGAAATGGAAGGTGGTTTGATTATAGAGGAAAGAGAAGGTTAGTTCCAAGCACAAAAGTAGTAGAGATATGAAAGAAAAGATTCAAGTGAGGGTAATTCTGCGGAACTGGAAAAGCCAAGGATGACAGGTTGGAATTTGATCCAGGGGGAAAAGGAATATTGCAGTAGTAGCAAAATGACCTTAGCAAACAGAGAGGATTTACATTGCAGCAAAAGGGAAACATGATGTAGAACAGATTTGGTAGGAAGGGAAGAAATGAAATAGAGGAACACACAACTGAGTAGCTGAGAGAAAGTGGCAGAGGAGAGTTAAAGTTGTCAAGTTTACAAACTGGAATAACTGGGAAAACACTGACGTCACCAGTGACAGAGGAAGACAGGGAGAAAGGAAAGATGATTGGATGGAAAGCAATTAAATTTTGCTGAACCTGAAGTAGAAAAGAAACATCCAAGAGACACTGAGAAGACAGGAAAAGATCTGTGACTGGGCAGACAGTGCAAGCTGCACGTAAGGAGGCATACCCGAATGTCACTCTCAACCTCTGACAATGTGTGACTTCTGAACTTCCAAATACATTTGTCCTACTCTCTGAATATTCACTGTCAAAGCTCTAATCAAAATATACTACTTTGCTGGCTAGTAAGTCAAACCCTATAAAAGAGGAGGGCGTTTTTCCACTACAAAAAGCTTCCATTAAAAAGTAATTCCTCAGTGTAAGGTGTTCAGTGTCGACTCAAACATCAAGATCTCAAGGCATTCTACACACAAAAGAACAGTAATATCACTGCTACTCGAACAAATTAAAAAAGCATTAGTTTTGCTTACAGTATTACGCTGCAAACTTACAAGCTTACACAATGTTTTGTTTACTTTTTAGTAATCAACATTATGCAACCTTTCTTGGCATCAAGAGCAGTCAAACAAGGCTTTAATCCATTATGTTAAAAATTACCAATTTAGTAATACATTCTTTGAAACTACATCTTTATCAGTTTCCAACAGCAGAAAATATTGGAAGATAAAGGGAAAAAAAGGATTTTAGCATACACAGAATCACAGAAATGTAAGCTGGAAAGAACTTCAAATCATCTAGTCTTGCATACAGACATGATTTAGATCAACCTAAATCAGAAGTTAGCCTAACCAGTTTTTTTTACGGCTGCCTAGCAGTGGAGAGTCCATAACTTCCACAGACAGCTTGCCTGATCTGTGTTACTTTTACAGTTAGATTTTTCCTTAATATATGAAACTACTTTAAAAAATACCTCACAAGTTAAGCTTACTCATTCTCTGTCATCTTTATGCACAGGAAGATTTGCATTCCTTCTCATCTTCCTAGCTTTTTAGTTTCTTGACTGAAAGGACTCTCTTCGCTCAGTCTTTGTCATAGGTCAATCTGTTTTCTTAGCATGTTCCTGTTAGACTTCCTTGGATTCACTTCAGCCTGTTTGCATCTGTCTTAAAGTTTGCTTTAGTATTTTCCACCTGAGGCCTTCACCAGCATGAGGAAAAAGGGAATAATTATTCTCCCTTGTCCTCCCATACAACACTACCATTACTTCACCACAGAAGCTTTTTCATTCACAATAGCAAGCAAAATGAGAACCTACTTTTCAAAAATGTCAAGACTTGACACGATCCAGTCCTTTTACAGATATGAATAACACAGTCCAAGATGACCATAACAATGCACTTTTAGTAATAAAATTAAGAATTCCATGAACATTTTCTTCAAGAAAAAAATGAGAAACATTCTAATGGCAAGCACTCTTTAGATGGAAAGTAGAATTTTGTGGGTTCAGCTATATGGTTAGTTAGAAAATGCACCTCTATCAACTTTATGTCAAGATAGATGAATGAGAGTACAGTTACTCTTTATAGTAGGAAATTTCAAGTCTTGGGCTAGATAAGTAGGATTTTCAGAAGACGAGGTGATAAAACAATACTCATGGTACGTTCATTGCTTCTTAGCTAGTGCCATAGAGGGGATACAAGTAGCCTTCCCCCCCCCACCATGCCCTCATCTTCTTTCTTCCCCCATGTCGTTCCTACAGACTTTGGCTTGTCATATTTGCCAGAATTTTAATTTTTACCTGATTTCCTCCCCTAAGTGACAATGCAAAATTTTAAACCGCAAGCTAACTTCTTTCTGGATTACAAATTGCTTGAACCCTGTATGGCCCTGATAAGCCGTGAAGATGCTGCCCCTTTGTGCTTATTTTAACTATGTTCCAGCCAGGAGACTTTATTTCTCTTAAAAACATTCATATCAAGTGCACTTTTTATCAGAAGATACATGTCTGCAATATCCTGGATAAAATTCAGTTTCCTTTGGGTGGGCATGGAACCCACATGTGTGTGTACCCACACACACAGGTATCAAGCTATATATATATTATCGGTAACTTGCCTGCATATGTGTTGGCCTTGTTCAAGAGATCTGTGCATGCATGCATGTCAGCAAAAGCACGAATCCCCAAGCAGTTGATAGGATGAAGCTGGGATTCCAAAAATTCACAGCAGGTCCTTTTCACGTCCTGCAGTTGCAAGAGACCAGCTGCTGGGAGCAGTACCTGTGAGAAGCAACAGGTGGTTAATATCTCAATTCAATTCTGATCTTATACAAGAGTATTCTCAATACTAATAAAGAAAACAAAATAATCCATTAAAAAATTAAAAGACTAAAACAGGAAAATTTCAGCATTACACAACTGAAGAACTTAAACCCCAACATTAATATGATTTTACCTCCCTGAAAATACCATTTAAGATTTAAAGTAACAAGCAACATCTCTACCACCATGTTCACTGGAAAATAATTCTATAGATTATAATTCTCACACTTCATGTAAACATCTTGCCAATATTCATTCACAAGTTCCCTCCTTAATGTTCCCAACACTCCATAATTAATTACATCTCATTTCCAAATCTTCAGCATTAGATATTTCTTTAAATCAAAGTTTTCTAGACCATGATAGAATATGTAAATCTTGTTTGCATGGAAGCACATTGTACCATTTTTCAGCATCAATAATAAGCATCTTTATGCAACTGATTCCAGTAAGGAATCAATTCAGCTTCCAAGGAAGTCTGTGACCTTCTTGGAAGAATGACAATTCAGGCATTTAAAAGCCTGAGCACATAAAATATTCTATAACTCATTAAAAATCCCAATCAGTAAGGAATTAGCATAAATGACATATTTGTCCTTCAACTTTCACAAAGCAAGCAAAAAGTAAAGAATTTAAAAAGCTGTATAACATACATTTTAGTTGCCCAGTAAAACTTAAACATGAGATTTCGGTGAATTATAATCGTGCCTTTGAGCAAAATTCCATACTGCTGTCTACAATTCTTCTTCACAATATTTTCATTTTCTGCACCTTTGACAGTTATTTTAATGAAACTTCTATTTTAGAACATTCAAGTGTGAAATTAATGTTGGCTTGCGTCTTCAGAGGATGACAACAGGCAAGATTTTAACATGGAAGTCTTGCAACTGTTCACTTACATATAGAGAAAACATATACTATAGGACTGCATCAATAATAAGAAAGCAAAAGATACACAGACAATGGCTGCACCACTCTTGTTAATGCTTTTCGTTTAAACAATTACTTGGGTAGAATTAAAGAGTCAAACAAGAAAACTGGAAGAATAAAGAAAGAGCTGGAAAAGCAGAGAAAAACAGTTTAGAAACCTGTGTAACGCTTACTACATGAAAGCTGCAGAATATACTTCTACATAATTGCTCTGTGGAAGAAGTTTCACTGTTTGCAATTGTCTGTAGAATCAAATATTTGCTATCATCTTTGTAAGCATCTATCTACTTGGGTTCTAAAGAACTGTTGTTATTGTTTACTCTTTAGACTTTTTTCTTGAAATAAAACTAACAATTATGACCCAAACTAAAAGAAAAAGGATTTCAGGTGATACAACCTTGTGAAACTAATGTCTGCTTTAAACTACATTTTTTGGTTCTGCTTCTACTATTTACGGCTGTTCCTCTCCCTTCAGCCTGCTGCATATGAAGCCTGCTTGTAAACCATCTTTTTGTTCCTCAAGATATTAATCCCTAATTTGAAACAGTTATCCACTGTAGCCTCTATTTTACACGTTTGGCTATCAATGTAGACAGCAAAAAAGAAGGATCATATATTTAACAAGAGTTTGCTTTGAATATTAATTGTTAATGAAAGAGAAATTAAGGAAAAATCACAGATGTGATTGCACTGAGATACACAGACTGTTGCTAAGCAAAATAACTAAAAACTAGTTTAAATCTTAGGTAATCCTTGAAAATATCAAATAAGTCTAACAAAATTAATGGAGAAGTTTGTATGTAATTGGCCCAAGTGTCAGATAAAGTTACACAATTCAAAACAAATTTAGAAAGCTTAAAGGTTACTAATGACAAGGTTAAAAGTACAGTGAAGTCATTTTATTTTAGCATATGTTTATGAAAATGTGAAGATAATATTAGTAATACAATTTCTATTACTAGAACTACAGTATGATTAGTTATAACAGAGAGTGGATAATTCATTTGATAGCAAATTCTAGGATAAGGTATAAAATTACATATCAAAAATCAGGGCTAGAAATCTACTACAGGTATTTATTTACACAACTTGTCCCAATGAAGCAAACATTTCACAACTGCTAACAACTTCAGTAACTAATTTAAACACAGTCCTAATTTTAGGCATGTTATCAGCATAGTTGAGCAAACATCTGAGAATAATCCTTGACTGCTTTGAGAACAATCCTTGACTGCTTAAATAGATTCAGAAGAAAAAGATGTTCAATCATCATCAGTAAACAAAATGGAAAGGTGAAATCTGAGAATGGTGCACAGAAAAGAATTTAAGATTTGTATGCACAGTCACACTGAGACGCTTGCTCACTCATGAACAGGAAAGCAACATTTCAAGAACTAGAAGATCACTCTTCATTATGGGAAATTTATATCAGCTCTTAAATCATTTTAATACATTTTACTTATCAGACAACAAGACATTTAATTCTAAATATATTTATGTGTATTCTTCTACTAAAAAGGAAAAGAGAGGCAAAGTGCATCAAATTATACATTGGGCTTTGGTTACTAGGCAACAAGAGCTGTGATAACATTTAGCTATTTCCATTTGTACTTATAAAACTGTTAACCTGGAAGCTGTAAGAACCTGCATTTAAAAATACACCGGAGGAGGGGGTGTGGCATGGGATACCCAAACTCCTCTCAAACCCATAAAAACCCCCCCCCTCTATTAAAACTGCAGTACAGATTAAGTTTCACTGCTGATGACTCCAAACTGGCAGGCTATAGTTCAGATTTATTTCAAAAAATAGCCAGTAGAGGGTACCCTAACTTTCCTTTAAAGAGCAAAAAATACTTTAATATGCATACCACTCTGCACTGCAAGAAATGCGGGGGGGAGAAAACCACATCTCCAATTGCTTATTCTATGAAAATGTATCCTTATCACAGTGGTTGTTGCTTTTATAATCAAAGAAACTGAACAGATTATTATTACAGATGGTAAGTAAGAAATTATGTATTCTCTTTTTTGTGTTAAAGTCGCGGTGATGAATCTTGGAATGACTGCTACATTTCCTAGAGCAGATCATTTAACCCTTACAAGTCTTTGAAGACTATTCCGTGGTTACGTTCTCCTGGTTCTCCTTCCTGAAGTGACGCTCCTATTCCCAGAGCTGTGTGCACCCACCATGCCAAATACACCTTTCGAACTCCACTGAGACAAAAAGGACTGTAACCAGGTACAAGTATTTGTTTTAAAATCCACCTGCAGGTTCACCTGCATAATCAGGAGGGATCCACTTAAGGCCCTAAACTTGGGTGCTGTTTTCACTGGAGTAGATTCAAGCCCTTCAAAATAAGTCAGCTAGATCATCAGCCTGTATTTGAGGCTGCTGCTCTCTGTGGTCCTTCAGATACATGCCAGGAGTATGTTGACGGCTGAGGTTGCCTGCAGCTTTTCTCCCTCTTTTTTTCCAGAGCATCATGACTCTGTTCACCCTTGTGCAGCTGGACATATTTACCTCATGTGACCAAAACACACGCGTATTGAGCTCTAAGGCAAGGAGCAGCCGGTACAGGCAGTCACCTCTCCAGCTACATGTGATCCATCAGTTCACAAGGAACAGGTTTACAACAGTCTAAGGGAGATACAGCCTGTGTGACCAACCAACAAGCCCCTACAATGGAAGAAAGCTCAGAGGAGATGAACTCGGGGAAGAAATGTAAGGAATGAGTACCAAGTAGTGGTTTAGATATATGGCTGTACCAGTGACTCATCAGGTACAGCTGTCTACACAGCCTTCTTGGAGATAATTAGTAGAGTGTGATGTCTTCCTCAGCTAGCCAGACCGGTGGGGGATAGAGGTGTATATGTGGCTCAGCCCAAAACAAACTACAAAATCTGAACAACCAACAGAAGGAACTCTGAAGAGAGCAACAGGCATAAGCTGGCTTTATCCCACATATGCATTCCTAGTGAACTGGGGATGCCCAACATCCTGACAGTGGGCATATAGAGACTGGTAATGGGAATCACTTTTGCATGGTGATCCAAATTTATATTAAAATTGCTGTATTTTGCTTGTGTTGGGATTTCAGTATATTGCTGCATCTCTCTGCTAAATCAAAACATAGCATACATGTAGCACCACGTATCTTCAAATAAGTAAATTTTATATCAGACATTAAACCCTCCTTGTGGACTATCTAGAAGCTGCCCTGGAGTGCCTGCACATCAGACAAGGAGTTCATCCTACCCAAAGGCTGCTGGGTGACTTAATGGTCATCCCTTCACAGTATACACGCTTCACAAAGTTCAGTGCTACATTCCCCTTCACACAGCCCCTTGCTCCCACAAGTTGGTACCACTTTATGCAACACAAGCTTTTAGTACCTGTCCTGCTAGTTAAGAATGGAGGAACAAGTCCAGTGGAAGGGGGCACCAAGATGGCCAGAGAGTTGGAGCATATGATATTACAAGGAGAGGCTAAGAAAACTGGATTTGTTCAGCCGTAAAAGAGAAGACAAAGGGGAGATCTTATTACCAGCCACAACTATCTAATGGGAGGGTAGAGAAGACTGAGACAGACTGTTCTTGAAGGTGCACAGCAGTGGGACAAGAGGCAAGTGGGAACACAGGAAAATCTGATTGAAAAAAAGAGTTAGGTTGTTTTTTGTTATTTTGTGTTGTTTTGTTTGGGTTTTTTTAAACCATAAGGATGGTTAAGCCCTGAAACAGGTTGCCTCAAGAAGCTGTAGAATCTCCATGCATGGAGATATTAAAATTTCAGCGGACAGGCCCCTCAACCTGCTTTAATTGGACCTGCTTTTTAAAAGTTCAATTCAAAGTAAAATTTAAATTGATTAAAGCTTTCTGCTTGCTGATTAAAATCAATTTGATTCAGTAATTTTGTATCAATCCATGCTATCATCTTTGCACTCCTCTGTACTGATAGATTCTCCTAGCCAGAACATATTGTGCTACCTGCAGTATGAAGATGCTTAAGGCAGTATTTTCCACTATTTTTAAATTTCCTGGAATTCCTTTCTGTCATGAATTCTTGCCCAAATTCAAATTGATACCCACCAAAAATGCATTAAGATTAGTACTATGCCAACATGAAAATAATGAAAGAACCCATTGCAGGTTTTGGGGACAAGATCCCACAGCATAAACAAACCCAACATTTCTCAGAACATTAAAGTATTTTGCAAGCAAATAAGCCAATAAATATCAAAGCAGCACATGCCAAGATAATTGAATAATGTGCTGTCTAAAATAGAAAAATTTCATTCTTTATCACACGGAGGAAAAAAATACAAATCTCTAACATCAGGAAAGAGACTAATCTAGGAAAGCAGATGTGTGAGAATCCAAACACAATATGATGCAACATAGAAGCACACAGGAAAGCAAGTTATATCCATGCTAGTTGCAGCTATTCCATATTTTCAGTTATGACATTAAAATGAAATCAATTTCAGAGAGCAGCAGTTATGTTAATACCTGTCATAAAACAAATCTTGAGGAAATACAGTAAAGTTTAACCTCTGTTTCTAAGGTTTAAAATAACAATTTCAGCAAACTAAACTCCTTCACTTCCTGTTTATACTATCATGGCATAAGGAAGAAGGAAATGAAAATAATGGTCAAAGATCGTCCAAGTTATCTTTTTATTCTCATCTACATGCATCTATGCTGTAATTAAAACAGCTTCAGTTTGTAACTGAAGCATAGTCTAAGTTCTAGTGAAATCATTCAGCACTGCATTGAAATTATGCTATTTGAGAGTATACATACAAAAACACTAAAATAGATAAAAATATTTTAACACTTGCATCTGTGGAATAAGATGCAGAAGTTCCAATTTTGGAAAATTCAACCCTGCTAGCATTTCTATACAAACAACACGTGCAAGTTAAGGGCGCTTTTCCATTGTTGCACTGGATTTAAAGACGTGCATGAGCTGCAAGTTTAGAACATGATACCATGTATCTTATAACAAATACCTTTTGGGTATCTTAACATCCTTGACTTTATAGGCTATGTGAAGACTTGGATGTATAAATTTATTCTTTAGCTTAATAAGGCCCATGCAATTAAAAATTAGGTGTGGGTGGCAGTTTTATAGTATCAGAGGAAGGAATCAGACTGCTAATCAAGATACGGTCCTGTTCCTTCATATTCCTT
Organism: Burhinus bistriatus; assembly: GCA_013397275.1. NCBI lineage: Eukaryota > Metazoa > Chordata > Aves > Charadriiformes > Burhinidae > Burhinus > Burhinus bistriatus. Next base: position 373,146 of record VYXH01010109.1, on the reverse strand, counting down.
TAGTACTAGACACAAATTGGCTGAGCACTGTTTCAGTTGAAAACAAGCAAACAATCATAATAATGTAATATTTTGAATGACTGACATGATCTACAAAATACTTAGTATCTCCCAACTCGGAAAACAGCATGACAAATTAAAATGGAGTGTAAGGAAAAAGTAACTGTTCTACATACCTGCTTTTTAGCCAGCATCGTAATCTGTACTTGAGTCCACTTCAGTTACAGTGACACACAATTTATAGTAAGCAAATGATTTGCTCAAAAAATGGATTTAGAAGAGATACCACTTTAGAAGATTAACCTGAATGAAGTACTCATCATTATTTAAAATATTTGGGATGGAGGCATTTTGTTGTTTTCTTGGGAGTTTTTTGAAGGGGATGGGTGTGGAAGTTTTGAGTTGGATTTGGGATGCAGTTAGGGGTTGCTGAAATGCAGAAACAAGATTCACAAAGCAAATGGAGTAACAGAAGGGTCAGTTTAATCAAGCAACACGCTATAATTGATGGCGTCTGTCTGGTCTACAAGGGAGAACCACGCAGTCTTGTTTTGCTTGAGGGTTGTCCTACATCTTCTCTACCAGAACAGTGCCTTAACCACCATGTAACAGCATATTTTGGCTTAAGCCTCCACACAACAGACAGATTGATTTTCTATTCTGATGGTTATTTTTGTTAACAGTCATGAGCTTAGCCTTTCATAGCCTCTTCTGTTAAAAGATACTGGAAATAGAACTGAAACGTTGTCTCACTTGGAGTGAAACATTCTTGAACCTAAAATAATTTTAGTTAGAATTTTAGATTTTTCTTTCAGTAAAAAAAATTGTAGACATTTTTATTTGATAGAAACAGAGTGTTTGATCTGAAGTTTGGTCACTGAATTTAAGTATATGTACAGTAAGTCATCTAAAATGAAAGCTCAGAATCCTTCATCATACTGTAAATCAGTGCTTATAAGATTATACAGCTGAATAAGAATACCTTCATATTTTCTTAGGGACAGGATAATTTAAACAAGACTAACTGGAGTCTGAACAAAGCCACCTGCTGCTGCTGTTTTGTCATTCAGAAACTGAACAATTTATTCTTTAACTATGGGAGCTGAAGTGCTAGCCAGTCAAATAATACACTAAGCTCCCCTGCAAAAGGATTAAAAGAAGTTCAAAAAATTAAGTAGGCATGATAACGTAACTCACACTACATGGTCTTCAATCTTTCTGTAAAGGCTGACCCACATAAAGAATCACTGTATCAGCTGATGCTTTTATCTAGTGTGCTTCAGCTATAGGATTTACCTGTAACATCTCACACCTTCAGTACCAAACCACCCCCAGTTTCAGACCCCACTGACAGATACACCGAGTTTGGTTATAATCAAAGATTACTATGATAGAAATATTTTTTAAATATCCCCCAAAACTAAAGAATCACAGAATGGTTTCGGTTGGAAAGGACCTTAAAGATCACCTAGTTCCAACCCACTTGCCATGGGTAAGGACACCTGCTACTAGACCAGATTGCTCAAAGTCTCATCCAACCTGGCCTTGAACACTTCCAGGGACGGGGCATCCACAGCTTCCCTGGGCAACCTGTTCCAGTGCCTCAGCACCCTCAGAGTGAAAATCCTAATATCTATTCTAAATCTACCCTCTTCTAGTTTGAAGCCATTACCACTCGTCCTATCACTACATGCTCTTTTTAAAAGTCCCTCGCCAGCTTTCTTGTAGGCCCCTTTCAGATGCTGGAAGGCTGCTATAAGGTCTCCCTGGAGCATTCTCTTCTCCAGGCTGAACAACCCCAACTCTCTCAGCCTGTTCTCATAGCAGAGGTGCTCTAATCCTCTGATCATCTTTGTGGCCCTCCTCTGGACCCGCTCCAACAGGTCCGTGTCCTTCTTAAGTTGGGGGCTCCAGAGCTGGACACAGTATTCCAGGTGGAGTCTCACAAGAGACGAGTAGAGGGACAGAATCCCCTCTCTCGACCTGCTGGCCACACTTCTTTTGATGCAGCTCAGGATGCAGTTGGCCTTCTGGGCTGCGAGCGCACATTGTCAGCATAAAAGGCTAACATAAAAGGCTAACAAAAGAATCAAAATACTCACATACTGTGTTTCCTAAAGTAGGTAACTTTGGGGGGAAATGAGAGGGGAGGGCATTGAAGAAGGAATTGTGTGTTGGTTTATTGGGGTTTTTTTTCTGCATTACAGACTGACAGACTTGTAACAAAGCTTGTTCTCCTAGTATAACTGCTTATTTTCTGGCAGTCTTCAAGAGAGGGATTGAAACACCATTTGCAAAACCCTAAAGCCTGTCCTGGAAACAAATAGCAGCATAACTGAGATAGAGAAAGCAGAGGTTCACAATCTACTATTATCCCATTCTCCGATACAGAGGATGCATCCACACTACCAAGTTTTATAGTAATACAAAACCAAGAACTAAGGACAATAGAAATAGCATGAAGTAGAAATGCTTTGTGTGCATGGTGCTTATCTTCAATACAAAAATTGTGTCAAGATTAACATCTAATGTGCAATAAATGGCTCTTCAGTGGACTCAAAAGACATTTGATTACTTCAAGCTTTTAACGTTACAGTTATGTTTTTATATTTTATTGAGAATCTTTTAGTTATTATTCCATTTCCTACAGCAGACCATATTTACATTCTCCTGGAAATGTCACAGTGGAATACCTCCTAAAAAAAAAAAGGCATTAGGCTTAGCAACAAATTTCATAATCACTTTAATCTAGATGTTGTGCTTATAAAATTCAGGAATGCAGAGACAGAATTCCCACAGCAAATAGCATCTTTAGCCTCCCATTTGAAATTTTTTTCAGATGAAGGTTTAATACATACATTTCATGATTTAAAGCATGACCAATATTCAGAAAACAAAAACATTTTCAAGAAAGCCTTTATTCCGCTTCCAGAAATTTCATCTTATATGTAGCAACGTCTGCTGAACTTACTTGCAAGTAAGAGAGGTCAAACACAGAGTCTCTTTAAATGGCTTAATTTACTCATAATAAGCACCTTGAGTTTTACAGAGGTGGATGGGCACACATGCTTTCATTTGCATAGAACACTTTAAAAATGAGCAAATTACCTCTGCGCTTTAAGTTGGCAAGGGCTGTCTTTCAGGTTTTGCCACAGGTAGCTCTATGGTCATACACAGAAAGATACACGGATGCCTAAAGTAAAGGTCATAGCTGAGACAAAAGTAGCTGCTTTCATCCGACTTGACAGAGAAGAGTCTCTAGCACAGCCTAGCAGCGTAATAATTTTAAAGATCACAGACTCAGAAAAGTTGCACAAGCTGTTCAGTCTGAGAAGGCAGTTTACATACAAAAGCTCTTATTCATCAATGTCTAGTTAAAGGGCAACCACATCCTAGCGAGGCAGGATGAAGAGACCACATTTTTAGAATCAGAAAACGTGTGATCTTGGTCCTGATTACTTCTGACCTACCCAGGGGTCATCATTTCCCTATTACCTTTATTTATTTATTTAAGTAGTCTATTCAAGTTTGTAAATTCTTTTGGGCTACACGATACTTATGGCTTGTTGCTATAATACCTCTAACAAGAGAATCCCAATCCTAGCTGGCCCATAAAATAAACAGTTAAAAATATTTTTCAGGCTAGCCTAGAACTTTACAGTTTTTTAGCTAAATGTATGCTCGAATAATGGGTAAAATCCGTGTCTTCTAAAAAGAAAATGCAATGCATCCCTCCCTAGTTAGCTGCATGAAAAAATAATCTCAGAGTTTCCTTCTGCATGCTCTTCCATTTGCATGTTCTTCCCACCCTGTTTTTAGAAGGCCAACACCCCTCTGGTGTAGAAGCTGAGCACTTCCGATCAGTTCCAAGACGAACCTTAAATCATGTTAATAATAAAAATACAGGCATCATAGAATCATAGAATAGTTTGGGTTGGAAGGGACCTTTAAAGGTCACCTAGTCCAATTCCCATCAATCAGCAGGGACATCTTCAACTAGATCAGGTTGCTCAGAGTCCCGTCCAACCTGACCTTGAATGCTTCCTAGGAATGGGGCATCTACGACCTCTCTGGGCAACATGTTCCAGTGTTTCATCATTCTCATAGTGAAAAATTTCTTCCTTATAGCTAAGTCTGAATCTACCCTCTTTTAGTTTAAAACCATTGCAACAGACCCTACTAAAAAGTTTGTCCCCATCTTTCTTAGAAGCCCCCTTTAAGTACTGAAAGACTACAATAAGGTCTCCCCGGAGCCTTCCCTTCTCCAGGCTGAACAACCCCAACTCTCTCAGCCTGTCCTTATAGGAGAGCTGTTCCATCCCTCTGATCACTCTTGTGGCCCTGCTCTGGACCCTCTCCAACAGGTCCATGTCTTTCCTGTGCTGAGGGGTCCAGAGCTGGATGCAGTACTTCAGGTGGGGTCTCACCAGAATGGAGTAGAGGGGCAGAATCATCTCCCTTGATCTGCTGTCCACACTTCTTTTGATGCAGCCCAGGATATGGTTGGCCACCTGGGCTGCAAGTACACATTGTTGGCTCATGTCCAGCTTTTCATCCACCAGTACCCCCAAGTCCTTCTCAGCAGGGCTGCTCTCAATCCCTTCATTCCCCAGCCTGTACTGATACCAGGGGTTGCCCTGACCCAAACGCAGGACCCTACACATGGCCTTGTTGAACCTCATGAGATAACTGTATATTAGACCAAAGCAATAGCTTGTTCATTCCAGATAGTCTAGAAACACCCATCTTCACTCACTATCAGAGAAAGGTGCATGAAACCTCATAGTTTGGAGTAAATCAGCCACAACAGAGAACGTTTCCTTGAAATGTAAGGAATAGCTTGCTCCTGAAGCACAAAGATACATCTTACCTTTTAGACCAGCATTGCTAGTTAGTTAAAACCAAACTTCACATGAAAAAAAATGGCACTGTCCAGTGCTTTGCGGGTAAATAAACAAAAGGGCTGCAATGGCACAAGAACCTGGTCTTCCAGGTTTGAAAGCGGACAGTAAAAGTTTGTAGTGGTGGCTATGGTTCTGGTTGGTGGGTCAGGGATGCAGCTTTCTTTTAAGTGTCGGAGAGGAGTAGAAAATAAAGAGGAAGAAATGGCAAAAAAATTGCCCTTCTTAGTACTGTTTCTGTCTAGCTCTGCTGCAACCAGCCAGGGATCTCCTCCACACTCTCAGCCACGCTGGAAGCAAGTTTGGCAGCTGGCTTAAGACAGAATCTGTTACATCCTCCTCCCTTCCCCAATATGTGGTTAAACCCAGTATTTACTGAAATGAAGCTTCACAGCACTGCTCTGCTTCCATCAGAACCATCCCTTCCTCTGTCTTCCCTCCTTCCAAGGAAAAGGGCAAGCAGAAACCTAGGATGGAGGGAAGCAGAACAGGTGAACCTAACCCAGACCTGGACCTCATATGCTCTCACCTAATTAGGGAGGTAAACCTTACAGGGTGAAAAAATCTGCTTTGAAACACAGTCTATCTAATGGTAACCCACAGTTCACAGGTAATCATTTTCAAACCAACCAGTGCAGCTAGAAAAGCACACTGCTCACCTTCTGCATCCTAGGCAGCTCCTCTCATGCACTGTTCAGCAAGAGGCTCTATTCATTAGGCGTGCCCTGTTTAGGTGTAATAACAACAGTAATATGCATGCACATGTATGTTTTTGTGTACTCCTCTCTCTAGGTATCCTAAAGAGAAGCTTATTATCTTTAAGCGTAAGTAAATAACTTGCTCTTTGACCCTTAAAAAGGGTATATGGAGTCTTTGAAAAGAATAGATACTGGAGGAAAAATGGAGTCCTTATTTAGTCATCTCACAGTCAACCTAAAAAAGGCCCAAATTCTCTTCCTCTCTTAAATGATAGCTTTTCCATGCTTTTAACAGCTTTAAGCCTGTTCCGAAAGCATGCTATTCCTGTCATATTTTAGACCATCTATCAGAGTGTTACAGGTGAGAACACAGATTTATACGGTGACATACAGATGCTGCTATGCCATTTTTTACACTCCTTTTTAAAGCTGATATTTCACAATGAGCAGAAGTTTTTCTAAGGTGACTACAGTATGTTATTCTATTCTAGGAAAAGTTGTTAATGTAAAACATAGAAATACGTAGGAGTATCAAATTTTTCTTTTTATGCCTTACTTTACACTTTCCAACATTAAATTTGGTCTGCAATCATGCTAGCCCAACACCTAGCTTAGCTAGAAAGCAGTGAAATTTTCTATTCTTGTCTGGTCTTGAAAAAGATCCTTAAACCAGTTTATCATCTACATCTTTTGCTACCTGCTCTTCAAAACTAAAGAAAATCCATCCTTCTTTGGAAGCTTGTGACACATTACAACCATTTTGATACAGTGCAAACGAACTATTTATTCCTATGTGTTCCTGTGCTCCCCAGGGATTTTTGATCTATTTATTGCTCATCATGTGACAGTCTAGGAGGGACTATAACTAACTTGACTTTCAAAAGCCTTTGATATGGTTATTTCTGGACCACTCAAAGAATTACTGGAGGTTTTTAGGAGCTATGCACGACTCAAGTAGAATTCTAAAACATATGGGAAGTTTGAGCTTCCCTTATGTTACCTGACACTAACAAAAGAAAAAATCCTTGATAGTCTTTCTAATGCTCAGGATGACTAGTGACATTGTACTGATTTACTAAAATGTGAGCTGAAACTGCAAGAAATAGCCAGCTAGAGAATATAGCATTTTTATAGTCTCAGCCACCTCGCTTTGCAAGTTTCTTCTCTGTGCATATTCAAGGATTATTTTTTACATATATGTCTATAAAATCATTTTTGCCATAGTGATCTGATATTCATTTGCTTCACTGCCTCATCTTTTGACTCCTTCTCTAATCCCGTCCTTGATCTGTAAGAGGATGCACCTTGCACAGTCCGTTGGTGTAACTGGGACTTTCTACCTTAATTAGTTTTTGGCACCTTGCTCATGCGTGGCTCTGGCAGCCTACACGCTCTCCTAAATCACTCATTAAAGAAACAATATGCAGGAAATGAACAGCTGTTATATTTAGAGCTGCAGTGCTGAGTAAAAGTGTTTTATTCTTTTTATCATTTAAATTAAACATGCCTGTTGAAATCCCTCAGTGACTTCCCATTCACCTCCCACAGTAATCAGAATCACATGCTTCTGAAGTGCAGGATCACAGATCAGTATCTCTTCTATAATGTACTCCTGCCTCAACCCCACTTCTGTCTCACCCCATCACCTCCTCCATAAGTTTCTGATTCATTCCTTGGCTCTTGCTTAGACCACGCTGACACAGCCAAGCTACAAGCCTCTTCACCGCCTTTGCCCAGAAGTCTATCTTCCAAATAAGCAGAAACAAGTGGTTTTTACCACCACCACCCCCCGCCCAACATTTTCTGAAGGAACAAAGATGTTGAGATGGGAAAAATCTGTGATTCAGTCCGTAAGACCACAGTCTCTCTCCAGAAGTTCAAGACCCTCTGCCTCCCACACACTTGGGCATTTGATAGTCCAAGACAGTCTTTTACAGCCTCAGGACAATTTTAATTCACTCCTCATACCTTCTGATCCACATTTTAGATTCATCTTTATCTCTTGTGCTCATTCTTGGTTCTGTTTCTCCCTTATATATTTCTCTTTAGCAACTACAAACTGGTGTACAAAAGCTCAAATTTCCATTCAGGTATTATCTTTTCATTCTTACAAGACTCATACCCTTCTGCCTGATTTTCTTCATGAACAAAGTTCTGGAATCTCCCATTTAGCAAGACCATAGCAAAAAAGATGTTATAAGAAGACTAATTGGCTGAAAAATGCCAGCAAGATGTGAAAAAAAGCATCACTTGGAGGACAGAGAGAAATAGCAGCAAGGTATCTTCGGAAAAGAAAAAAAAAGGCAGGAACGTAAAAATGTGAATACCTCAGGAAAGAGTAGTTGCCATATCTGTGCAATATCTGCCTCTCCTGGTTCTGATGGTCCAACCACCATTTTTCTCTCTGCCACCAAAGCTACAGCAGTACAGAAACAGCAGTTGCCTTCTCTACAAGCTCCTTTTGGTACCTACCTCCTGAAACTTCACCTTACCATCTATAACCAAGGTGAGAGAACAGTAAAGAATTTTATCCCTAAATGAAGAAGTATGAATTGTATTTATTCAGCTTGGCTTAAAACGTAATTTGGGAAGGTCTGCTCTAGGTCTAGCACCACAATGCAAAAGAAGGTGTAACAGACATGTCGAAGAGACTCTTTAGGAAGACAGCCCAGCTCAAGACAGAATCAAGACAACAGCTGAGTGTTTCTGTCTGCTCTGATCTGTGTGGCTGGCTGCGTGTACCTGTGCTGTATACATGTGATTGTGTACGTGCCTACTGGAAACACATGCTCAGCCTCACTACCAGCTGGAGCTTGGGGACACGGAGTTGCAGGTGCCTTGCTGTTATCAGGCTACCAGATTCAGCAACTCTTTAACACTTTCCTTATGGTAAGCACACAGTATGATTTTCTTCTGTCACATATCACCAAGTAAGCCAAATCAAAAAAGAGATTTTTTTAGTAAGGCATCAAATGCCTGTCAGCCAGGTGTGAGGCTCTGGAATACACATTCAACCAAACCAAAAACCCCAGTTTCTCAGTCTTAAGAAAAATAAACATAGAAAGCGGAGTGATAACATAGCAACTATATCTATTCTGCAGTGCACATAGTAATACTGGATCCCAAAAACCAGACAGTTTCTACTTTGCACATACGTAATGGCTAAAGTCATAAAAGATATGCTATGGAAAAAAAGATATGTAGAGAAAAATACATACTACTCAATATGGATTTAAAAACTGACAGAGAGCAAAATACTAAGTTTCCCCACAAAGTTGTTTGCTTAGTATTTTGGTCAGCAGCTCTTTTACGTGAAGCTTACTCATTTAAAGCACAAATTAATGAAGCTTGTATTGGTAATAAAATATGCCTGTAGAAAGATCACACTCCTCTCTTCCCTTCCCTCCTACACTCGCTCTCCTGACAGGCAGGCATGTATAAGCAAATGAAGAATGCATAGTAGGATTATTTCACTGGAAAAATTAGATCATTTACTGTTGCCTGACATGTCTTACAATGCATATAAATTCAAGAAGTGTGCCACTGTCTCTCCTCCAGCTAAGCCACATATTAATTGTGCCCTCATATTATTAAAATCCTTAAAGCTGTTGTCAAAGATGTAAGAAAAATGGGTCAAAAGAGGTAACCAGATGGTTGCTTGAGGCCTAATGTATAAAATATGCACAATAGCAAAACAGTGGTACTTCACTGGTACTTCTTCAGCACACAATCAAACAGTATACTTTAAGGCTGTTTAGTCCAGCACTAAATTCTTGCCCAGTAAGACTTAAACATGTTTCTATGAGTAGAGTTTGTAATGAAACTCGTGTCAGCTTGGATTTAAGTAGCTCTCTGCAGTGTCAGCAAGCCCCTAATATTATTAAAACTGTGCTGGCATAAAAGAAGTGAAGCTTGGATTACCATATAAAGAGTGGTTTCAACACACATCAGGATTAACTGATGTTTTTAATTCAGTTTTAATCATTAAGTCATTACGATGAGCCAGTTTTAGAAACCATTTTAAATTGAATGACTCTGGATATGACTTCAGGATTTGCAAGAACTTCCAGAACTTAGAAGCCATGATGCACATGAGCAGAAAGACCAAAAGCTTGTTTATTTTTACAGCTCTGTGAGATGATCCATTAAAGAACTCAATCTCCTCTTAAGTCTTTAATATCTATGTCAGGGAAATAAGATCACCAACCACTGATAGCTTTTGACAATCAATAGCTCTATTACATAAAACACATTTTGTAAAGAAAAAAGCTTTCAAGAATTAGTGCAAATTAAAAAAAAAAGAGTTTATGGACAGAAGGTTCTATGTCTCCAGGCACACAGCATAAAAAGTGATGCTAAGCTGAAGTATGATAGTAGACAACGTAAGCAAGGTTTCTAGGTTTCAAGATCAAGCCAAGCAAACAGCCACTGGTGGAAGATAAGGGAGCCAAAGATCATGACAAATATTTTTCATTCCCAGCAGGGAATTAAAAACCAAGCAGGATTGTAACCTGTCACCTCAGGGTTCAATAATTAGCACCTTACTCGTCATATATTGAAGCAGGGGGGAGGGCGGGCTGCCTGCAAATATTTTACAAGAATTATCATATAAAATATCATTAGGGGAACACTAAAGCTGTCACATCAATTAGAAAGTTGAAAGCATCAATCGAGATAACCTCTGTCCTTAAGACATCTACATATACAGCTGTCGTTCAGCCTTTCTCCTTCCTGTCTTCCTAAAGCACTCTCGCAAGGGCATAAGCTGTGAACCGCAGTGAAGAGAATCATCAGCAAAGCTGCACGGCTCTGCATGCTGGGATGTACCACGTAGTCTTCAAATGCCTCAGCGCTCTTAAGACAGAGCAGAAACATTTTGGATGGGAATTCTTGAATTTTAGCCCTGATTCTAAGTGCATGGTCCAATACTTAAAGCAGCAATTACAGACAGTGTTAATTACTCATTTTTGACAACTGTATTTCATGTAAAAATTAATACAGCTGACAATTTAGTCTGTCACCGCATAACCTGCTTTTACCCGATGAGAAATGATGTACCTGTACCTCATTTTTAAAAGTCATATCTTGACAAAGTATCCTCTACCTATGGAAACTCACAGAAGTAATAAAAAAGCCCAGGCATATGTTTTAACACTCTTCCCTGCAGCTAAAAAAAAAAAAAACTTGAGACACATGCACTTGCTGCAGGGGCAGGCATGACGAGCTGGTGTGGCATGCAAAATGATTATCAAGTCTAAACAGGTAAATACATCAAAACAAGATTTCATTTGTGCCCATCTGAGGCATCAGAACACAGTGCAAAGAGCATTTTTGTTTGAATGGTGCTGAAAAATTATGTAGTATGACAATTTAACGTATCATGTTATTTAACATGATATGGAGAGAAAAATCCATTTTGGGGCAACTGTATCGATTGTCATCAGCCAAATCTGTCCAAAATGTTAAGCTTACAGGAGATTATTTGGATATTAGAATTCAGTATCAACTCAGAAAAATAAAACTATATGAACAGCTTGAAATATAGCTGTAGTGTTTTAATGAAGATTTGGTCTATCAGTCTGCCTAAAAAACTATGTGTTGCACCAAGATACTTTGCTGAGTTTTGGGCACGTTAAATTTAAGTCAAAGGTAATACAAATTCACAGATTTCAGCTCAAAAGATGTTGTCAATATTTATAAACTTTAATGTAAAGTCAAAGCTATTTTCATAAAAAAAGTCTACTGCAGCTACTGACAGAGAAATCAGTGCAATATTGCTCCACTTTTTTACGGGCAGTAAGACAGACAACTTAAACTCATTCATTAAAAATAAAAAATGTTCTCTAGAGGGTAAGAAAAAAAAAAAAAAGACGTATCACTGTTATATTCAATAGCATTGGTATTATCTGACCTAACTTCATTCTTCTTTAGGAGCATGCAGAGTTTAGCAAGAAACCAGCCCAGAAGGACACTCACATGGCCCAAGATTCTGTCTCCAGCACCAAACATGCAAGCAGCCATGTATTGCTGGAAATACCTTGGAAGCTAAACCAAGATGAAAAAGTTGTAAGAAGCAGCTGTCCAGGTACTGTGGAGATGCAAGAGGATGCTGTACAAAGACCTGTGCAGGGAAAAACCCACTGGCTTAACATGTATCTAGGAACTCAGAACTTGTATTCAATTAATAAATACACTGAGGACTTCAGTGGGAAGTACAGGTATTCTCTAAAGAATAATTTTTAAATGCTGTCACCAGGCAATTTTGGTCAGTAAACAGAGGCAAACAAAAGTAAACAAAAAGCCTTTATCAACAACCAGCCTGCAAACTTAAGAGATGCCAGATTTCACCTGTAGTACAGCAGTAATAGCTTTATTAAGTTACTTGCATCTCCTAGAAGATTGTGACTGCTTCTAGCCAGGAAAATTGCTATCATTGCCCACACTGTCATCACCAAACTGCACTGTCGAGCGTATAAAATAGTCTATTTGAAAACCATTCAGCGATTGCTGTTAATTCGGGACAAACTCTTCTTAAGGAGTCCTGCATTTCAGTAGAGCGCACGACTGGGTAGGTACTGGACCTATTATCTGTTGGTCTCTTGGTGACATGCAAGGTGTTAATCATGACCAACAGAGCTGTAATTGCCTAGATCTAGCCTACCTAGCACTCCCTCTTTTCGAGATATGTTTTCACTTAAATTGTTTCACTTTCCCTCATTATCAAAAAGTCCTTAAAGAAGAGGTGGCCAGAGAGGCACATCTGCAAATGCATCAAGATCAAACTTCTCCCATTCCTACCCTTTTCAGATTCCTAAATCAAGTGCAGATTTTTTTTGCAGGAAGCCCTTTCATAGGCTCTCTGAAGAACAACCAAGTTCCTGTGGAAGCAATTTCAGCACTACTTTGTCTCAAAGCAGTTATATATATGTATATAAAATGCATATATATATAAAAATGTTATATTTAAAACAGAACCTACTGTATGCTAAGCTTCACAGCATTCAGTTCAGTTGAATAAATATTTCTTTTATCTCTCCCACCCACTTACACAGCAGCAGGCATACTTCCAGGACACAGAATGCACCTCTCTGTTCAAGTACTGAAATGAACTCTCTCCTCTTACGATCCCCAATCACACATTTGTAAAGGACAGTCACCCTTCGGTTCTAAAATGGAAACATCTACCCCATTTAAACCAGAAAATTTCCTATGTTCATAAAGAAAACTGAATATACCCCTTTGAAAGGTAAGGGACATCTTTTGATGCAATAAGGGAAAAGAGATGCTCTTTAGTGTTCAAAGGTATAATTTATTGGTAGGCTTTAGAAACTCTTGAAAAACATTCCAAGTTAGGTATCTAAAATGAAACTGTTCCAAAAAACATGCTTTATGCCCTTTACACTTCACAGTGTTGCTAACTCATATAAAGACTGTTAGTTTAGTCACCAGTTTGCATACACAAAATATTTCTTTTGAGGATAAAGCTTGACAAGCATCAAAATATTCCAAGGTGTATTTTGACTCTCAGCTCAGATACAAAGACAGTATGGCTCTGAAGAGTACTGGAATTTAAGCTATAGTAATTTGATCATGTAAGTGCTCAAAGAGTGTGGCAAATAAGTAAAGTGATGAGTCTTAGAAATTGGCTCATACTAAGTCATTTTGTATTTTCTTCAAGCTAAAAGCACACACAAGCAGCTGCTGGTGTTCAGCTGATGTGTAGTCATAAGTTGTTAAAGTGGTAATTCCGTCATGATCCTGAACCTCCTTTTTAATTAAACTCCTGTAAACTCATGTACCCATCCCTTAGTGGAAAGGGTACTGAAGGAAGGAATTTGAAACCATCATGAGATACAGGCATGAGGAAAAAAAACCAACTTCGCTACCAAATCTGATATTCTGGTAACACAACAGTCTCAGAAAAAATTGTTAGCCCCTAAACAGAGGTCATTTCACACGTCCCACCCACATAAAACTGCACACAATGCATCATAAGCAGAAAGCACTGCCTCTAAAGAAAAGTCTATGGCCTTCACTCTAAAGAAAAAAAATAAATCATATGATTGAAAGACTGTTCTCACTACATCGACTGTTACAGGAAAAACTAGCAACAAGTTGCTTTACAAGGCAGCAGAAGGAAGTACCAGAAAATGGTCTAGTATAGACCAAAGAAGATTTAAGTCAGATACTACCTTTTTAACTACAAAAGCTATTAAAGCAACTGGAACAAACTATGTAAAGATTGTTACAAAGTTTCTACTGTTAGATTAAATATGCTCTGCCAAGACTAGATACTATTTCACTTTACAGAGTTCAATAACAATTATCTTTTATGGTGTTCCCTGTAGCCTCCCATTCTTTCTTCCTCTGTGCTCCTTTAACATACCCTCAGTCCTGCCTATCCAACTGTTTGTGGGTCATGCCACAAACAAAGTTTGGAAGCTGACCATCTTGAAAAGTACATGCCTGTCTTCATAAGCTGTGGGACTTCTCTGGGTTTTGGTGTAGGGTATCTGTTCATTTTCAAGCTAGAGGGCTTATCAGGATTCAACAATCCTGCTAAGTTGTTCAACCAGTAGATCCTACAGGTGATGAGGTGCAGCAAATAGTCAAAGCCCGTTACCAAATACTGTACTGTAGAATGACTGGCTTAGTAAAAAGCTTGGGCAACATGAGGATCTTGGGTTTTGAGGATTTCTTAAGGAAATCAGCTGCTTTTTCAGACCTTATTTTCAGAGCACCTCAAATCAAATGTGCTGTCAACTCTTATGCCCATGCCCCATGACACCATACAAATAGAACTGTGTCTGTTGTACTTTAGATGGCAATCTGCGTGAACAGTAAGAGTTACAAAGAAAATATGCATACATATTCTGTGTTCGTGTGCTTATAATATGCTTATTGCTATACAAACATTGTTCTTGAATAATTTCAGAAAATGAACACAAAATGATACATATTAAAAAGGATCTTGTTCAAGATTTTGGACTTTGTGTTGGCTGTACCTAACAAAATTCTTTAAAGGGAAAAATAGACCAGGATAGAGCTTTGTAAAAATACCATTATTTGTGATTTTCTCTTCTGTTATCTCTCATGCACACTTCTTGTTCAAAAGCAAGATAGCATGTCTATCTGTAGGTCCAAAGTGAAACTACATGTAATATTTCGCCCAGGCAGCAGGGAAATGTCCGCTTCCAATGCAGGTGTATGTTCCTACACTTCAATACACTAACTCACAATATTGTGTGAACACAACAGCTGGCACGGCCACGTTATAAACCAGATCCTTGAAGTGATCCAAGTTGAAAATAACTAAAAAAAAAAGCCAGGGGGAGGGAGGGAAAAAGAAGTGTTGTGGGTTTTTTTTTTTTTAATGTAAGTCCAGTGATCTGGTTTATAATGCAGACCAGCAAGCAGTTGTACCAGCACAGCTACAGGAACAGAGGACTGTAGCACGGAATCGGAAAGGAACGCAACCAATTTTATCCCATGTTTACCCCAATCACATCCCACTCATCGTGTACCAAGCTGACCTCTAAAGCCCATAACAAATCCACAGCCCGCGAATAACTGCAGGAACTTCTTCTCTGATATATTTGCACTCAGTAGAGGCCCTAGGTATAAGGCTGACTAAATATGTGCTGAAATGCATCGGCATAGTGTGGGAGAGTTACTCACGCATGAGCTTCTTATAGTAACTAACTCTCCCACATTGTGCACTGCGTGTAGTTAATACTTATATGGAAATTGAAAAAAAACTGACGTGCAAGAAAGTTGGTTTGCCTTCTGAAAACATTAACTTTGATGTACCCTTCTTAAAACATGAAAAATGTGATATTGCATTGTCTGACACTTAATTTCATTTCTGGAAAAAAAAAAAGGAAAAAAGAAAGAAAGAGCAGAGGGTTGAGAATGTAGAAAAACATGACATAATATGTAAATATGACAGAAACACCGGTATAGCTTTATGCTAAGTGAATGCCATTAAAGATGAATTATAAAATAACTCCTTCTAAATGAAGGACAAATACTGGAAGAAAATCAAGAATGTACATTCATCATGTTCATATACCAGTTGTCTTACTGTTGGGGAGAACCCATTGAACCAAGAACTGAAGAAAAGAACAAATGTTCTTTTGTATTTAACTAATGTAGTGATAACAACCAGTGCTGAAGGCCTCCTATGTTGATAGTTTATGTACTAAATGAACGCGTTTTTCTCCTCAATCATTGATTACACCTGACTTTTCTACACCTCCCCCCTCCTTGCCCAAAAACATACAAGTGAGAACATGACAGTGGAGAGAAGAAAAGAATGGCTGTTACTCAGAAGTTGTGAAGGCACAGTAAGGAAGCAATCTCCTGTCCACGTCTAGGTCAAGTAAGATACTAATGAAGGAAGCTCATAGTTACCTGCCTCTTGAGAAAGACCAGTGAGCTAGGCTATACCATTAAGTATTCATTTATAATTAGTTTTCATAAATATACAATGTAGCTATTTTAATACCAAAGAGTACTTAGCAATTCTGTATTACTTAAACATGAAGCACTCATGCCCTTTTCAAACCAATATTGTATCATCAGTTAGAGATTAATTCAATAGCAATTCTTACTGTGTATAACCTGAAGAGACAGAATAATGCACTTGAAATCCCATGAAGGGTATCAGAATAAGAATCATAACCAGCTACCTACACGATGAAGCTCTAGTTTAGCACATTAGCCCAAATACAAAAAAGTTAGAGACATATTACACAGCATCTTAGGTTTTCATGGGTCTGTATTTCTGCAAGATAAATCCTTAACCATTACTGAAGTGTCACAATACCTTCTAGCAGTACTTATTCCTGTTATATAGACAAGAAGTTGAGAGCTAGAATTAATCTCAAGAGCATGCAACACGTTTATAGAGAGAATACAGTTTTAACTAAGGCCTGACAGTCTGTGCTAGGTTTCTAAGTTTCCAGAAACTCACAATAACAATTTTCCCACCTGGGCTTTCAAACTTAAGGAAAAGGACTTGCATCTCTGTATTCATTTTTATCCATAGTGTTTGGTTCTGCCGTAATGCAAATAAACAGTACATATCTAGTACTAATAATGCGAAAAGAATGACATTGACAAAAGTAAGAACAGCTTTACATTCCTTACCAGTCATACTACAAGTGTATTCAGTATCAATATTAAAGTGCAACTATATTGTAATAAAACCAAATCCACTTAAAAGCTTGACTATCTTCTCAGTACTTAAGTAACCACAAACTTGTAATATCACTCACCAGGCCACATTATTTATATTACCATCCCCAACATCATCAGATATATCTTCAGACAGATAATCTGGAGCTGTGAAAATGAAAGCCCTATCAGACTCAGGAGCTTTAAACCTGGAGATTTCTGGCTTTTAATGAGTCCTGTATGAGGAATAAACATAATATTGACTTTTCTTCCCCATTAACACAGAAGAGTCAGTGTTGCCAACGATGGGCTAAAATGCATCCTCCCAGGCAGCACCTACAACCAAAACACAGCAGGCTGCCTGTTGAGTCCAGTCTGGTATAATGCAACAGAAGTACAAGATTAAGGTCATATAAGGTGTGTCAGAATGACAGAATATTCTGCTTTAAGCATGAAAAGCCAGCATGGTCAAGCAAGAAGAGGTCTATTAGGGAATCTCCAACACCTCTGGATTTTGCCCAAGTCTTCCACAGCGATACAGAGATTTGTGCAACCACCAGACTGGCAAGATACGACATAATTTCAGACAGTTTTTTCACTATGTACACCTATCATCAGACCAGAAGTAGGTGACAAGAAATTAATCTTGCAGAATTAAAAGACTTATGGTATGACCTAAGATATGGAAGGTTTAGTAATAGGATATTTTGTTTCAAGTTGGTAATATTTCTCATTTCTAGGCCTTCAATGAAGCATAGCTAAAACTAGCAGTGACCCCATTGGATTCAGCAGCCAATAAAAAGCTCCTAATGTCAGCCTATCCCCAATAACAACTAATTTCAGAATACATAATTGCAACAGAATTTTTCAATGCCAAATACAACAACATGGTTTTGTCCCCTGTAAAAGCAGCAAAATAACCACTAGTAATCTGGCACTGGGCGAGAGCAGAAACAAGGGCATAGGAGCAAGAAGAAAAACAAACAAAATATATCACCTGTTACACAACTAGTTTTAACTTACCAAAAATCTACACTGAATCTCAAAAGACAGTGGAAGGAAAATCTACCCTGTCCATCTTCAGGATTTGTGGTTAGAAAACATTAAGGGCAGGAAGCTATGTTCTCTAAAGCTTGTGTTTGTTTTATTCCAATTGAAGTTTCAGCTTAAGGTACAGCTGATTAGAAAAACTGATTAGCTCTGTTTGTGTGGGATGGGCAAAACCTTCATGCTAGATATTAGTTGATCTAAAAAAAAAAACCTCCAAAAAAAACCCCAGCAGTACCTAAAAATTTCTGCACAAGTGGCCACTGGCAAGGTACAGAGATTGAGCAGGAGAACATGATTTATTCTGCAGGCTAGCAGGAAAAAAATATAAGAAAACAAACAGAACAGCTTAATTGGAGAACATGGTTTCACATTTAGGAGCAAATCTACTTTGTTTATGTAAATTGCACTAAAGCATCAGAGAGGGGGTGGTACAGAGATGGCTGACAGCATTAATTTAGGCAGCATAGACCATCTATTTTATTGTATTTCGTAAGGTTTTGTTGCAAAGCCCATTAAAGCCAACTGACTCTTCATTACTTCAATAGTCTTTGAATTTGACCCCAAATTTAAACACCATGGCCACTTGCTTTATAAGCACAAGGTCTGAAAAAATTCCAGTTTGCAGATGAGATTTCCCTTGTCGGAATTGAACCACACTGACAAAATAAATTATTCTGCACATTACATCTCTTTTGTTGCAGAAAATATTCTCACTCTTACCTGCACGTTTTCTTCTGTAACTTGAATTTCAGCAGTGTAAATATAATCAATAAGCATCCTTAGAGTCCAGCCATCGACTTCCTTTATTCGAACCCTCTTTGCTCGGCTTTCACTCATCTCACCTACAAATACAGTTTATTAGTCAAGTAGATAGATTAGATAGAAATACAGCACATATGTAGAAGTTTAATAGTAATTGCTCCTGCCAGCAGCAGAACTTTTTGTGTACGATCAGTTGCAACAGTAAAACAACTTTAATAATAATAATTCAATTTCTTTCTTTCCTTCCTCCCTCCAATGAGAAAGGAAGACTTTGTTGTTACCGTCATGCGAATACTACCTGGGTTAACACTTTCACTGCAGGTGATCTATTGTCTCTAGCGTACAATATCAGGCAAATATTGTTATCAGACCTAAATAAGGCTCTTCAAATGCATACAAAAACATGCTGGCAAAGCAAGCTATTAAAATACTCTAGCTTTATCAACTTCTTTATCGAATGAGCACAGCAAATGCAGTCTGTTGTCAATTTAAAAAAGAAAAATTATATCCCCACAGAAGAATTAACATACATATTTCTTTACTTGTTTACTTATTACTCCCTTAAAAATTTCCCTTCTTTTACAGATCTGATTTAACAGTTAAAACTCAAGCTAAGATAAAATGGTAAGCAAGGGAAAACTTCTTGGATCTCATTTTGCGGAGGCTGACATATTGGCGATATGCCACAACTGATCTTCATAGAAAGGCCTGCAAAATAGCTTCCACCTTCCAAAATATGATGTTTCTCAAAATGCAACATTTTCTTTATATCTGAAATAACTGCCCAAAGACACACTTTGTAGTAATGATTATAACCTTCTCCATGACCACCAACCACACATCTGTTCATCTCAGACCTTTAACCCTTTTTGCATTGACTTGAACTGGGAAGAGAAACATGAACTACACCAGTTATGTTAGTAGATGTATCAACTTTGACTTTGGAAGAATATATCCTAGTCTCTGCATACACCAATTTCTTATTCTTCTATATTGGATGTATTCTTACTTCTTTCCCCTAGGCATCTAGAGACAAGGGTATTGATGAGGTAACAAATGTAATGTATACAACAACTGAAGCAGACAGGATAGGGAAGCAAATCAGAAGACGCTTATCTGTGCTGATATTTCCTTATGAAATACATAGACATTTTCATTGTTTGCTACCCTGTGGTCTCCAGAATTAGTGCCAAACAATGCATTTTACTCCATGCATTTGCCAAAGGGATCATCACTATTCTTATTCATGCCGTTTCTTTGAGCTGAAGGGTAAGGAACGGCACTTTAAATCAACCCTCTAAGTGGTAGGAAGCACAGAGGACCATCTACAGCAATGTACTACTACTTAATGGCAGCACAGGTTGCTAGCATTTCAGATAGCAATGATGAACTACATCAAACCCAGCAAAATCCAGCCCCCGCAGAACCTTCTTTTTTCACCTGCTCTTCTGAAACATATCCCTACACCTTTGAAGAATGATTGCAGCGTGTTCTCTGCAGGGCCCTGTATTCCAAGTTTCTGCTTCTAGTTTGACACAGATTAAACCCATTGATCTTCAGAGCGTGCATGCTGCAAGTTATTTATTATGCAAGCTGCTGTGGAGGTGGTCCTTTGGGAAAATTGTGTGTGTGGGAGAGTAGAGTTTCATATTCTGCAAGCACATTAGGTATGTTTTCAGATTTTGTGTCAAGGCTTCTAGAGCCACCGATAGGCACCTTCTCTGTTTAACAACAGAGCCCAGAATATATTAAAAAACAAACAAACAAACAAACCAAACTTGCTTCTACCTTTCACACTAAATGGACATGCAGTCTTACTACAATTCTAGATCCAGCCCACCGTGACCTGGACTTGTTTGACAGATCATATGCAGGAAACTATAGATTCACTTGCTAGACAGTCTCAGTCTAGAATTCAACCTGCTGAAGAACTCTGTTCATGACTGGGAAGCTCCACAGAGTTGTTAGGGACAGGAAAGCATATCGTGAACAGAAAGGAAAGCATATCGTGAACAGAAAGGAAAGCATATCGTGAACAGAAAGGAAAGCATATCGTGAACAGAAAGGAAAGCACTGAGCTCATCCAACCTCCCAAGCAGGAGCAGCAGAGCACTAGTTGAGTCGAGGTTACCAAAAGGTTACTGAAAAACTTTATATAATTCCTCACAAAGTAATGTAAGGAAGGCTTTTCTTTTTTCTTTTTCATTTTTTTTTTTTAAACAGAATTTTACAAATGGAGACTGGAAGTGAAGAGAGCAGGTAACTCCCTAAGGATAACTACCTTGGCAGAAGAAATAATTAAACCTTGTCCCAAGTCAGGCCCTACAGCTACTGAAGTGTCCCTTCACTGATGTTTTATAATCCTTTCCTCTAATCATTTACACCTATTTAATTCAGTTCACAATACATATTTCTGAACAATTTCACTGTATACAGAAGGAAGAATTAGTCCTGGTAACATAGTCCCAGATGTTTAATGTTTCTTTTCCCCTCCACTTATAATTGTTACTAACTTTAAAAGGCAGTAACTTTTTCTTTCTCCATATTTAATAGGGCTACTTTTACCATTGCAACAAATGGAAACAGAAAAAAACCCCAGGCAGAGGGTTTGCTCTCAGTTAATGCCATACTCCATCCTGCATAGCAGTCAGTACCTCATGACTCAGAGAAAGATGGAAGTAACCTGCAAACATGTGTCCAAATATGAGCTTCTAATTTCTAGTCAAAAAGTAACTCTGAAGCACAAAAAGTGCAAATTTTTTACTGTCTTTTCAGTCACCATTTTATTCTGGATGGAGGAAGATGCTTTCCCTTTTGGTTGTAGCTGGTTAAGGGATCAAACTTGTTCATTTGAACTTGCAGATTACTGGATGAGAATACAAATCCACCTGAGATCTGTGAATTGCAGGGTTCATGGAGATAGCAATTATGATGAACTTCAAGATTTTTCCTGTGTTGAATGACTGAAATGCACCAGCACCACAGCTGGGCCGTGCTGAAAGCAGCCTATGAGAGTAGTATAAAATCTGTTGAGAAATCTTGAAGCCACAGCTGAATTCTATTTGAACTCCTACTAATTTGGTTCACTAACTGCACAAATATTGCCACAGATGCATGGGTTAAATGCTTCCCACCTCCCATACCACTGGGGGTCAAAGATGACACTTAAAAACAAAATCAGCAAAAAAATTTTAAAGGGACTGAAGCAAGGAAAGGCCCAAGATGTCAGTGATTCCATCTGGTGAGCTGCCACAGACACTGCTGCACTGGCACTCCTAATAGGTAATAAACATCAGGGCAAGCAGAAATGTCTTGTCTGCCACAGAAAGCATAATATAAAACTTAGATTCCGAGTAAAGAATATTTTCAATGTGACAGCCAACGACAGTTAATCTTTAATACAGAACTAATGTAAGAGGCTTGTGTTTCTCTGTTACTAAGGTGATGAAAAGGAACTGTAGAAGCAGCTGTTTGCATTCCAACTTTAAAGAAAGCAGTAAAAGTTAAGAAATAATGTATCAGTCACCTGGAATGTTTGTCTCAACCACAAATGCAAACTTGAACTACTAGAGGAATAGATATTTAATTTTACACAAAACTTTAAAGCATTGCTGCTACTAGTATTGACTCCCCTTCCAGCTTTGGTTGTATCAAAATATTTACATATAAAATCAAGAATAATCAGCTGCTTCCCCAGGACACATCTGTATTTCAAGTTGCCTCAATCTTCCAGTTGCATACAACTAAAGTTACTAAACCTCCAATTTGCCTGTATACTGGCAGGCCAAGAGTCCCATTTCAGCCTCCACCTGAGCTGGTGGTCAGAAGCAATACGTTGCAGAGAATTCTTTTAATTTTAGACAGTCAACATTAACTAACAAACTGACACAAGATTTGAGAAGGAACAGACAAAACTTCAGAAATTAATTTTAACATGCATTTAGCAGCATTTTCACTTTGACACCAAATTCCACGTGATTTCAATATGATTTATAACCATTATGGAATTAAACCCACAGCACAGGAATTCAGCTGGAGGCTCCTATGAACCTGAACGTGTCTTAGCCTTGCAAACCCTCAGCATTCCTGTTATAGCACCAAAGCAGTTACTTGGCCAGCATGGAGCGAGCAGAGGCAGAATCAAGCCTGCACAGAAAAGCTGTGGCAACGATGCAGAGTACATCTGCCACAGAGAATTACCCTAAAAATACTGAAACATGCACTCCAGCTACAGGCTGCCAAAGCCACAGAAAGCTTTCATATCTACTAACAGCCTAGAGTACTTGGGATCTGAAGAACGTAGCAGTAGTAGTGGTTAAAGGACATAATTTACTCCAAAATTCACATGAAGGTTATTTTAACCTTCTTTTGGACAAGTGAGATCACTAGAGCCTTAACGGGTATAACTACTATTTCTAGCTTACTTAACGTATAAATTTGTTTAAATGAAAGAGACTTTGTAAAGCATTCATCGTGCTAACAAAGAATAAACTGTCAGTATGTCCTTGGACTGCAAAAAAAAAAATTCATTAAGAAACCCAAATGTTCCTATTGGCTTATCTAAAAATTAAACAAGATCCTAAAAAGCAAAAGTCATTTAGTTTTGTGCTTTATACAGTTGGACTGGATTAGAATATAGTAAGTATTGAAACATTTGGTACCTGTAAACATGGCATGGAAGTAGGGGCTGCAGGCGGCTAGCACAACTCTATGCGCTGCAATTTCCATGTCTTCAGCTACTATCGTCACATCACACAGCAAGTTTTGACTATTTAGAAATATCAGAGAAGGCAATTTCACATAAGTGAACTACAACAGATAAGCATATAATATCACACTCAATTTCTTTTCCCATGCCCTCAAAAGAGGCAGGCAGACAATGTTGATGAAGCATTGTTTTTAAATGCGTTACACAACCACATGGCTATTACTCAGTCAGATTACAGATGGTGCTTGGGTACACAAAACTTTCTAAAAATCAAACAACTGAATGGTGATTTCTTGCACAGAAATTTTCTGCATTGAATAACCAAAATTTGTATCGGCCCAATTCTCACTCGAAGTCTGGGCCTCTTTGAATATCTGTGATAGAAAGAAGAATTTGATACACACAAACACTAAAAAATTGAGGTAAGAAATAAGACTTTACAGATAACAAAGAATCCAAACTTCAATTGTGATGCCTGTGTCGCATTACACGGGAAGCCCATGCCTACTTAATTATTCAAAATCGCTACTTGATCATCTCTATATTTACTGTTTTCCAGGCATTTTTCACATGCAGCCCATGCACACGACAGCAATTATTTTTTCCACTCTGACCAGTTTAGAATTTATTGGAGTTAACTTCATATCTTGCCTGACTTTTTATCTTCATTACATCCATTTGCATTCTTGTCCTTTACAACTGTACTACTTATTTCCTCCCTCTTCTGTTGCAATAAAGTAGCATCTCATTTATAATCATTCCTAATACAGGTGCTTCCAATCCAGTTCACAGCTATGGGATATACCTCTTCCAGTGAAATCCACCATACTGTCTCCTCTTTATAATCCAATTTTCTAGATGGAAAGAGAAGGGCTTAAAAAAAAAAAAAAAACAACAAACCCAAAACAAAAGCCACAAACAAACAAAAAACGCCCCACAACACCAAAAGGCTGCAATTTCCCAGCATCTAAATAGCCATAGTCACAACTGCTTTTTATTTCCTTCTCATGCTAGCACCATCCCTGTAGAGGTAGCATACACACCACAAAACTCAAAGCCAGGGCAACAAAGGGAAGAGTGGAAAGTACAATTTAACCAAACGTATTCCTTAGGGACAGAGCTAGACCTGTACGTTAATCCAGAGACGTCTATTTTCAGTACTTTTAAAAATATAAATTTTTACCTTTCCTGAATATATATTGCAGTTAAAGTGCAGACTTTATGATAGTTTGCAACTACCACGCAGAGCTGTGGCAGAGGCTGGGATGAGCAGTTGCATTTCGCTCCCACAGAGCTAGAGCTCTCAGCCAAACTGCTCAGATATTCACCTCAGTCCAAGGAAAACTCCATGATCTCTCAGCCTCTACAATCATCCAAATTCTTTGAGCACAGCCTCAAGTAAGAGGGCTTTGGGGAGGCCACACATCAAAAATTTTGGTGACCATAACTCACCTTTGGGGCCATATTGCAACCCTGGCCTTAGAACATTTTTCCCCCTTTCAGCTCCTAGTACCTGCAGCAACTACCTAAATCTCGTAAGTTTAGCCTGCAATATGCTTATATTATACATCTTTTTTTGATAATAAGGTAATCACCATACCCAGATGAAACACACAATTCAGAGGAGCTTGAAAATAACCATTACATTTATTATACAAAAATTGAAACAGAAAGCTGCACACGAAAGGTCATCAGATACCCAGCTTTTTCAGACACCCGCACTTATCCTGACAACAGGAACAAAAGGTTCTGTACTTAGCTGCACAGAAATACCAAAGATAACAATAAAGCCAGAAGCAACAGAATTACATCAATGCAAAACTCCAGCTAATTAGTTACATTGCGCATATATTGACATAGTAACTCAGAGGCAGTCTGGACACACGTCTAGTCTGGAACTGCATTAGGTGAATGAACGTGCTCTGCGTTACTACAAAGTTGACAAGCTAAATAAACTACTAAGTAAAGAAACAAGCTTATAAACTTAATCACATACTCTAGTGCAAGCATCTTGTGGCTTCCACAGCAACTCAGCACCTTCATTTCATGAGGGCACACCAATTTGTTTTAGAAAAGTTTGTGTTCTGAAGCGGTATTGTACTAATTTGCTTGCATAGAGCAACTGAATGAACAGAGCCGCGGGAGGTACACCATCTTGGTAAAGCACATGATAAAATGAGAAAGAGAGGGGGTAAAAAAGTATAGATTTAAGAACAATAACTGTTTACCAGCTTGCAGGTTATTTTTCATTGGTGTATATAAAGAAAGGTCATTACTCCCATCTTCAGAAGATTTTGGTAAAGTCTTATTTGTAAGAAAGAGGATTTTTAACAAATACGGGTAAGGTCAAATTCCACTGTGATAAAACCAGGTTATAATGAAGAGGAAAGACAGGCATCAGAGGGTAATTTTTTCATATGTCAAGAACTAATTAGCTATCCTAATGATCTCTCTGACTCAGTGTTGAGATGATGGTGAGTAATGAAATGACAAAAACCACCAAGGACAAAATTACTCAAATTTGTCAAAACTTGAAGGCACAGAAAAACCCTCTTATGAGCTAATAGAACCAGGCAACTTGACAGCAGCCAAAAATGTAATATAAACTCACAGACTTAAGCATTCCAAAAGCAACGTATTTTAGATGCTTAAGCAGATAAGTTCTTCACTAGTTATCCACTTTCTGGAGAGTATACCTCTGGCAAATACCTGCTTGTGCTACACTAATGAAAAGAACTGAGATAGAAACCACTTTAAAAATGCAGTCAATAAAATAAAAAATATCATTTACTTGATTAATATTAGGTCTTCATTTAGAGTAATGATGTCTGAGACATTTCTAAAATATTTCTGTTTATTATTTCAAACAAATAAATGCAAATATTAATGTTCATAGTCTTATCTAATTAGCACTTACCATTTTAAAAGCTGTACTCGCCTTAAACAGTAAACACTGCTGCATCAACTACCTTATTTAATATGAACTATAGTTAAGATTTGCATGGTACTGCTCTTGTTCCAACTTTAACTATTTGTACATGTAAGACAAAATTGCTCAAATTGCTTCTACAGCAATTCAAATTTAAGTAACCATGGAAACAAAAGTATATTCTGAAAATAATCCACAGCCTTCAACAATGCACTCTGCAGGAAGACCACGTATCTTTTACTCACAACACAACAAAATGCAGGTAAGGTTTCTGACTTCTGAAACTATTGTCAGATTCATTCTGGGAAACTTTCTTCATCTAAACTCTTGCTCATCCTTAGGAAGTCATGGCTACTGGCTCGAGCCCAGCTCTGTTACACTCCTGGAGACACTGAATCTGGTTACTGGGATCCTTGAAAAAGCCACAGGCATAATTAAGGTGAAGCAACAAGTATCAGTCCTTCCAGCATAAGGGAACTAGGCTGTTAACATACTAGAAAAATAGTCTCTGCTCTTAATCCATTATCCTCAGATTATGGGAGTCTAAGAGCTGGATTTAAGTCATTTATAGTCAGCATATGATTTTCTCCAATCATCCAGTACAGTAAACACTGTCACAGCCACATAAATACGTTGATCTGATCACAGTATCTACCATAGTATTAAAGATTAACCCATACGGAACAGCAAAGATCAAAGGCTAAGGGGTACTTTAATAGGGTATCGGTTGCTGTCTTTTCTTCAGGTGAAGCCTCTCCAGTTTTTAATCTTATATGGGAAATAACAAAAGACTACAGGATTTTCACACCCTCTGGTATTGTCTATGCTAAAGAAGTGGTTTATTTATTTAATTTCTCCATTGTTGCTGTTAGCTATAAAGCTGAATTACTGTCAGTGATAGTTGTGAGTCCTAATTACCAGAGCTCAGTTGTGAGCTCTAATTACCAGCTGTCACAGTTTTCAACACCATCTCACCTACTCATATGTAGAAAATAAATCAATACAGGTGCTAAGAACAGCATCAGCACCAGTCTCCCAGTTTTGCTCAAACTGAGGGTAGTATCAGTCAAGGTCTTACAAAACCTTACTGAGAAAAGTTACTTTCAACATTTGATTTGGGAGTTCATCAATTTCTCCCAGGGGACAAGCAGAAGATAACTAAGAAAAGAAAGTGTACTGTCAGTTGGTTTACATTTGTTAGACTGTGACCTGTGTCTCCAGACTAGAAAATTTTAACATTTTTCCAGTTCACAGCCTACCACAAAAATCAACAGCAGGCATACGAAGAGCCTTAGGCTCAACTGAAGAGTCACTTTTCATCTATCCAGGATCAACAAGACAGGATCAGTAGCTGTAACTCCTTAAATACAGCCTCCAAGTATTTTTCAAGTCTCATAAACCTAGTTTTGATTAACTTACAAGGAGCAAAAACATACTGCACACATTCCAGCTATCACCACATGACTATCATTCAGCTATCACTATATTTAACCCTTCTCATCAGCTACATTTCTGGAATTACATGTTCTTAATAACTAAACTATTATTATTAACTTAATAAATGCAAATGAAAGTAAAAATGTATTATGGACTCCAGGCAGATGTATTCAGTGAAGCAATACCTTCTTAATTCATTCATAACTTTAAAAGCTTTCTTCATGTGCCATGGATTTACTGTAACAGGACAGTGAATTTCAGTGTTATCATCTTTCAGATCCAAGGGCTTCTGATGGCAAAGTTTGGTACACCTGGAAAGAAAGAGAGAAAAAGAAAAAAGTTAATACTTCTGTCTAATGTCCAGTTCTGTCACTCTTATTTTCTCCACCTTCATCTTGTGGAGGATGAAAAGATTTGCACTTCAACTTATTCTTCGCTCCAAGCAGTTCTGGTTTCCCTACTACCAGCAGCGTGGAGGAATAGGTAGAATTCCTGAGGAAGCAGTAAGTTAGTGACCAACACTAGTGAGGTTAACAGAGGAACTCAGGGCTAACCATAAACTCCACTAAGGAAAACATGAAGATGATGTCCTAGAGTATTTCCAATAAGCCCCAAAGCGAGGGGAGAAGCAGAGGTTCGGGAACTTTTAGCCTGGTGTCTGTACAGATCGATGGCAGAACACAACATCCACCACCACAGTTTCTCAACACCTTCACTGCCTGCGAGACAAGAGCCGCTCTCTGTCCTTCTACCAAGACTTCCCGTACTGAATCATGCAGCTCCCA
This sequence comes from Burhinus bistriatus, assembly GCA_013397275.1. NCBI lineage: Eukaryota > Metazoa > Chordata > Aves > Charadriiformes > Burhinidae > Burhinus > Burhinus bistriatus. Next base: position 344,698 of record VYXH01010109.1, on the reverse strand, counting down.
GTTCATCTCTGACAGGACGACCACATGGTGACTACTGTAATTATCCAGGCTTCCCTTAGCAGTAGCATGAAACATAAATGAGTATGAGAAAAACTGGGTAGTTTTATAGATCCACTCAATGTTTTGAAAAGCAAAAGCGACTGACCTCTTAAATTTTTCTTACTCTCAAAACCACACCCAAAATAGCAAGAGAAAACGTAAATAGTGTGAAAAATCATATAGCTCTATCTACAATTACTTCTTTCTATAAGAAACGCCCAAGTTCTACAGACACTAACTTCTGCAGAAAAATTATTATGTACACCCCTCAGTCACTACGACTGTCCAAACAGCAAGTGTGTTTTTCATGCCAAGCCAAGCCAATGAGTTTTATGTTTATAATCACAGTGTTATTCTTACAAGGCAAATTACATTGCTGTAGTACCTAGAAAATGCTTAGCATCAGTGACGTTTTCACCTACACTATTGTAAAGGTATTCCTGAACCTCTGAGCTGGAAATAAACAAAATCACTGAAGTCATTTGGTGGGGTAACTGACCCTGGTATATCAGGGATCTGACTTCAAATAAAAACCCAATCTTACTCACTTTAGGTAACAAGAGTCAAACCAAACACACGCATTGACTCCCTGAATTCCAGCTTCTCTTCCACCATACCTAAAACTTTTTACTCGGTCATGTCTAAAGAAGCTTAAATGAAAAACTCAAGGCTAATTCATTTAAGATTTTAACCTAGAACTCTATATTCTGTGCACTACAACAATATGTAAAGTATTTGGCTCTACTTTTTATGACTCTGAAACTAGCAACAAAATTTTGGAGCAAAACAACACAAAACAGCATCAAGCAACAAAGGAACAGAAAAAGTCTCTGTAAAATACTGGCTAACAAAGTAAGGTCCATCTACAGAACTCAAACAACTACCAACTTACTGCACTGTACCACAAATCTGCTATGAATTAAAAGTTTCATGCCTGATTTTGAAAATTGTACAACTCATTGCTGAAAGGGGCCAAGTAACAAGCAATTTTGTATCAGTCAGGAAAAAAAAAAAATCAAGTTACATGTTACACAGCACATACACATGCTTCTGTATGGAATAAAAATAAAAAAGACATCCTAGCTAGCAAACTCCTTTAGACTGAATATTACTCTTCTAACTTATGTGACATATGTAGTGATCAGCATTCAGAAAAATGATACACAGAAATCAGTGACTTCAGGGAACATTCAAAACACCAAAGACTAACTATGAAGAAGAGACCCAGCTTTTAATTATACCACTGACTTACCAAGTCCAAGATAAGAACACCTCTTTTTACATCCCATCAGATACTGATGTGTACTATAGCTGCATACATATACAGACTATATACACATCACATACAGATATGCAAGAAAAAAAGTGGTCAGAGTTGCCTATAAAGAGCTGCCAAGCAACCTGGATAGATGGAGGAGTTCCTGTGAAGCGTAAATTCATTTGCTTTAGTTTCATTAGCTTGTCACAAAGGACCATTTTGTTTTAAGGTAATGAAGCCTACAAAACCGTCAGTCATATGCCTTCTATTTTGAGAACCGCTAGTCTGCCTGAAGTTACTCCAGTCTCCCTCACCATTTCACCACTTGGGTCAAAGCTGTCTGCGACGGGTTCCCTTTGGTTTGTTCTCAAGAGCCTCACCCACAGCGTACCTGAAAACAATCTCCTGAAGGCGCGGGATAAAGCTACGCTGAACTGGAGCGTATGAGACTGGATGAAGCCATCTGAAGTGCAGCTGGAGATACGTGGCTTGCCTAGCGCCCTGCTACTAAAAAAGATGCTTAACTAAATAACCAGAAAACCGAGAGTGTGATGAGCATGACTGCTGAGTCAAACAGGGAGTAATTTGGGACCACATATGGAGGAAGCAGAAGGAGTGAGGGGGAGGAGGGAAAAAAAAAATAAAATAAAAAAGCCCGTCCCCGCAAGCTGGAAAGCGCAGGGGNATATGGAGGAAGCAGAAGGAGTGAGGGGGAGGAGGGAAAAAAAAATAAAATAAAAAAGCCCGTCCCCGCAAGCTGGAAAGCGCAGGGGAAGGCGGGGGGGTGCCGGCAGCCCCCTGCCCGCCCGCGGGGCGCCCAGCGCCCGCTCCCCACCCCAGCCCAGCCCGGCACCCAGCGCCCCGCCGAGGCGGGCACCGCAGCGGCACGACGGCGGCATTTCAAACCACCGGTCGGCGGGGCTGACCCTGGGGAGCCCCAGCCCCAGCCCCGACCCCGGCCCACCGGGCACCGGACACNCAGCGCGCAGGCGCGGCGGCGGGGGGCCCGGCCCGGCCCCTGTCAGGCGCGGAGGGCGGTCGCCGGTCAGGCGGCGGCGCGGGCTGCCGCGGTCACCGGAGTGGGCAGGATCCGCCGCTGGGGCTGGACGCTGGGTCTCCCCAGGGCCAGCTGGGTGCCCTCGGGGCCGGCTGGTGCCTCTGGGCGGGGCAGCCCCGTCGGAGCGGCTGGTCG
>VYXH01010109.1:301671-329771 GCA_013397275.1 Burhinus bistriatus | reverse complement strand
GGCCCGCCGGGGCCGCCCCCCGCGCTGCCGGCGGGGGGGAGCCGCAGCCGCGCTGGAAATAGCCCCCTGGTAACTGGGGGGTGGTGGTGGTGGTGTTTTTAATCGAGGTTTTTAATTTAATTGGGGCTGCCTGTGTAGCTTGTTTGGTTCTTGTGGGTTATTTATTTTTTTCCCCACAGACAGATCCCGTGAGTGTAACCTCTGGTTTACATGCCGCCCGCTGGTGTGACCACGGCGTTTTTCTGTTGATTTGGGTGTTTCCTCCTTCCCCCCCCACCCGCCCAAGCTGGAAGCCGGGGCGAGCAGGGCTGGCTGTGGCGGTGGCTGTTCTGCCTGCCCTCCTCCTTCTCCTCCTCCCGGTGCTGGGCCGCCGCCGAGGCGGTCACAGGATGGAAACGTGTCCGGGAGCCGGGCGGCTGGAGGCCTTGTGGTAACATCAGTGCCTAACAGAGGGCCCATTTTTTAAAGCGTTTTGGCTTGCAACAGCTGTGATTCTAGCTCACTGTAATTAAATGCAACCTGTGTTTCATCTAATTAGGACACTTAACTAGATTTTCGTAATGTCAGATTGACTGCGTGGCATCATCGTCTCTCTTGCTCCAATTCCCCTCCTCCCCACGCTGCCTGTAATAATACCTGCTCAGGGCGGCTGTGCCACCCAGTGCTTCCTAATGCTAGCTGTGTTTCAGGATGCAAAGACGAATTGTAGCCGGTCTCACAGTAAGTAACGTGGTCAAACATGTTCTGACAAAGCTCTGTCTGTGAAGGAGTGTGCTCATCTGTCATGGTACTGCAGAAGTGGCGAGTTGGCATCTTCCCATGAGACAAAGGCTGTTGCCCTAAGGGGGATCACTGTCTTTGTGGGAGGTGTGAGCTGTTAGCTCTGCTGTTAATTCTGCGTTAGGGAGGAATGGGGACGTGTCTTGGCTGCTGGAGTGCTGGTCCTGCACACTAGCTTTCAGAGCTTAAAATTTTACCTGGCCCCTGAAAATGGGGGATGATGGACAGAGAGCATCTTTGTTACTCTTGCTTCTGGATTTTTATGTCAGTGACATAAGAGCAGCGTTTGTAAACCTTCAGGTGTGCAGTAAAAGGTCATCTTACCAGGCAGGTATTTCAGCAAGGATTTTTCCACAGTCAAAGACTAGGCTAATTAAAAGGTATCAAATAGGTGAGGGAGGCCTATTCACATTCTTCTATGGTTGGGGCAAGTGTGACATTTGGAGTACTAAAATTGCTCACTGAAATAACACTTGATGATTAGTTTCTTTACTGTAGGCAGCTGTCTGTAGGTGAAATAACACTGGGGATCCAATCTACATTGTCCCAGGTAATATGAAGTATAAACCTAGGTCTAATCCCCAGACTTCTTTATCTCTCTTGTGGTAGTGTCTAGAAGAATGACATGCCTCACTTGTCTTGAGGCTTATGCTACTTTCTGTCATGGCAAGCCTCAGTTTAAAAACAGTAAATATCCCAGTGAACCCTGGCATGTTTCTCTGAATAGTCAGAAGTCTCTGCTCTTGTCTTCTTGTTCTGGTCTGTGGTTGGTATTGCTCAGGAGAACAGCAGTCAAAATTTGAGTTTCTCTATCTTTTGAAGGAAGCAAGTCATAGTGTGGGATGTAGCCGGATGCTAGGAGGGAAGCTTGAGCAGTTTGAGCATTCCTAGTGGCTGTGTATGTGTAGCTTAAGATGTATTGAATGACTGTGTCCTGGCCTGGAAGGAGCAGAGATGAATAGCATTGGGGCAAGTTCCATGTCTACAAAGAAAGGTTTTTCCCCTCCACTTATTCTTAGTTTTACCTTTTACTTTTTTTAAAAAAAGAAAGTAAGAGGTACTTCTGGAAACTTACATAGCCAAAACATCTGAATTGAATGTAAAGTCAAAGCCCCAGTATTTGGTGCCAACATAACAAGTAAGGGCTGCGTAATTTCTAGTGAAAGCAGAGAATGTCTTGCCCAATGCTTGGTAGTGTCGTCTTCCCCCTGTGAACTGCTTCTTTCTTACTGTGTTCAGTTTGAACTACTGCTGCAGATGTTTTGATGTGTCTGTGGCTGAATCACTTGAAACTGTTACTGGTACCTGCAGCTGGCTGTATTGCCTCTAACTGTAGTTGGATGGAAGTAAGAATAACAGGGATTTTTCAGTACCTGTGTAAAATATGTGAGAGAGACTTTAATTGTCACTTTTTCCATCTTTTCATGTAAACGTATTAATACTTGTGGCCTCTCTCACAGTGGTGCTCAAAGACTTGTAATACATTTTAAAGACTAAAGCTCCTGAAGACTCAGTGTGATGGTGGGAGGTAGATTAGTGTTGGATTCCTCAGGCACTCAGTTCTTACGCAAAGATGTGATGAGACTTTACCTAGAACTTATGGACTTGTCTCAAGATACTAACCTCGTTTTTTACTCCAAAGCTTGATTTGCTAACAGGAAGTTGCTAAAACTTTGTACTTTACTTTTAGAGCTTACCTGTTACTACTCTTTGCCCTCCCCTTCTATTCCAGGGCTCCTTGGAAATAACACAGAGTTTAGAAGATGATCCCCTACTGGATGCACCACTTATTTCATCTCATACACTGCATTCCCAACTGAGGCCAAGATTTCATGCTATCCCAACAGTTCTCCATGCCAATTTTCTGTTGCTAATACATGTAAGTTTAAGAAACATGACTTCCTTATGAAAATTTGCTGTCTCTATTCTGAATTCTTAGTGTTCACATGGACAGAATTCTCCTGAGATGTGCATACACTGTTCTTCCAAACCAGTGAAGTCTTATTGCCAATGGATTTTAATAATGTATACGCTACATTATATTTGCTGCAATCTCATCCTGATTGTTTGTTGGTGCTAACATGCCATGACACATCTTGTTAGGAAGAAAAGCCTTTTAAATATTAGTTCTTCTATGCCGTTGAAAATGTACTTTCTCAAATAATATTACTGCTGTATAAGTGCTTATACTAGTTATAGAGGGCTAAGATAATTTTGATGCTATGCCTTCTGGAGGCTGAACTTAATTTCACAGGGAAGACTTAAGGTATTTCTTACAGTAACTAAACAAGTAAAGTTGGACTTGCTCCAGGGTTTTTTGCATGGTAGTAGATGGAAAGATAAAGGAAACCAAATGTTACCCCCTGCTCTGACTGACTTCTCAGGGTTAAGGGTGAAAAGTACAAATAAAGGACAGATATTGTACCTAACAGTATGAAAGCCTTTTTGAGGATGGTAAACAGAAGTAGAGACTCCTGCGTAGTAGTGAGTTTATCCTTGATAAGCTGAAGAGGCTTGTTGTTGCTTGTGAGCACGTGGAAACCAAATGTGAAGAAGGAAGCGTGAAGAGCTCTGATCCTAAGATGTAACTGAAATGTACTTGCGTGGCACTTAGGTACACAGTTTAGTCTTGGTAGTGTTAGGTAAACAGTGGGACTCGATGATCTTAAGGGTCTTTTCCAACCTAAATGATTCTATAATGCCACTAACAGTGGTGTATAAAGCCAGAGAGTGCACAAGATGTGTTGTTAGCTATTTTAGAGCTTCATTTGATCTCAAACAAAAAATGCTATGCCCAGTGATCTGCAAAACTTACTTTCTGCCAGAACTTTAAAAGCACTTACCAACCTCTAAGGTCTCTCTTTGAGCAGCTGCATAAAGCTATTGAAACAATATGCCCTAGCCTTCCAGTTCTAGAAGTAAATGTTTTGCGAGCCTCTTGGTAATATCAAGAAATGTCCCTCTGTCAAGCAAACTTAGGAAATACTTTTGCTGAATAAACTACCAAAGTTCCCAATGGAAACTGCGTGTCCAGCCTTATTCCCTTCTACTACCAGAAGAACATTGGTGCCATCGCATTAGGATGGCACTTGAAGTCTACATTATAAAGGCAGATACTGCTATTGGTAGTTGAGCAGTAAATGTTTTTCAGCCTAGCCTTGGAGCCTTACTATCTACTACCATAACTGATGTAGCCAAATGTCAGTCATCCCAGTCCTAGGAAACTGCTGTCTCTCCTGTCCCCGTCACTTCCTCTCTCCTGCAAATAGAGATAAGTGTGGGGAGGTGAAGAGAAAGAAAACTGCTGAGATCTCTGTGAACACACAGTCTTCCAGGTAGTCTTGCTGCTATTGCTGAACCTGCTGCAGTGGCCAGTTGGTCCTTGGAGCAAAATGGAGAAGTATCCTTTTCTGTTGGTGAAATACCGCATTATAATTGCCACATGAAATAGCACTGTCTCTCTTGCTGAAAAGATGGATGGGGAAAACAAGCTTATTGGATTGTCTTCCTCTCTGCTTCTGCAAATGTGCATAAACCTTGTGGAATGTGGTGACNTTGTTGCCCTGCGCTGGACTCTCTCCAGTAGTTCCATCCCCCTTGAGCTGGGGAGCCCAGAGTTGGTTAGCTTCTGATGCACAGCCTGCCAAAGGGACAAGTATCCTGGAGAAATTAAGCCATCACAGTATTATGTGGTAGAGTTGTAATGCATCTCTACAGTAATTTTTGTGTGACTTGGAGTATTTCTTCTCCACCCTCCTGTGCCAAGAAATGGGGTTAGGTGGCAAATAGCTGCTTAATTACATCCAATTCTGGAGTGTGTGGGTAGGATATGCTGGACTGTGGTGGGTCTGAGTTTAAGTGCTTTTTGTTTTGCTAAGCCTTGCTTTTCTGCAGGCTTCTGGCTCTTATCAGGACACTCTGGAGAGCAGTGTAAAGTGTACAGGCTAGAAATATTTTTTATTAACCCTGGCTTTCCTCAGTCCCCTCTGTGTATGCCCATACACAAAATTGAACTTAAATACTACTCCAAGAATAACTTTTTATATATAAAAATCCACTGTACTGCGGTGAAGCATCTGTTGTTGGACTGCCCAAAAATGTAAGCAAAACATATTTAATAAATGACACCCTTAATGCCAGCTACCTGTTTCTTCTTGTATACCTTGCTGTAATGGATTACTAGAGCTGCAATACTAGGCCATTCCCACTTGCATTGGTTTAATATAGCCATTTTCTGTACTGAAATACATTCCTAACACCTGGAGGGAATAGAACTAGATGTGTTAATGGTTTAAAATGGCAAACTGAACAGTAAATGGACCAAATAAAATATGGGTTAGCTGGATTATTCTTAGCTTTGTAAGAAAAGGAGGGGGTAAAATAATAGATTAAATGAATGTTTTGTTGATAACCCTCTTATTTCACTTCTTAATCTAGCTACTTAACCCATCACAAGATAATTTGGGATTTAATTTGCATTTAAAGTAATAGTTTTATGGATAATATAGAATATACTCTTTATTTTTCACTCCCACCTTCTACTCTCTGTCCTTTATACTGTCTCTTTTAGGTATTCATGATTGTGTGAAAGTTTTTCCCCCTTCTTCCTCCCTCCAATTACCTAACTCTGTTCATAACCAGAGCAAGCTGAGGGCAGTTCATATCAAGAGTAATTAAGGGGTTTCGAAAGGTTAATTTCTGTGAAGAAAGCTGCTTGAGAAATGACCAAAAGGTGAAAAATAAGTTCAAGGAGCGGGAAGGGGGCAGTGGGCTCTTGGATATCCATAGAATTAAGTATGGAAACAAAGCTAGCAAAGGAAAATTGGACACTTTCCTCCATCTTTAGTTCTGATGTGTTTCGATCAGTTATGAGATGCAGAACACTGGATGACTTTTTAAGCGAAGTATATTAGAGATGTTAGATTTTTGCAGGCAAATTGGGGTTTTGTTTTTAGTTGTATATAGAAGCTCTGAATTTACTTCTGTATTGGTGGGGAGTTGTTTTTGTTTTCACTTCTGTTTTAAAATTCTTATTCTGTAGAATGAACCAGGATGAGAAAATACCATATTTTGTTCACTGAATGAAAATGGTAGAGAGTATTTTCTATGACAAAAACATTTTATAAAGATGAAAAAAAAAAAGCCCTGTGTGTATATGTATACCCCAGATAATGTGCAGCCAAGACTCTGCCTTCTAGTTGGCCAAAAGATTGCTGATGCTCACTGATGATGATGAAAACTTGAAGAAAAGTCTAGAAGACAGGAAAAGTTATCGCATAATGCCACTAGTTTGAAAGGACAAGCGTATATAACAATCTGACTGATTATAGTCTGGTGATTCAGACATAAGTTCTGAGCAAAATGGAAAAATCTGAAAGTAAATATACTAAAGAATGATTACCAACTGGCAAAGAAGATTACCCAGTGTTAATAATTCACTTTAAGTTACTATGATGATGTTTCACTTTCTTCTAATGTCATAACCTGGAGACTATCTTTAATGGATTTAGTAAAGGGTTGACTTCTACTTATGAAATGTCAATTTGAAGAAACGTAAGACTGTACCAACAAGATATGAGGCTGTCCTGCAGAGCAGTAACAAGTGTAATTAAATGAGTCTAAAAAGATGTGAAATTTTTTTTGCTGGAGTATAAGTCAAGTTTGTATTAAAGTAAGACATGGTAGAGAGGGTTTGGAAAGAAGATAAATTCATTATGAAGGGAAAACTTGGGTAACAGTGAAATTGATTTAGAGGAAATCTTGGGAAGAGTGGTGGTTCTCAGCTCTGTTCAGCTGGAGACTGGTTTCCCTCCTGGAAGATGATCTTACTACTTAGTAACTTCAGTTGTGAGTATGTTGCCAGAATGACTTGTAGTGGTTGTAGTGTCTAATGTTTTACACATTATCTCAAGTCTAATAAAACAAATTCAGAAAGTGATGCATAATGAATAAAATAAGCCTGTATTTTTTTTTTTATAGTTAAGTGTTGACTTTAAGAGTGTTCCTCTCTTCCTTTCTCTTCCAGGTTGCTTTTGTTGTTCTAGCATTTTTAGCAGCTATGTTTTGTTCTTACCCCAATCCAAATCAGGATAAGTGCCCTGGAAACTATACTCACCCACTTAAAGTACAGACTGTCATAATCATTGCAAAAGTAATTCTGTGGATTCTGCATGTTTTTTTTGAACGGTATGTCCAGCACCACCACAGTAAAGTCAGAAGCAGAGGTTACTTCTCAATATACCGATCAACAAGACATCTAAAAAGGCTCCCACTGCTGATACACTCCACAGGTGAAGTGAACTTGTTTTCCTGGGTTTTTTTGTTCCAAAGCTTTAAACTGACACAATAAAAGACTGAACAGTTTATGTATAAATTTATATTATGTATTACGAACTTTTAAAAACTTGCCTATGAGCATTTATAAATTATATTTGTTTTAGTCAGATGGACCTCCTGACTGACCTTTCTGGCCTGCCAGATGCATGTTGTAAAGAACTCTTTGTAGTGGAAAAATTCCCACAAGTAAGTGAGGTTGAGCAAAACATCTAATCATTTGTATCTAGTCTTCAGCCATAAAATGTTCAGCCAGCAAGGTCTGTTTGGCAGCTACTGATCTTGATTTGCGTACTCATTTGTCTAGTTGGATATGTGGCAAGACTGCTAGTCCTTCCAAGAAGCGTGCTACTCTTCTAAAAGCTCAGCAATTCAAGTAGAAACAGATAAATTGCCTGTTGCTCAACAGCTGTCTGAAATCAGTAAAATAAGCTGTTTTTTAGTCTTCAGCATGGCTATGTATAACATTCAGCTCTACTTCTGACTCCCTTTTTATACTTGCTATGGAGAAAGGGTGGTGTATGGGAGTGTGGTTTCACTATATATTCTGTTACACCACTGGCCAGTGAAGCTGAAAGAAGTGTTGGTACAGTTAGCTGGTGTAGCTTTTCTAACAGAAACTACTTCAAATCTAAAATCCATCTAACTTGAGGGAATTTTTCTCACAGAAATAACGGGGGGAAAAGGGAACAGTGGTGGCTTTTACAGTATTTTTGCCTCTTATAATCCCACCTCTCTCCTGTAAATATTCTGAATAAATAGAGTAGAATTTTTTTTCCACCGGAATTGGTAAGTTAGATGGTCCTGCTTTATATAAAACCCTAGCTTTCTTCCTGTCCAGTCACTACAAGAGCTAGTCACCTTGATAAAATGTGGAAAACTTCAGGCTATGGCCACTAGATAGAGCTCTGAAGATAAAGATGTGTTTGGAGTGCAGTGACAAAATCGGGTTACAGCAGCCTTAAGGATGTTTCAAAAGACAGTAAAAGGACTGTTTCTGCCTATTGCAATGTAATCTGGAATACTTAGCCCTGTCTTCCATCTTATACGGAGCCCCTTTCTCCCCTACCAGACAAACTCGGGGCATGTGTAAATGTTCAGGTGCAATCAGCTGTGTGCTGTGAACTTTTGATGTAAATCATCTGTAGTTCAGAAGGTGGTTAGCTCCATTACTGCAAACTCCCTGCCATGCTAATTGCTGCTGGTACCACTTCCATCCTGATAGTTCAGTTGCCTAATGCAGTATGAAAAAGAACTGTACAGTCCCCTAGCTACCTTAATGGTCTTACACTTAGTGCTTTATCCAGGCACTAGTTACAGCATTTCTACAGGAAAGAACATTTCACACTGTATCAGAGGGGAAGAGGGTGCGTAAAGAACTAAGAGTGCATGTAGGTCTCAACACTTGCTTCCCTTGACTAACTGTGATTGTTTCAGTTAAACTTTCAGTGACTTGCAAGTATTAAAATAATAGCCAGACAACTGGAAGCCTGTGTAAGTATCTTCCCGTGAAAGGAAGGTGTTTGGGTTTTTTTGCTCTGTTAGCCTCACTGAAATACATTCAAATCTGCCACTTGAAGGAAAATTCTCTCTCATTTTGAATTGACTGATGTCACCTTTTAGGAATTGAAAGAAATTAATAGTCTCCAAGTAGTTTTGGGGATAGATAGCAGCAACAAGGCTAGAAACTAATTAAGCCCACACATGTATATTGGGTATTTCTAGTCCATTTCTTCCACTCTTGTTTTTAAGTGAGAAAAATCTATAATGAAACTCGTAATTCTCTACCATTACAGTCAAATGCTGAAATTAAACCTCATTTTGCTGCCAGCAGTCGTGAGCTTGTATCACATATGTTAAAGCAATTAGCCAAAGAGGCAAGTATGGTATAAAATGGAAAAGCATTATTGAAATGTTGCAGCCTAATGCAGATATTAGGGATGAGAAAGTTGTAAGTTATTTTCAACAGCTAATGAAACTGTTACACCTATAAAACATAATATTTGTTTTCTAGGTAATACAGCGCTGATTTTGGTTCTGTCAATGCAGCATTCCTTTCCTGATCACAGTAAAGTGTACCTGTATCTTATCCTGGGAGTCCTGGGCCTGGAGCTGATTAGTTCCCTGACGTGCTTAGTGATTTACACAGGTGAGAGACAGTTTTTGCCTTCTTGAGAGAGACTTGTTATGGCTGCTACTTAACTGTTTTGTTGCCCTCACAGTAGCTCACTTTGGGTACCCCAAGATATTTAACTGCAACTGTAAATACAGAATGATTCTGTGCTTGGGGAAGGAGAACTACGGCAAATCAAAAACAAATGGGAAAATTGTCAGGCTTGATTTGGTCTCCAAGTGCTGCTAAATGAAAGCTCTGTGTTACCTCAAAGCTGTTGATCCAGTGCAGTGGCAATAAATGTGTAATTGTGCAAAAGTGTCATGTGAACAGGCTTGTCTCTTTAGCAGTTTGTTCTCAAGTGCACGCACCACAAGCTGTGAAGCAGTAAGAGCTAGCTGGCTTTACCAGAACTGCTTCTGGGATTTACATGTGGGGCTTGCATAGTTGATGGTATGATGTGCATTGCTCTCCTCTTTCCCTGGTCCCACCCCAAAAGTGTCAGTTCCTCTTTGTCACTAAAATGGAAGATTCCCTCTAAGGAATGGTTAAAAAAAAAAAAAAAAAAAACCAAAAAAACCAAAAACCACCAACTCTTGGAATCTGTGCTAATACTGAAATAAGATACTGCTTCATAAAACTGTGAAGCATTGCTTTGTACTGTCACTGTTGGCTTGTAAGGTTATCTGCTTTTAGATTTGGTGTAACTTACAAAGACTTGATAAACCTCTTTCCATTAAACTATTGCAGAACTATCTAAAATGTTGATTAATAAATACTTGAACCAAGTAATTTTAGCTAATCTCATCTTAAACTATTTGGGTTTATGGCTTGCATTAACTCAAATGAAAATAGCTGGGATAAAAAAAAAAACCACTGAAAAGGTACAAGCCACTAAAAAATGCAATTATTTTTGTTGTCCGAAGAAAACTAGAAATCTTTACTGTGACATCCATGTCTTTTAAATGATACATAGTTCCTGCTTTTGAGTCAGTTTATATTCCTGCTTCTGACTATTCACAGCTACAAATGAGGATATGGCACCTTAGCTAAGTAGCCTCAGTAGCACAGGTTTCCTGGGGGGGCAACACCAACAAAACCAATGGGGAAAAACTTAGTTTGCTCCTGACTTCTAATCAAACAGGAGGAAGAAGGGTGGAAAAGACCTTCTTCAGGACTGCATGAAGTTTAAAACTTAAAGTAAAAGCCATTTCTATGGTGGTCGGTATTTGCGTTAATCTGACTTATTTTGTGGTTTCATAATTAGTAATTAACCTAGGATGTCTTTTGGAGAAGAAAACTTTGGTATGTTCTTAGTAATGTGATGACATACAGAGAAATACTGCCAAGTAACCTGGTCATAAAAATGTAATCTCTTTTCTGCTCTCCTGCAAGAACATTGAAATCAAAATGCAACAAGAAAAGAGGTCCCACCTGTAAACTGTGTCCTCCTCTTCTAACTGTGCAGAGGCCTGAATGCTGTAGGCTTGTCAGGTGTTTCCCTGAATGGACCAGTAAGGCTCAAGTAGACTAACTGTCCTCTGGAGTAAAGGCAATGATGAGGGAACACAAGCACAGCAGTCATGGAGAACTATTCCAGGAATGCTGGAGATCCTCCTTTCTTTGCATATGCATACTTACTTTTCTGGGAAACTTGGGAAATAAGAGATAAATTGCAAAGCTTTGATAGAACACCAGGAATTCCAGTGAAATGTTACTTCTTACCCTGAGGCCTCTTGGAGCTCAAAGAGCTACATTGTCTCTTACCCTGGCAGAAAAGGATAAGCAACTGCAAGAAAGTTGACCTTCATAGTAGTAAGGTCTGAGCCTGGACTTCCATAACAGCTCTCAAACTATCGTTCTGCTTATTTGTCACCAAAAGTGTCTCGTTTCCTAGTTTGTACTGTGTCAGTTCCTGCACCTATCAGATCCTTTAACCAACTTACACTAGGAAGTTGTGGGTGCAATATTTTGCTTTCCAGCTGAAGGAGGCTTAAAGAAGGGTCCAGCGGGTCCTGGAACTAAAGTGAAGGAGGGACAGGGCTGCATTGCAAGGAAGGAGTAAGGCAGTCTCTTGGCAACAGCTACCTTATTTCCTCAGCAGCCCCAAAACAACAGTCTAAGCTTCATTCTCTAAAGCTTGGTGTAGAAAACTGGGGTTAATTTTTATGTACCTTAAACCTTGCCTCAAGATGGGGGAGACTTCCAATCACCCTAGGTTGCCTTTTCCAGTGGGTAGTGTATCTTGTTTTCTATCCCAGTACATGTTGAGGTAAGCTAAAAGACTGCCTGCATGTCTGTCTTGTGTGTAGTGGTGGTTTTTTAACATTTTAAGAATCAAACTAAAGCTCCACTGAAGCAAAACAAATGTATTTGGCCAGTTTTGAAGATAGCCTGAGAATTTTTTTTTCCTCTCAAACAGAACAGAGTTTGTGACTGGAAGCGTGAAGCTTCTTTAATTAGATAATTTTAAGGGCAGCCCTCTGCTCGGGGTTAGAGTGCCCCTCTCTAAGGCAAGCACTTAGCAGATACCACTTACTGTTAAGATAGTATCAGCTAATGTAGCTGCGCAACAATGGGGAGACTAAAGTCACTTTACACTTAGCAACTCATGATCAACCTCTTCCTTGTATTAGTATATTACTCCTAAATTTTGGAGGGAAGGTAGCACCACTTCATACATTGTTTCTCCACTGTGGAATAATTAGGTCTTATCTACTACAATGAGGTATAAATACTTATCTGTAGAAGGTTCATGTACCTGACTTATTTTCCTTTAAATACTACTGCCTCACAAAGAAAAGTGGTGGCATGGAATACCTGATTGTAATTCTAGATATTTTTTCTTGCTTGTTGGAGCTTCTTTATGAATTGTATGATGCACAGTGTCCCATGAAGTACAACTGCCTTTCTTAAAAAATCTCCATTCAGCAGTGTATGTATATATAGCTGTAGGATACAGAGGCAGAGATCCAGAAATCTACAAGGAATTGCTGTGATTGACCTATAACAGACCTGACATATATAAATCGTTCAAGTGAGGTAAATGTGCATGGAATGAAGTATGATACAGACATCTCTAAATGTCAGCTTACTATTGTAAGTTTGTTACTGATAGGATAGGGAGTCAAGCTTTAAAAGGTTTACTAAATATATGTATTTAATGACTTTCTTACATACTTCTAATATCACTTGAATAAAAGACTAACATTCCCACAAACAACGCATGTTGGGAATTCCACATCCATTCCTTTGTGGCTTTATTTGTAGAGAAATAGTCATAGAAATAGCTAACCTTTGAGCCTAACTTGTAGTTAACCTCTGGAGGGTCTTAGCATTGTTTTAGCAGGGTGGCCTGTAATAAACCCCATCATATTATTGACTTGTAAGGACAGTCTTTCTCTGCTGCAGTAGTGTGGATTTCTCACAGAGCCAGACTGTAAGGTTTTTTGTGGCATTAGATGTATTGCTTTACAAGCAGCCCCAACTCTAAGGATATTCTCTTAATCAGGATCTGACATTGAATGGCTTCAAATATTTTCAGCTTCCTTCCAGAAATAATGCAGAGGGTGCCTACAGTTTTTCCTGCTCCCACCCATCTTCATTCTGTATCTGTTAAATTTAATCTTAAACTTTATTCACAGGTGCCCAGGAATGACTTCTGGTTTTGATAGCCAACATTGCAAGGTTCACGATGTGAAGCTGATCAGAGCCACTGCGGTTTGGATACTTAATGGCTTTCTGTAGCAAGTCTGCCCTAGTTTTAGAGCAGGCAGGCAAGGTGCTGCTTCATTGCAGGTAGTCTAGTTAAAATAATATTTATCAAAGAGCATAAATTAGAAGTTCTGACCTAGATACTAGTATCAAAACTTTTTACAACTTCTTTATGGCATGGTACTTAATTTATGGTCTGAATTTGGAGACTGAACCTCAGTACCCTCTCAAAGGCAACTAAGGTTTCACCCTTTCTTAGGTGACAGACTAAACTTTGCAGATGTTAAGCCGTATGTTCAAGCTTCTCCATTCAGGTCTTCGCTTCACCGTGGTCTTTTAAGCAGCAGGGATGGGGGCAGGGGGGCAAAACAAAAACATCAAAAAACCAAATGAAAAAACCCCACCACTAACTTATCATAGCCATTCCAGAAATGAGCAGAGATAGATTCTGCTTTTTCTTTCCTTCCTCTCCACTCCCCAGATTCCAGTATTATCTTTCTATCTCCTATCCTAAGGCAATCTTATAATCGTCTGTTACAGATTTTTTGTTTTTACCTTGGAGCCTGGTGATAATGGCTTTCTTTTTGTGGTTGCTTTCCAACTAATTTATAAAACTTTGTTGCAGTGAAAATAAGCAACTTCAATCGTGCGAAGCCAAGACCTGACATAATTGAAGAAGAAAAGATGTATGCCTACCCTAGTCACATTACCTCAGAAATTGGATTCAGGTAAGACTTTCTGTATTAATCTTGTGCTATGTTCAGCCATAGTATGTAGGTAACACTGACTAATGTAATTGCATTACTTTCTGTAGACTTACATATAATCTTAAACACGTCAACCAAAGCGGAGGTGGGAATAATAGTTTTGAAGGAAACTATATGCTTAAGGCTGCTATTTTACATGCAGAGATAAGAAGTAGCACAAACTTGCACTTTTGATGTAGTAATGTCAATTTGTTATGATACAGAAATCCTCAAACATGAGGCCAGAAATGATTTGACCATTTATGGCAGGTTGCATAAATCTTCAACATGCTATAAATAACTGTGCTTAATCTGTGGTAGCTGACTTTATATGGGAGTTTGTGGAGAGATATGTGTCTTGCACTGTTACTTAAAGTATTCCTACAGAAGCCTAGCTTCTTCAATCAGTTTCAGGCAAGGAAATGTATTGTGGGCAGTTGATAGATGAAGGAAACTTGGCAGCTTTGTTCTGTGCCAGCAGTTGGACGCAAGATTCCAGCAAGGGATTTAGAATATATTTCCAGTTTGGGAAAGAACTTTAAAGGTGGGTGGGGCACTTAGGAGGTAAGGAAGTTCTCAGTGAGACAGAGAAGCTATCTAACATTAACCTCAAAGCACTGAGACTTGTTGTTTGTCCTTTGTGTACCTTCTGACTGCTTGAGTATCTTCCAGTTGCTGAAATGAGTTTGGTATGACTTAACAAAAACCAGTCATCAAAACTAACAGGGATTTCAGTGTAAGAATTTATTTAGAAATTTTCTATTACAGTATGACTTGCTTCCATATGTGTGCCTTAGTAAAAAGTTGAAGTGCAGAGATGACTAATACTTCAGCACTTCCCCTGGTGTCACAAATAGAGCACGCACATGCTTTTATGGAACTTGGAAGTAGATGTCCAGGATACAGGAAGGATTTAGAGTTGTCTTGAATTTTGATACAATATCTGACTTCCATCTTGATTTAAACACCATGGTGAATGCCTGGTGGACCTCATTCCTTTCTCATTCAGCTTCTCCCCTGAGAAATTCTCAAATGCCCAGAGAATGGGTCTGCAACAATGACCAGCTGAGGAAAAGATTCTGATTTTTTTGATTAGAGAGTGCAAACTTCCTGTGAGAACTGATTGCAAAACAGTTATTTTAATTCAGCTCTATACAACTCTGACTCTCTTTCCCTTGAGAGTTAAGGTCTATTGAAAAGTGAATCCTGTCAGCCCTTCAGTTGACCCTGGTTATAAGAATGTTTTTTGAATATTATGACCTCTACAACCTAAGATGCTGATCAGGACCTCTTCTGGAGCTTTAAGTTGATAGTGCAGATTACTGGTTAAGGTTGCAAGCTTTCTGTCTACAAAACCCGTTTTCTTTATTTTTTCCAGTTTAACTACAGTAGGTTTTTAATTGGACCTAAGATTTTTTCCACTCAAGCAATCTTCCTCAGCACTTTCTAAGAACTATGAAAAAGGCAGTGTTCCTCCACAAAATGCTGCAAGGCTGAGGAGCAACTTTCTAAGCTCCAAGATGCTCACATGTGTACTAAAGGGCTGGATTCCCAAGTCAGCTATGAAGGAATAATGTGTAAGGGAAGACTGGAATATGCTCAGGCATAGGTACTTGTTCCTGCTGTATTCTTAAAAGTTCCTAATTATAGATTTGACAAAGTTCTTTACTCTTACAGGTTTTTCTCAATTAACTTGGCTTTACTTAATGTTGAAGTGTTATCCTAGTTAAAATGAAAGATGTCTGAAAGCTGGAGATACTTAAAGTGGGAGGTTAGCTGTACATGAGGTTGTAGATCTGAAATGGCACAACTGTTTGCTGATGCTGTTATGATATTGTGACAGATAACATTACTGTATATAGTAGTACATCATGTATGCTATTGCAGATTAATCAAGAAATTTCTGTCTTAAACAGCTTATGATCCCCACAACTGAACAAAAAAACTATACCTGCTTAAAATAAGCTTCGTAATGTATTTGGAAAAGGTGCCATGGATTTCTTAGTACAATTCTAGTATGTTGTCTGGCTCACTAACTTTAAATTTGTTAAACAGTAAGAACACTCATACTACTACAACTCTTCTGTAACTGTCTAGCAGAAAGTATGTAACTCAATTACGTATACATGGCATGAAGTTTAACAAAGCTTTTTTCTCTTCCTCCCTTCTCATGCAAAATGTTAAACATAAAGGTGTTGGGGATTGCCGCCTCCCTCAAAAGTTAGTTGATATCAACAAAAGTAAAACAGGAAAGGAAGCTCTGACACTTTGTATGTTGGAAAGCTGCTGCCACTTACTGAAACCCATATTCACTTTTGTTATTTCAAGGGAAAATTCAAGTTTAGAAGAGATAGTTGAGAAGCAAGGAGATTTAATAGAGTATCTTCAGCGACACAATGCACTGCTCAGCAAGAGACTATTGGCACTAACATCTCAGCAAATCAAAACTTAACAGCATTTGGAAGACTGCTGCTGGAGCTCTGGAGGGAATAGGAGGTAATGTAATATCCAGACTGATTTGTACAGATGACTCCTTCAATCATCTTTCACATTTTGAAATAGAAGTTAAGCTGGAAGGATGAGTTCTGCGTATACTATAAACCTGTTACAACTGGACACTCGGATTCTCTTCAAATCATCAGTTCTGAAAAAAGTTCTGGAGCTTCAAGGATTTTTAATTGCTAATAGGTTAAAGTTGGACCTGAGGTAATGGTTTAACTTTGTTCAGTTGTTGCTATTATTTTGTACTGCTGTAACCTTTAAGCTTCAAATTACCAAAGTATTTCATATTTCTAGAATACAAACTTTTTCTCTAGAAAAATCTGACTTTGCAAAGGATATCTGTTCAGTTTCTAGTGCTGAAGCTCAGACTAGAATGTGTTCTGTTAGTGAGTCCCATTACTTCCAGTCTTAGAGATCATGTACTTCAGTAATGCTATACAAAATAGATACTTGCTTTCTAAATTGCTCTCCTTCTCTCCTTTGTCAAGAGAAGGAATGCAACTGTTCCCTGTGCCAGTGGGGAAATTTGCCATCCAATTTAGGATTTCAAAAAAAGCGGTGGGTGCCCTAGAATGGCAAATCTTGCATATAAGCATGTGGTACAAAACAATGTCATGATAAGCAATTGAGCAGTTGTTCAGAATTCTAGCTTTAGAACCCATAAGAGGGGTCTTCAGGGCTGATGACTCTCCTGCTACTAGGAGTTTATGTCAGCTAATAATCAACAAGATTCCTGCTCTGCCTACTGAACTAACTTAATACATAAATACTTGAGAGTAAGCTTTTTTCATTGACCTGGTAACTAACTTGAGTTGAATGGGTTTAAAGATCCTGTTAAAGCTGTATCCGTTACAGGCATCCTTGCTCTTTACTTTGACTCTTCAAAAAATGTCAGCATCTTGATTCAAAAGCTAAAATGGTGTATGCAGGGGAGTGAAAAGCAGCAGAAGACAGAAAGCTCTTCTAGAGGGTGGAGAAACAAGAATTCTTGGTTCTGTTTCATGGATTTAGTGGGAAGCCTGATAAAAAGAACCATTCTGTTCTGAGTACTACTTTGTCTACAAGTGTAGACCAAGCATTATTTTAGAAGCCAATACCTCTGTGGGGAGACAGGGTAATCACTAGTCAAAACCGGGAAGAAGGGTCTCATGAGGAATGGTCTTGTAGTTGAATATAAGAAAAACAAAAGAAAATTAATCCATCCTACTTTGGTCCTAGGGCACAACTTTAGAAATAACTAAACTGTTTAGTGTGCAACAAACACAAGGGTTGTCTCATTTACAGGAAAACAGTAAATATTGGAGGTTTTGCTGCTATCAGACACTAAACTGTTGTCCTTAACTGTTTTTTCTTGAAAATGCAGCCAGGATTTTATAGTATACACGTGACAAATGTTTTTGGTTTTAGAATATGGGTTTTGATGTGACTGTATATCAATTTATATAATTTCTATGAAAAGCAGTAAAATGTGACTGTGAAGTTCATGCACAATAAATGCAATTAAGGAAAAGTGTGAATTCTGTCATTTCAAAGCTTGTGTACAGCTGATTAAGACTGTTCCAACAGGCACTCTGTGCAGATTTTCTGTTACACTGAAGTTCTCACAGCACAGTACTGGCACTTCAAACTAGCCAGAAACTGCTATGGCAAGGATAGCTGTGTACTCATTTTGAAGCTCTAAGTTTAGTTTTATTCTTTCCTGGGTCATGGTTTTCCATTGCACTTCTGACTTCCCCTGCTACTCCTGTTTCTCTCCAATGTAGAGGAAAAAGCTGCATAGTAAAGCAGAACAACTTTACTGTATTCTGGGGGCATTGCTTATACACTCCTCTTCTCCTTCGTGACGGCTTAAAGTAAGACTTAGATTAACCAGCAGTATTCCTTTCCATGGGAACAGGGCAAGCGCAGGTTGCCAGGTGTGAGCATGTATCTCCTGCCCTTTGTAAGTCATAGCTCTTTGTAAAAACACAAATGATCATCATACCCACACTGTATCTTGATTTCTTAGTATATTTAACTTTGGGGGAAAAAAAATGGCTTTTCACACTTGTACAGGCTCCAAACAGGAGCTAGCCCTCCTTACTGCTCATCCTGGCTTGTATTGGGAATTGTGTGGCCAGCAGGACTAGGGAAGTGATTGTGCCCCTGTACTCAATGCTGGTGAGGCCCCACCTCAAATACCATGGTCAGTTTTGGGCCCCTCACTACAAGAGAGACACGGAGGTGCTGGAACGTGTCCAGAGAAGGGCAGTCAAGCTGGTGAAGGGCATAGAGAGCAAGTCTGATGAGGAGCGGCTGAGGGAACAGGGGCTGTTTAGCCTGGAGAAAAGGAGGCGGAGGGGAGACCTTGCTGCTCTCTGCAACTCCCTGAGAGGGGGCTGTAGAGAGGTGGGGGTCGGTCTGTTCTCCGAAGTCACAGGTGATAGGATGAGAGGAAATGGCCTCAAGTTGTGGCAGGGGAGGCTGAGGATGGGCATTAGGAAACAATTCTTCACCAAAAGGGTTATCAAACGTTGGATCAGGCTGCCCAGGGAAGTGGTGGAATTGCCATCCCTGGAAGGGTTTGAAAGCTGTATAGAGGTGGTGCTGAGGGACGAGGCTTAGTGGTGGTTTGGGCAGCGTTAGGTGGATGGTTGGACTCGATGATTTTAAAGGTCCGTTCCACCCTGAACACTGTGTCACCTCCGGCCGTGCTGGGGCTACGTACAACTGCCGAGGAGGCGCTACCGGAGCACGGCAAGGCCGGCAGCCACCCCTCGCCGTCAGCACCAACGCCTTCGCTGTCTCTTTCGCGCCGTGCGGCTGAAGAACCGCCACTGCCCCGCCCCACCCCCCCACCTCCCCGCAGGCGCTCGCGCTCCCCGGCCCCGCGACTTCCGCCAGTCACGCGGCTCCCTGCGCGGGCCCAAGAGACGCTACGCGCTCGTTGTGATGTCGCCGCGCGGCGGTGTGACGTGGCACGCCGGGCGGTGGCGGGGACCCGCCTGTTGCCGGGCGGGGGAAGGTGGCGGCGGTGCTGCCCGGCGGCCCTTCCCGTGGCCGAGCTCGTCCGTCTGCCGCGGGTGGCGGCGGAGCCGGGCAGGGAGGTGCGATGCGCAACCTCACAGAGCTCCAAACGCCCCGTGACGGGGCGGACGGCTGCTGCGGTGCAAGGGGGAGGGCGCTCTGCTGCGGCCCTGCTGCGGCCCCGCTCCATCTGGCGTGCCACAGCGCAGGCGCCGAGTCCCAGCCCTTCTGGTTATGCCCCATCTTACTTAACCTCAGCCTCGACCTTAACCTCTGCCAGTGTGAGGTTGGGTGCTGGGCGCTGTGGTGGCATCTGACCAGCTTTGGAGCAGCTCTTGGACCATCACCTGGACCAAGAGCGGCCTGGGTAACTGCCCCTGCAGCCCACAGCAGCGGTACCTGACTCCAGGCTGGACCTTTGCTGTCCCAAGGGAAATCCGTACAGTGCTGCAGGCTCGGTAGTTAGGGACAAGTTTCGGGGGGAAACGCGGCGCCTGGTGAACACAGTGGTTTCCACGTGCTCCGCTGCGAAGCGGTGCCTTGCTGCAAACCTTCCAGCCCTTCTTGGGCATGGTGTGGCAAACCGGCCCATAGGCGAATACGTGTGAATCTGGAACAGCAAGGAAGACATTAGTGATGCTCTTTATGTAATTACAGCTGCTGAAATGCACAAAT
Source organism: Burhinus bistriatus (assembly GCA_013397275.1). NCBI lineage: Eukaryota > Metazoa > Chordata > Aves > Charadriiformes > Burhinidae > Burhinus > Burhinus bistriatus. The sequence goes on along the minus strand of VYXH01010109.1, from coordinate 309,902 downwards.
ATTTGCAGGTCCACGGTCTTAACTTGGTAAGATCTAGTGGATTGGAACCAGGGCAGCAAGAATATAATGAAAAAGAAATGTTTCCTAATATATGTGGCAACTGTACATTTAAAGAAAAAAAGAATCATATTGGGTTGGGTTTTTTTAATTATTCTTCAGTTTGTACCCCAGTAGCTTTTTGTTTCTGCACTAAAACAATGTGTATGTTTTTCAGGTTTGGGATAACGAGTATTTCAGACCACGTAAGAAACATAAAAGATTCAGGGTCACCCAAAAAATGTTCATGCTGTGAGTTTTTTGATAATTTCTAGATTAAATGCTGAAATGTGCTAAATTATTTCGTACACATTAAAGAAGAAACATTGTGGTGAGCTCTTGCAAATTCACATCACGTATAAGGGAAAAACTCTCAGTCGATACTTGTGTTTTCTGTTTCTGAATAGCAATTCTGTATAAACACTTCAATATTTCACCTTACAAAGGAAATCACTGATTGCAAAAGATTTTAATGGGATTTTGATGCTTTAAGGTTCTCTGCGAATATGCAGTTAAGCAGGCTTGCCGCACTGAAGGTCATTCTTAACCTAAAAAAGAAACTATGAAGGACCAAAGGCACTTGGGCAGACAACAGTCTAACCTTGAGGTAACTGGAGAGACATGAAAAAGCATCCCTAGTGTTGGAATGAGGTAGGCTTTTAGGCATTACTGCCAACGAAAGACATAGGTTGCGCTGTTTGTGCTGTTGGAGCGTTACCCACTTTGCACAAATGTTTTGCAGCTTGATCACCGGCAAGAAAGATAAAAGCCATCGACAGCAGTGAGAGATCAGTATGCTAATTGTGCTTGTCTGATGATAGTCAAACATTTGAAACTTATTTACCATACTAACGCTTCTCCTGATTGATGTTGATACAAATCTTATGTGACCCTTAGCAAAATTTGGCTTTGTGTGTACAGATACTGAGATATTTATAGCATATGTATGTGGTGTAAGGGAAATATTTCCAGTCTTTATTCTTCTATAATTTCCTTTCTTCCATACTGGAAAGGGAAGAGGTGAATTGTTTATTATCCTTTGGGAACACACTAATCTGCTGTTTCTCACCGCAGCCTTACATTTACCTCTATTTCCTGTTGACCTGCTGCTACATCATTTTGTATTTCACTCTAAAATGGCCAATATAATTTAAAAGATTTAATGAAACTGACTTTCAAGTAAGATTTTAAATTTTCCTGTGTAACTCTACAAGACAAGGAGTTCATTCTGAGTTTCAGAAACTTGCATTTTGGCTTTTTGAGGTCTGAGTTTACCTTTGGATCAAGGCTTATGTTAGATTGCATTCATGCAAACATCAATTCTGACTTTCAGTACACAGCAACTTGTATTTGTACAAACTGCCTTTAAACGTACACTCATACGTGCACACGGAGGGTTCAGTCAATTCAGCTGTTGTAGCGCTGTGTCCAAATGCTTCATGTTTATATATGTAATCACACCGTTATCATGCAAAACTGTTTTTACCAGATGAAGCTTAAGTTGCGCAAATCAAATGAAAACGGGTAATTTCAACAAAGTCACAGGCAAGTCCAGCTCAGCTGAAAACAAGATCCTTTGAAGCCCTGCTCCCACTGAAGTTGAATGTCAACGTGGTGTTGTGCTGTAGTAGCATCACTTGGCTCCTTAATTCTACTGTGCAAGACATCGAGCACTTAGAAATTTATTTACAGTATCCAACCTTTAGTGGGAGAAGTTACTGCACATTTCAGCTTCTGCTGTGCGCCACACTACTTCTGAGCTCTTGTTCTGTCCTGAAATAAGGGCATTTTTTTAAATTTGTGAGAATGTTCAGATTTCAAGGTTTAACACTCTGAGATAATTAAAAATCTTGCTTATTCTAGGCATGGAGACAGTGCATGATCTGGGCTCTGCTGTAATCCTGTCAGGGTATCATGATGTCATATTAGAGCATGCTGTGATTATACCGACCAGTAGTTTTAAACTAAGTTCTTTCTATGTGGCTTTTATCAGAATTTTGTATTTTTAGAAAGATAGAAAATGTGAGGAAAATGTTGACATGAATAACTATTATTTATTTGTGTCAGAGATGGAGTAAGAAAAATTCTTAGACACCGATTCCACATGAATCCACAGGAAAATGAGACAAATTCTCCATTTTCTTTTGATACATTGCCTTTGACAGCTGAAGAAGAGAAATTTTGAGTGTACAAAGTTTATTTAAAACAAGATGTTGCTATTTGAAGGGCATACTATCTTTTTACAAAATATTAAATCAACCAGCTAGTTTATAAACATATCTATCAAAGACCACAATCAATGCCTTTTTCAAAGAAAACTTTATGGTATCAGCATATCTGAAAAGAATAGACATTTACAATAGTTTTGTAGACTGAGAGCGGGCTTCCTAGGACACTTTGGTACTTGTTGTTTTATTGATTTTTACATCTGTAAAAGAACATGCACATATAGCTCCCTGGTAGATACGTTGTTTTTCTTATTATTTTATCAAAGTTAATTGAATAATTATGGTTATATAAAATATCCAGTGCCACACTAAATCTATATACTCATTTATAAGACATAACTGTTAAATAGTTACTCTTCACCTTTCTTGCTTCCCCACACTCTTTACCTGTACTTCTAAACAGAGATGGCCATGGATACCTATGAAAGCTAAGTTAAATAAATAATTAAAAAATAAAATTAGTGGTAGTATGCCTCTAATTTTGGAAAAGTTTTTTTTTTTTTCAAAACTCCAAAGGTTTACCTGCAGGGCTGCTTATTGGGATAGACAAGTTTGACCATGTTTTTATGATGATTTTCCAAAACTCCAGAATAAGATGTGATGTTAAAAATTTAAACTTTTTTCTACACAGCGAAATTTGAAACTCCTGCTAAGGTCTGCCAGTACGAATCTGATTAAGGTTTCAAGTTCTTAGAGATGAGGGGTTACATATAGACACCGATTTGTAAGTTTCAGCTATCCAGTTTTCTTGATTGCTGTTCTTTCACTTATTGAAACTATGTGTTGCAAGACAAAATTCTAACACTGGGTTTAAACCATGACACTGCTAATCTTCACTCATCTTTATATAATTTACAAAAAATGTTAACATGTCAAGACTAGTGCAATGACTTAAAAATCTGGGTATGACTTAACTTTCAGGTTTGTTTTAGTTCCGCTAATGAAAGGGCTAACATGTTTTCCTTTATATGTAGGTTTGTAATTTCTGCTGGTATAAAAAGATGTGAAATGTCTGTTTTTAAAAACAAAACGCAAAATAAAAGCTCAATGTGTTCTTGACCTCCAGCGCTGAAAAGAACAGCCTGTTTTCTGTTTGAAGTTCTCATTCATTGTAGTGCTGTGTTCCAAATATCCCATTCATTTTAATTACAGGAATAGAGTACTACCTAACGCTGGGGTTGACCAAACAAAGGTTTCTTTTCAATGGTCTATTTTTATGCTCTATTTATAATACTGTAGTGGGTATTTTAGGAAAACTACTATGAAGCAAATAGTTCTATAGTACTGAATTTTCACATATGTTTTAGCTGTCTGGTTTGGCAGCCCAGTTAAAGAAAACAAATGATAGGCTTTGCAGTAACAGCTCATTAGGCAGGAGGATGGGCTTGACCTTAAGGCCTGACTCGAGAGATCCGAGTTATCAGTTTTGCATGACCCTTGGCTAATCTCTTATCTCTGCGTGCTTCAATTCTCTATCTCTAGAATGAGGGATAATACTCTCTTTGCTTTCTTATATTGTAAACTCTTACTATGCTTACTATGCATGAAGCGGGTAGAACCACTAGTGTGGTGCTGACTTTGGTACTATTACAGTAATACATTCTACGTTATTATTAAGGTAATTCCATAAAGATGTAATGTTAGCTGTTAAAACATATATGTATATATTATGAATATATAAAAGTATAAACCAGAAATGGACTTCACAGTTCTGTGCTGGAGTCTGACATTATTTTACCCTGAATACTGCCCTGCACACCGCCTGAACTGAGTAGTCAACAGCATGTCCAACTTCTCCCAGTCTGAATACTACAGACCAGTAAGAGTCCCCTTGGACAGATCCTTCTTAATGCCACTGCAAATCCATGTCGGGCATCTGATGTTTGATTTGGTCTTCTTTTACTGGTCATTATGGGAGCCAAAGAATTTATACGGAATGTTTCAACCAGATGAGTTTCATGTACATCCTCCCATCACCACCCTCCATTTATTCCCCCCCACCCCGTAGGGTGTGAGCCAAGGGGCTTTGTTCCAGGTCTGGCAGAATGTGGCAGACGGGACTGCTGCAGATGGGGCTGCGGTGGCTCTATCAGGTCAGCTGTTGTCGATCTGGACTTCTGACTTCTTCATGGGTTTAATTGTTTCTTCTTTAAAACACTGAAAAGCCCATTATGAAATTGCTGGGAAAAAAAGGAGAGAAATAGCCATTAGTGAGAGATTTAGGAAACGGTCTCATACAAAAGAGAATATATTAATTGTGCAATAGATGGTTGAAATTTGGGGTGATGTTTGTTAATTTGGAAATTTCAGCTAAAACGGTTAAGAAAAAACAATCAAAACGCCAAAAGCAAGAAGGCCTCTAATATAAGAGGGTTTTCCACTTTTTTTTATCCCATGCTTTGCCTACGTAACTGATGAAATACCAAGTTCAATCCCCTCATCATTTCAAATGTTGTTACGAAAAAGAGAAGCTGCTACATTCATCCTGGTTTCCAACCACCTGTTGAAATTCAGGCTTAAGGGTCCATCCTGTTTGCATCTGCAAATAGCTTTATCCATATGTACAACTGCATTGAGATCAATAAGATTACTCTAGTGAGTCAAGTTACCCAGGCATGTAAATATTTGCTGATTTAGGACTAAAATTGGAAGGGAATGTAAACGTAGATGGTAAATCCTACTTAAGATAAAGGAGCTGAGCACCCACAATGATGACTGGAGTTAACAGAGTTGGCTCAGGTGCCCGTCACACCTTACTCCCCAGTCAATCTTTATGGATTTCTAAACAGCTTTATAAAGCAGGATTATCTTTAGCTAAATGTCTACAAGGAATATTATGAATTAGTAAGTACAGCGTTGTTGCAAGGAATCAGCTCCCCACATAGGAGATAACACTGAAAATAGCTTTTATCTTGATATTCTGTAGCGTAAGCGCACATGTATTGTGCAGCTACTGCAGTCTCAAGCAAAATGCATAATATACTGTTTCAGAGCATGTTCGAGAAAATGTAATTGTTTTCTGTGCAGACAATCTCCAGATTATGGATGCTGAAGGAAGGGAGGTTAAATTTACTTTTCTTAGGAACTGAAGCAAGCCATTCAGAAGGATTCAAGAAGTTGCTGGACCTAAATTCCACTGTCTCTTGTCATTCACATGCAGAGCGAATCGATCTGATTGCTTATCTTTTTAGGTTTATGCTTAAACTGACGGGGGAATCTCATTTAATCTGTCTCTTGTTGAAATGAATGCAGTGAGGAGACATGGCATTCAATAGCAAAGCATCCTTCTGGCATGTCCCTCTTTCTACTTGAAGCTCAATTCTGCCACTTGGTATGCAGCCCATCTAAGATTAAATTTAAGATAGGGTAATCTTTTTTCAACCTCACAAAGTTGGCAGTTTACCATCCCGTATGCACATTCCACGTGTTTATAGGCCAGCACTATAGAGTGGAATGGTACCTTTTTGCATGGCTGTTTTGGGAGTGGGTGTAGGCCCTTTTCACCCAGGCAGTTTATGCATTGACAAAATTCTTGGTATAGGGTTGCTAAAAGGTTGACTTTGGTCTCCTTTTCACTGTTAACCGCTTAGTAAATCGAAACATCTTGGGTCCACAGAGTTCAAGTTCTGCCACCATATATTTATGATGCTGTCATGCCTGGGGCTACAACATTATTTTAATATATAATGAGTTTAGAAGATGCAAAACTACTGGCTGCATGTTTTATTCATCCTTAAATTGCAAGAGCGACTTGGTTCCTTTTGATGCCTACCCTATTTGCATATGCTACCTGTGTGCTTCTGCAGTCACTTAGTATTTGAATGTATATGCCCTCATCAGCTATAAAGCATTAATGTTTTGCACTTGTATAGCCTTTCATCCAAGGAGCTCAAAGTCTTCTGCTGACAATGATTAAGAATTACAGTCCGCTTTGAAGTGGGTAAATGCTACTACCTTCGTGTTACTGACGGGCAGAGCGAGGTGGCTTTGCCCTACATCCAACACGGGAGAAGCGTCCGTGCTGGAAGTCCCGGAGCATCCTCTCCACCTTACCGCTTTGTGCCTGCAGCCTCCACACTCCCCGCGCTGTTTGCCCCGCAGCTTCGCCAGTAGCCTCAAACGCCTGCAGGGCAGCACTTCCTCCCGTTCAGCGGACTCGCCTACTTTCCACCCTGCCGCGGCAAAGCTGTTTGCGCGGGGTGGCGGGGGGGAAATACGCGGAGGCGGCAAGCGGGACCCGCGACGCTGGGCGCCCGGCGGGGAGGGACGGTCCCGCGTCCCGCCGTGCGCCTGGCCGGCCGTAGCCCCCTTTTCACCACAAACCACCAGGTGAAACCACACCTTCGTCAAAGGCCTCTTAAAAACCGCTCCGCCAGGCGGGTGTACATTTAGGAAACGGGCTGCTGGCGGAGAGCGCGCCCGGCGGCAGCCCGCACGGCGCCTCCGGAGAAGCCTTTGCGGGGAGGCGGCGGGAATTGCCCCCTCCCGGCGTTGTTACCCGACACGCGTGGATTATTACCTGGCCCGCGCTCCGCTGGGGGCTCAGGGGAAGGGCACCCGGGAGTGGAGCGGCACGCAGCGCCGGTGGGAGCAGCCGTGCCGGTGGAGCTTCCTGCGCAGGGCCAGGTTGGCTGTGGAGAGAGGGAGAGCCAGGCAGGGCGTGACGGGGGCGGCCGCCGATCTGCCCCGGTAACCGCGGCGCGGGGGCGAGCGGTCCTGCCCTCCCTGGCCCCGACGCTCCTCGGGGGCTACCGGTGCCCGCCGCCCCTCCGGCGGTGCCTCCCGGCAGTAGGTTTGCACCAGCTGCCTACCTGGAGTCCCAGTTTATTCCAGCACACCCCCCCAGGCCGCCAGGCTCCCGCGGTCGATGCCGGGTGCGTCGTCTCACGCTGCCGCTATAAGCGGAGATGAAGCGCGCAGATCCGGGCAGCGACGCGCTCCGGGAAACGCCTGGCAGCAGAAGCCTGGCCAGCTACAAACTCCTCCCGGAGGGCAGAAACGGCGTGTTGGACGGGGTGGGAGAAACACGCCGGAGGTGCCCACGGCAGGCGCGAGTCGTGTCCGTCCGTCGGTCCGTCCGTCTCCCCCCTCCCCGCCCCGGACACGTGCAGTCGCGCTGCGGCATCGCTTACCTGGCCTCTGCCCGTCGGCAGGGAGGAGGCTCGCCAGGAGGAAAACCACGATAGAGAGGAGCAGTTGGAGTCTCATGCCTGCCGTCAGCGTGGAGGCGCGCTCTGAGGGTGCGTGTGCGTGCCTGTATGTATACAGGCGAGGAATGTATGGAATAGCGGCCCGCGCGGCAGCAGCCCCTGCCTGGCTCACATGCCAGGGACACGCTGGGGAGCCAGCCGCCTTCGCCAGCGAGGTTAATGATCAGGCAGGGGCAAAGTTCCTGGTTTACACTGCGGTCAGTGCCTCCCTCTCTTCCCTTCTCCCTTTCCTCTTTTTTTTTTTTTTTTTTTTTTTGTCACTCCCCCTTATTTTCCATAAGCAAACAACGCAGGAACGAAAAGTCCGTGTAAACAGTAGCTTCTGTCAGTGCAATTGGGGTAAGGAGCCTCTTGAACAATGCAGCGACTTCACTTTAAATTCAAGCCAGGCAGGCAGGGGGAAAAAAAAAAAAAAAAATGTAAAACAAGCCCCGATGTTCCCTCCCCCATTTGCAACTGTTTAAACTTTGCATTGCCCATATTGGTCCCACATGCAGAAAGCAATGGCAGGGGCAGGAAGCCTTCCCCCTCCAACCCCTCCCCGCCCTTTGTGCCTCCTGGAAGCGGGGGCTGGGAAGTCTCCCCAAGCGCGGCGCTCCTCGCAGCCCAAATGCTCCCTCTCTTCTCTGAACTAGCTGCGAAGTTGTGGCTATTCAAAGTGAAACTGGTAGCAGTTAAGGCTGATGGGTGTCTTTTGTACCGTCAAGTATTTTTAAAGGATCAGAATATTCTGGAATTAATTTGCGAGACTCCCCCC
>VYXH01010109.1:240975-301646 GCA_013397275.1 Burhinus bistriatus | reverse complement strand
CCCCCCATGCCGGGTAAAATAGAAGTATTAAACCATGTATCTGGTAGAACAGTGCCGTTTTGGGGAAAGCAGTTTTGGATGGGACGTTACGTTTGCATAACCCACCTGCACGTTGCATTCCATTTGTACTAGGTTATGGTGGGAGCTCGCTTTAACAAACCCCGCTGGAAACAGCTGGTGTGGTAACGCTGCAGATCTGCGAGCCTGAGGAGAAAAAAGACAAACCCTGCGAAATGTGTTGGCAGCAGTGATGATTTTGAAATCCAGTGAATTAACTGGCATCAGTTAAAATTCGGCTGGTCCTTTTCTTAGAGCATCTAGTGATTTGGAAAATGAAAATTTGTCCCTTTTTGGAAAAAGTTTGTGGTTTAAAATATGCAGGAAAGACTACATTTCTGTGTAGATGAGACACTACTGTTATTAATAGAAAAGCATTATCTAAAGTGGTCTAAAGTTGTTCTTTGCCTAATTCCATGGAGAGTGGAAGATACGCTTTTTAATTTAATCCCCCCCTGTATTTTTTTCCCCTGTTGGGGGTTTCCCACTTTTTCTTTAAAAGCTTCTTTAACTTGATAGCGCATGGTAGTCCCTCCTCATAGAGTTACACATCATTACTGGGTTACTTGATTTGTCTCGGTAAAGAGTATGCCTGTATGAATTAAAAGGCAACTTGCAGCTTGAGTACATGGTGGAAATAGTTATTAAATGTTACTTTAAAATGATGGCAAGACTGCTGAGGAAGATGTCTCAGACAAAACAGTAACAAAGGAAATCCTCTGCTGGTTGATCACGTTGGTCTGTCATAAGCAGCACATGCTTCCCAGTGTTCATCTGTACAGCTTGGTGGTCATTATGTTTTCTCTGTACAACCTCCGGCCTTTAAACTAGAATTCTGTTCAATATTGATGCCACTAGCTCAGCTGGTATCAGGGTCCCATGGTGGCAGTGACAGACTTGTCCTAAAGAGGGTATCGTTTCAAATAGAAAGGTGATGGAGAAGGAGTGGCGCGGCCAGGTCACACAGCAAGATTGTGACAGAATCAGGGTTACATCCTCGATAGCCTAAATCTCGCTTTGGCACCATCTCCACCCGGACGCCTTTAGGGATGCGTTCACTTGTTCACCGTGAATGAGAACATGCTGGCCACCTCGTTTGTACAGCCCTGCAAATGATGATGACTTTCATTCAGCAGTGAGCTATATGAGGTTCAGACTCATAATCTTAAGGTGAAAAGTAGTATAGACTTCAAAGCGATAGGGACTCTGTAAATAGCTAAAAGGGCAGAAAGAATGCATAGACTATTGGCAGTCCCTCGGGCTATCTGTGCCTCTTCTGCACCTGTATGTGGTGAAGTTTACAGACATTCTGAGGAGACATTAAATTTTAAGGGAAGTAAGTAAGATACAATATTTAAGTGCAATATTTATCTTCTTTTTTACCTTAGTTTACTATGAGCTGTTCATTCCGCAGTTACTCTGTGCGAAAGTTTACAAAGGTTTATTTGACTAATAAAGTCCAAGACACTGTAACATGAGCATCACAGATTTCTTGTAATTTTCGTGTAAGCTACAGTAATAATTTGATGCTTATCCACTGAAGAAATTTCTAAAATGTATTACAGTTCCACTCTAGAATTTATAGTTCTTTTGCAAGCAGCTTCCCTTCAGGTACTTAACTTTCACATGGCATACCACTACTTGAAATTAGGCAAACAACAACTAGGCAGAATGTAGTGATGTAATAGTTCTGCCTTTTTCACAGTGTTTGCTGGTGGGTTTTGTGTCTTGTTTTGTTTTAATTGGCTTAAGAGGAAAGGGAACGTAAAGTACATAGGAAAGCTGGAGGTCTGTAGATAATGCTTTATGAGCTAGAAGAGTTAGTTCTTTGAATCAAAAGCTTCCCTTCTCTCTTATAATCTGAAAGGAACACCAGCATGGGATGAGGATTTCAGCATTTATGACGTATATCATTGCTCTTTTTCCAGCAGGCGCTCTGTTCCCTACCTCCCCTTTGATAGGATCAAAATAGTCAAATTATCATTTTACTTCCAGAAAGTGAAAAAAACAGTTAGCGCATTGCAGAAATAATTTCAAAAGTTACAACAAGGAAAATTAGGACTGCCTTTCCTGGATATCAGACATTAACTGTAAGTGACACCCATGGCATTGTCTTTTGCTTGACACATTTCAGTAAGTCATAGTCAGTACTGTATCACTTCACTGGATATAAATTGTTCTGTATGACATTTTCAGTACAGAGTGACTGTTACAGTATATTTGGGGAAAAATAATTTGAAATCATTGTGCCATTTCTAAGAATAAGATTGGGAGAAATAAGGGAAAAGTGACTGAGGGAGTATAAAATTATTTTGTCACATAGAAAAATATACAATATTTCGATAATTTAAAGGAGAGCAAGTGATTGGAAGCACAGAAGATAAAATAATGGGTCACAGCAGTAAAATTTACAGTAATAAGAAGTAGAATAAGCAGGCTTGGATGGTAACAACAGCAGAGAAAGGTAACTGGGCACTTCCTAGTAAGGAGTAAGGGCTTAATTAGCATTCCCTATTGGGCTGCTAGTCAGAAACTGAATTCTACCTTTCCTTTGAAGGCTAGCACATAACTATAAACTCTAGTGTTTATCGTTAATCTTTGAGAACAGCTTTCAAATGCCATCAGGATAAAATGTTAAGTGAAGCTTCTCAAGTACAGGAATTGTTTGTTATAAATGGCAGTACTGGTTTCAGTCTCTGTATCTCAGATACCCCCTTGGATAATATCTCTTCCCTTCCTAGAGATCTGTAAAAATGCATTGATCGTTGTGGAGCTCTACAGTGCTATGAGAAAACACAGAGAATGCTCAGCAGAGTGATAGTAATGATGAAAATTCTTGTTTATTTTGACTTAGAAGTGTCAGATAAGATATAATACCAGAGTTTCTAATCACATTTTCTAACTTTGTGTTCCCCAAATTCATCCATCCTTCTGATTCGGAGGAATTTTTTCACTAAGCAGACAAGATCAGGGACAAAAATGTGTACTTCAAAAGAATTTGGTGAAGCAAATAATCAAGTCCAATGGCAAATGTCATTAGGAGAAGTTCTAGGCTTTTCCTAGTTCCTTTCTATTACATTGCAAGAAGGTATATATAAGCTGTGCAAGAAATGAAAGAAAAAAGGGCAAAAAAATTATGTGAGTCACTGCTTGAGGTGAAAAAGTTGGCAAAGAAATTCTCAAAGGGATAAATTTTGAAATGTTGTTTAGGCATCTGTGATGTACTTTTTTCACCACAAATTTCACTGGAATTATTATCTCATGGTTTTATTGGGTCTGTGCGCCAGCCACGAATATAAAGGATGGTTTTTCTTCAGCTCAGGGTACAGCACCAGAAGCCAAATGTAATGTTTGCCTTCTTGACTATAATCATGAAGACTACCTTTTCTACACAAAACTTCATCAGCTTGAAAATTATGACGTCAGGAGAAAATGATGGACTTTCTGTCATGATTTTAATTTGTGCTTGGAAATGAAAACCTACTCAGAAACTAAACCCTGTTCCTCTTCTTTTGCATTTTATGCTTTTTTGGGAGGGGGTGGGGGGTGGGAAATCCACTTCCCTGCCTGTTTGTGCTCAGCTGCCTTTCCTGCCTGGGGGGTGACAGTGCTCCGGAAGAAAATGGTGGTCATCAGGCAGAAGGAATGTGCACCAGTAACCTGACACTGGAGACAGATGTGTTCAAGGAAAGGAAATGGGGAATGGCTCAGAGTAGGCTAAACCTTGTATAATTTTGTCGACTTTTTTTTTTTTTTTTCTTCTGTTTGAGAGGTTTTCCGTGTGCGTTGCAGAGATGCACAACCAATAAAGTACATTTTCTTTAATTTTAAAATGGGAAAAAAGTTTGCTGCATCCATGGCAGCATCTCCAGGGTCTTACTGCAGTACAAGTCAATTATAATTATTAGAATAATAAAAAGGAAAAACATTCTCTGGCAGACTTCAGTCTGTCTTACTTCTTTAACTCGACAATCTGTAGGGTTGATTTCATTTAATACAATGAAAGTAATACCAGCCACACACCTGAATGATCATAAAGTCCCTCCTAGACAAATGATGATTTCATCAATTACCTACAGAACTGTATTGGTGGATTTTCCTTTTTATTTAAGGAAAACACATTTACATGGGTTTGAAGGTGCACTTATTTTTCAGTTGTTTTCCATTCCTAACAAGTACATTTGATTCTAAGATTCATCTAGGAAATACACATGTATTTTTTTTTTAATAGGGAAACAGAGAGGTGAACTCTGGAGCAGCAGTGCCTGTGATCCCCACTAGCGCGACCACATGTTCCGTTTCAAGCAACCCGTTCGGGGTCAGATTCTTCTCTGGCACCAGTCATAATTTCAGAGCTTTTTTAATTTGAAGAGACATTTATGTTGACTTGAATTAATGATGTTCAAGAAAAAAAATGCAATGCTTGCAAAGCACAAGGTTCTATAATTAATTTTTATTTGCCTGTTAACTTTCAAATACGTAAGCGCCTTGCATATCTAGACCCTTTGTGCCCTAGGTTTCAGCAGGGAAACTCTTTAAAAAGTATATTTTTCACATTATAATGAAAACTCTCACAAGTGATCATGTAAATAAGGCAAACAAGGTTACCTTCCTGCTACAGCATCTAACATATATTTAGGAAAGAGAGGTGCTTACTGCAGTATTTAATGTACATGTTACTGTTTATATTTGCTAGGGAAAGTTGAGTAAAGAAACACAGATGTATTTTTGTCCTAAGCTCTACGTTTGAGAGCTTCACATGTGGTTGGAAAATTATTGTTTTTATCTAAATCTATCCATTTAGTTGTACAAATTTCAGTAAGTTTTTCAGATAGAAAGACTTATTTCCTGGAGGTCATTTTCTACATAACTGATCTTCTGTTTTGGATCTGGGCAGCCACTCGCCACCGCAAAATTTTAATGCAGGAAGTGCTAGGACGTGCTTGGCAAATTTCTATAGAGATTGGATGAATAATTACTTGAGAGAGAATTTCAAATGACTCTCCAGCTCTTTGCGTGTTTATAGTTCTGACTTTGGGTAGTAAATTTGGTTTGCAGTTACAGTAGATTTTTTTCCATGTTGCTTGCAGTTTACCATTAGGGATATGGTGTCTCATGAAGCAGCTCTGTAGGAAGAATGAGCTCAAGTTCCCATAAGGGGGTCTAATGTGATGTTTTAATATTCCAAACAGTTGTCACCATTGATATTAACCCTCTGCAAGCCCTGTCACCAACTTGCAACGAGGTGAAATGTGTACTTTATGTACGGGTTTTCCTATGAGGGTTTGAACCTTTCCAGTACAGTCCTTTGTACTTTTGCTCTTGGCAAAAAGCTTGCAGCTCTGCCTTGCTCTTCATCAATGGCTAGGCTGTGGTACTGCCTTTTCGTATTTTTCCTGCCTGAATTATTTCTTTATCTGCTGTGGTCAGGAAGGTCAGCCGTTCTGTTGCCGACACAGCTGGCGAGAGGTGCAAAAGCAGAGCAGGTATGTATGATTTTTTCACTTCTCTGACCTTCAGGCAAGCTGAAAAGCAAGAATTGCAAGCTTACATTCAAATAAAAGATATCAACGCACGGAAAAGAACGAAGGCAAGAAAGTCGAGATTTTCTTTAGGAAAAATGGTGAAGTTTTCATTGAAGTCCTACATTGTTTGTCCCTTGACTGCTGTGTGGGAAAGGCCAATGTTTTCTGGTGGCATATTGTATAGGTTTGTTTATTGAAAAATTTTGCGGTGCTTACTCTTAGTTAGGGTAACAGCACCTACATGATAACTAGCCTTGGGTATTTTATTAGCTCTTCTAGGTATTGTATACTTCTAACTAATAACAGATTTTCCAAGGGACAAGATTTACATGGTAGACTTGTGAGACCTGTCTATGCCAGCATCTTTTTTAATTACGTGCACTGGTTAATTCAGTTACTGTGCGGTGATAACAAAGTCCGCCTTGCTGAAAAGACCGCTCTGGAGAAGCTGTCAATGCCTTAACTCCTGCACTTGCTGGACAACTGCTCTGATCAGTGCCTGCCGTGGAACTCTAGTGATCCTACTACTTCTCCCACTGTTGAAGCTGCACTGATAGGAAAGGTGGGAAATTTTGAGGAAAAAAGCCTAGTACAAGACAGAGCACTGTAACCTGTCACCCCCTGCTAATCCCATAAAGTGATTACTGGCTGTACAACACCTATACTTATACCAAATAAGGTCCAGACATTTTTTTTAATGGAAGAGGGTTATCTCTATCAATGGAAAGACCAAAGACTAAATTAGCCGGGATGATGTAGTGGAAATTTTTGCAATACCTGACATTAGGTACAGGGCACAGTGAAAGAACTGTGCAGCAGTTCGGCACTGGGGGTTTATTTTGATCGTTTTGAAAGGTGACAATGATTTGCACTGGTTTTGCTTCTGCAATATATGTATGTGTTAAATAATAATCGTCTCTGACAGGAATAAAAGGCACAAAGCAAAGCTCAAAGTAAATTGAGTTGATCTCAGTGTTCACCACAAGGATCCTTGCATTAAATCCTCAAGGAAGATCTTCAGACTCCAGGCTCATCAAAGTTTTGTAATGGATACTGTACTCACTCAAAAATAGATGAACGCAGGAAACAAAGCAGCAGCCAAAAACACCAGCCCTCAGACAAAATACATGCTTCGTGGAAGAGAGGTTACATTAGGTTACGTGCAGAACTGAACCTAATGTCAGGGAGTGCAGTTCATGAGGTGTGTTGCATCACAGCTTTAGAAACTGTAGTTGAAGTTGGCAGCGTTTTTATTTGCTTTTGTGGCTAGTAAATATTTTCAGCTTGCAAATTTCTACAAAATAGTCATAAAAATCTGTTACTAGAGACCCCGAGGAACTTTGCTTTTGATTCCTATTTTATAGAGAATAAAGTTTTATTTTGCAAAAGAAGATGTGCTCCTTGCTCCTTTCAACTTATTCCTGATTGCCGTGTTTGAATCCTTTAAAAACATAACGTTGTTATTGATACAGAGGTGAAGATGCTAATGTATGTAAATATGTATACAGGGTGAAGGAATAATTAGTGATTTTGTCAAATTTCTTAACTGTGAGTTTAAAGAATCTTTATTTTAGCTTTGTGGGTGGATACTACACAGCTTAAATTCAAGTTATGTTGCTCAGTTGTGGTAGATTGTGTAAAACAATCATCTCATTTGTTTTCATTGATTATACACATAATGTTTTCTCACAAAAAATAAACTTGATTGAAGTACTGTTTCTAATGCTCATGAAAACAGCTACGTAGTGTTTAAACGTTTTCAAGAAAACGTCTATGTTGAAAAGAAGTTGAAATTGAAAATAGTTGTAGAAGTACAGCCCACTGAGCGTTGACTTTTGGTGTGCTTTTGAAAACTGGCTTTCACCTTTGGATGATGCTATTGTGCATATGTAATCATACTAAAGCTACTTTTTGTCTTTTTTTTTTTTTTTTTTTTCAGTGACACACTAAGGTGAGTAGTGGGTAGCTAGTGGGCTTACAGGATATACTTGGTGACAAAGTGATTTGTACATTTGCAGTTAAAATGATAGACTTAATAGTTTTCCAGAATGATACATGCAGGATGGAAAAATCCAAGCATGAATGTCACAGCTCAAGTATATATTAGGGTGCTGATAGGTAGTAAAACACAGTTTTTCATTTCCACAGTGAGCAAATTAAATATAGAAATGAGAAAACTTCCTCTGGCCAGCCCGTAGCCCTTCTGAGTGCAGTAGGCATGAGGCGCTGTGCAGCATCCTGGCTGCCAGAGCTGCCTGGGGCTGCTGTAGCCCCTACCTTACTGAGGTTTAGGTTAAACTGTCTTTAAAAGCCTCCAGGAAACTGTCGTGACAACAGACCGGAATTAATGAGATGCAGGAGTCCAGGCTTGTTTCTGTCAAGGAGGTTGAGCGGGCAGTGAAGTGGCAGAGGCAGCTATCGGTAGGTCAGTAGTTCTGCCATTTCTGCGCTGTGTGAGTCTCCAGATATCTCACAGGGGCTTAGTAGCCCTTTGCCTCTCCCCCTTGCCCACCTTGTGTTGTCCCACTGCTACAAGGGCACCAGAGCAAAGGTCTGCTGAAAATGAAATCACACACCATCATCTTTGCAAAGTCATCTTTTCAAGAATTTTGAGCTTGGTTTCAGTGTGACTGCAATTATTTGCAGGTTTTTTGTTTCCCCTTTATAGCTTTTGCTATGTTCTGGGTACAGCTGGCACTGACAGAGTTGTTCCTTATCTACAGTAGACTTTTGGTGACGTCCAGTGTTGAAAGCCTGGGGAGGTCTCAGCACTCCACTATCATGTGTTTGGGATGACTGCAGAGGTTCAGGTCTTCCAGTCTGCATCTTCATGGATGGAGTCTTGGAGGCACTGGGCTTTCTTTGTGTGTGCTGCACTGCCCGTGACACAGGCTAGTGCCTCTTGGCTTCCAAGCAGCTTGGAGAGAAGGTAGCCAGAGATGTGGGCCACCACCGTCCAGGCATTTCTTGCAGCCTCTTCCTAGTTGTCTTCACTCTCAGCATGGAAAACACCAGCTAGATGAATTGTTTTTGTGTCAGTAGCATCTTGCTTCTGCTGTCTTTCCTGAGGACCCCTTTGGTTTCCCATCTGCTGTATTGTGGTTGTATAGTTTTCACTAGTTGTGGAAAGGGTACTGTAGCCTGAAGGTTGGGAGCAACTGAGAACCACAGCTGCTTGTGCCAGACAGAAAATGTCCTGTGGACTGTAGCTTGGACAACTTGTGGAGGGTGTTTCAACTGGAAATCCCAATGAAGAATGAATTTATAGAATGAGCGTTAGAGGTGTTCTTCACAAGACTGTGTTATCGCTGCAGTGATTTATGCATACCAGGTTTAGATGTGCTAGCTATGGTTACCTGAGCAGTGTAATGGTGAAATAGCCGTGCTCCTGAGTGTTTGCTCATGTCCTCTGATGTGTTTACGACCTGTTCTTAGGGCCATGCTCTCCTGGTGACAGGGGTTGCCTTCCTGAGCTAACCAATTTAAGGCCATCATTGAATTGGTACTAGTTTCATCTTGATTAACCGACGTTAAATGCTGCATACTTAGACAGCTAAATAAATTATATGAGAGGTATAGACAATAATGTATTAATATAAGTGCATTCTACTTGAAGGCCACCAGCTACAGCTTTTATTCTTTTCATCTGCTGTCTCTGGCATGTAGCAGTTTAAATAGACCATGATTTATTCTTATATGATAATTCATATGTTTTTCTATACCAACAGCAGGGTTTCTTGACTTTAAATACTTACAATACTGGGCATATGAAAACTCTTTCAGAATTCAAACAGAAATTGACAGCAGTCATCTTCGGAAGGCATCAACAAACTTGCTATTCCTTGTCCTGTTTTTCAAAGGATTGATGTTTATTTACTGGGACCTTTTATTTGAATCTCAATAGCAACAAACTCAGCTCATGGTTTTATTGATAAAGAGAATACTGTATAATTTTGTCAGTGTGTGTCAGTAATAATTGAATTGTTAAAGTAATGTTTATACTGCAAAAAATATTTTTTCCTCTTTGGTTTTTCCAAGAAAACCTGAGAAGAAGCTAAATAGAAAGTTGAGGTTTATTACACTCTAAATTAAGCTTAAATTACTTACAGTGTTATATTTATAGAACTGTGACTACACTTTTTACGTAGAATTTTTATAGAGATTTTTAAATAGAACGTAGTGATGTACAGCTAGCTGGTTGAAATACATTATTTTCAGGGTTTAGTGCAGTTGTTACACATTAACTAACAGTGTGCTAACAGCTAAGTAAATGTTTGGCAACTGATCAGGAGCTCTAAATGAGGTCATAACATATGGAGAGGTCCTGACAGCTTACAGTTTGTGTGTGTCTCAATGAATATTGTAGCTACTAATCACCCTTCACAGCTTGTAGGCTCCGATCCAACGGTGCACTGGAGTGTGTGCATGTCTTTAAGCCAATAACTAGATCCATCAGCTTCACTAAGGCCGCTTGTCTGCTTAAAATTATGTACAGGAATTAATACTTTGCTAGGCCAAGGTATTATGGAATAAATAAATATTGCTGGGAGAGTTTCAGTACAGCAAGGTAAAAGACTTGAGAACATCATTGTCCAGCGTGCTAAGTGGCTGCTCATTAATGTGTGTGAGCAGCAACTGATGTTCTCTATGAAAAGTGTTGTTTTCTATTTGATTGCAGCTCTTGAGATCATAAATACATACACTGTACTCTTGTTTTATCTTTGCATAGAAATCATCATTATAGTTGATGTGATGAATGCAGAACCGTGGAAGTCATGATTTAGTGTTTCTTATGACGTCAGGCTTAATTGAAAGCCAGATATTCACCCACCCCAGCCCAGTATTTCAGAGGGAATAGTTTATGTCCACCCCACATCATCTCTTGTAGTTTTGATATAAATTGGATTGATGGATAGACTGCGTTCCAGTGGCAGCTAACTGGAATGGCATGGTAAGTAGAAATGCATAAAAGAAAAGAAGTACGTTCTTTAATGAGGTAATCTATAAGAAAAATATCTTCTGAAGTATATCATTGTTAATAGGTGAGAAGATCTCAAAGTCTTTGCACTTTGCACTGGAAAAATGGTGACCAATTCTTAATATAGAACAAAACTAGCAAATGAAAATGTGAGTTATTTGGACGTTTGTATGAGGCCCCTCTCTTAGGGAGTGGTCGAGACCGCTGAGAAATGCTGGTATAAAACACGGAAAATGAAAAGTATTTTCATGAATTTTCTGTTGAAATACTATCAGTTTATTCAGGGTTTCATTATCTCTTCTGTTACCAAACAGGAAATCCTGTCTTTGCTTTACTGCCTCTGAAAGTTAATCTTATCAACCAACCATTCTTTGCATTTGGCTCCCAAAGTTTCTTCCACTTCTAGTATCTCACAGAGTGATTAGCTCTGAAAGAAGCAGGTGGAGCCAGACTGTGTTTAGCACTCGTACACAGCATTGGATATCTGATTTGTGTGAAGACAGAAAAGATTAATCTAGACTCACTGAGGCTGATAAAAAAGTGGCCTGGTTTTCAATTTGTTCAGAATTCCACCTATAGAAAATATAATTGCTACTCACAGGGGACGTTGCCTGCCATTATGGCAGAACTGTGTTTAGCAATGCTATCAGCTTTATCGTAACGGTACACTAATGGTGGTATTAGGTACACAAAACCTAGTCACCTGAAGTTAAACATCTTGAACTGGAATGACTTTGGGAATGTGTTTTGGTTTTGAGTTGGTTTGGGGGGTTTTTGTTGCTTGTGGGTTTTGGTTTGGTTTTTTTTTTGTTGTTGTTGGTTTCTTTTTTTTTTTTGGTGAAGAAGAAAATAATTGTCTTTAATGTAGGGTCCTTTTTTAATAGATTTTTGTTAAAACTCAGATTTTATCTTTTGATGAAGATACAGAATGGTTTAAAAACAAAAACCAAAAAAACCACTTCAGAAAATTCCTGTTGACTTAAAAGTGCTTTTTTCCAACAAAATAATTTAAAAGAAAAATCCCAGCGACCTTTATTTATAACTAATTTCTGCCAGGTTCATTATGTAGCTATAAACCCATATTGAGTACCAACAATGATGTAGTGCAGACTTCAAGGATGAAGATGAAGCTAAATCCTCATAATAATTTGGGGTTTTTAATAGTTAATTTTCATATTTTTTAGTTGCTTGTAGCTCCTTCATTCATATAGAAAGACCAGCAGAAACAGAAAATGAATCAACTGTGAGATAGATCATACATTCATTACTGGAAGGATGTGTAGAAACGTTTGGAGAATTGAGGTTTTTAACAATAAATGCATATTTTATTTTACGCTTGTAAATTAAAAAAGAATTTTACTTCTGTAAGACGACATAGTTGCTCACCCATTAACTTGGCATCTAAGATCCAGCCTGTTACAATTTTCAAGTTCTTGCAGCAAAGCTGCTGAGTCTTTTCTTGTTTTTTTGTTGTTTTTTTTTTTTGCTGGTGTTCTCCTTGTCTAACCATAAGCCCAACGGATATATTCATATAGCGTAATAACTTTGCTTCTGCCTTTAGTTGATCATGTAGGTGTTTCCAGGTGACAAAAGGCGACCTTTTGAAAATTGCATGCTCCTTTCTTTTTTTGTTAAGCGATGGAAAGCACACCCCAGTCCTGACAGAAGCTGCCTTTGTCTCGTTGACATGTACGCATAATTTATACAGCCTTATAAATCTTGGCTTTGTGGGACTATGTGTCTTACAAACGAGATGAAGAGTGTCCCTTTCGGAATGGATTTGTTGATGATGAGAAAGAGTGACATTCTCTCCCTCTAACCTCTTGACCACCCTTTACTAAAATAGCACGGTTTAGCGTTAATGGATTAATTGCATGAATAGCAAACATCTTCATTTTCAAAGTCAGTGCAAGCTGACACTTGTATTGTCCAGTGTTAAAAATAAGATGGTGTTTCAGAGAAAAGAAATAGGGAGGAAAAGCTTATAAAGAAAGACTGTGTTTAACAGAGCAAACTTTGAAAGGCCTTGGCTGTGTTTATATCTGTTATAGTAGTTATAGACAATCACCGATATAGTAGATATTAGACAATTATGTCTCTTCTAAAAAGATTTAAGAACTTTTTAGAAATGCTTCCATTTCTTTGTATATTTTTAGGTTTGTGTAAAGAGTAACTTTGATCTCTAATACTTTGGAACTGTTCTTCCCCAAACTAGCTATAGTCTTTGAATTTTATTTTACCCTGATCAATTTAACGATCATCCTGTATGGAGAAAAAGGCTATCCAAATCAAAATGCATTTTTTTTTCTTTATTTTTGTGAAGAACTAAAAGAACCAGGTGTCCACTTGTTTTAGCATTACGCAGTTACTTCTTTGTCCAGAATTATCTTTGTCTGACAAAAGTGGG
Source organism: Burhinus bistriatus (assembly GCA_013397275.1). Lineage (NCBI taxonomy): Eukaryota > Metazoa > Chordata > Aves > Charadriiformes > Burhinidae > Burhinus > Burhinus bistriatus. The sequence goes on along the minus strand of VYXH01010109.1, from coordinate 288,679 downwards.
GCATCCCAGCATTGCATACTGAAGAGAGCAGTCCAGTTTATCAAAGACAACTGTTTTCAATTCGAAGCATGTAAGCTTATTTTTTTGGTAAAACAGATTTAACATTAGTATGTTAAATTGCTCTCTGAACATCTACCCATTAATAAACATAGTAAAAGACCTTTCCAATATCCAGAAACTGCCAGAGGTGAACTACCCCCCAAAAAGTAAACGTAAGTGAATATTTGATATTCCTGTGTAAATGGAAAGTTAGGAAGAAATAAAAACATTAAACCTGATCTTCTAACAAAACATGTAAGAGCAGCAAGTCTTTTATTAAGAAAAAAAAAACCCAAAACATAATGAACTAGTTAAATTCTAATTTTCATTGAGATTCAGTGACAAAAAGAGACCTTTATTTTCTTCTCAATCACTTCTTAAAAATGTTTGCTACAGTACTGCTTCTGTTTGTTTTAATTGCTCGCACACAACTGGAGAATGTGCTAATTTGCTGTGATCCCTGTTTATACACAGGAGTTGTGCTGCCTTAATCAATTTATTTAGATTCTGCTGTAAATTGGCACTGCTCCTTTTTATAACAATGACGGCTGATTTAATGTTTTGCCATAACATCTTAATGCCAATTGGCTACTAATTTATGCAATTCCATGTATTTTGTGCTTCATTAGGCTTTGATGTTGTCATAGTTGCTGGTCCTTGGCTATACAAACTCAGAAATTTTGTTTTTTAGAACATGTAACAAATTTTCTAGTAACTGTACCTCCTAACAGCGTTGGTCCATCTAGTCCCACGTTCATCAGAAGTTTATCCTAGATCTGGAAGACCAAGAAGAAGTAGGAGAGAAGTGATCGGTCAGTGTTAGGTGTATTGGCACCACAGTGCCTAGGCAGCCTGGACATGGGTCACTCACTGCCTGTTGCTGTCGGTACCGTACAAAACCAAAGCTGAAGGCCACCAACCCCCCTCTCTGTAATCATAGCATTATTGTGGCTGTGGATGGTATAAGGCAAGACTTGTAGGGAAAAGGATCTCTCATTAGATCAACTGATTCTCTGAGAAAAACAGATGACTTCATGTACTCAATCATGGAAATAAAGAACAAAGCGTTGTATATTAGGAATGCAGCAGAGGTATTGGTTTTATAGCACACTGTAGTTTCTCCATATGTTTTACCATCACCTAAGAGTTTTGCATTTTAGTCTCTGTCCCACAAGAACGAACCATCTTAAACTCTCTCTGCTTCCTAATACTCCCTTTTGTTATACCTATTCCAACTTTTTTATTCCCTTGGATCATCTAATTTATTAATGTAATTAACAGAAGCTTAAAGGAAATTGTTCTTAACCTGTGGCTTCTATTTCAAACCTGTCCTAAAGCTTGTCTGTTTCTCCCACTTAGATCTATCAGCCTAATAAAAGGTTATCATCCTTTCCAAAATCCTGATCTTTTTATAATGTAAGTGTAAGAAACAGTAGAGGGAAGAGACAACAATGAAATAATATCAGTAATTTTTAAAGGCAGTGACCAGCAGTCTATTTATTCTGTTGATTTTCTGCCTCCTCAATCAGTTTTGGATGAAAAAATGCAGCAAAACTAGATTTTTGTGTTTTGCCAATGACAGTTTGTTTTAAATAGCACAAGTTATGACTCCCAAAGCTCAAACAGTTTGGCATTTTCTAAACCAAATGGAAACAAAAAGCGGGAAAGTGGTTATCATTAGTTTTTGTGTACATTTAAAAAAATACGGTGTCCGAATACATTCAGTGACCATTCAGAGCGTATTTGCTGTGGTGTAGCAATTATGCAAGCCCTCGCAAAGACAGGTAAAGAGATTTTTATACTGTGATAAAACCTCATTCAGAACACCAGCTCAAGGTCAAAATTTCTGATGATCCTAGCAGCCTAGTACCTCTTCAGCTTAGGCTTTTGTTACTGAGTATTGAAATGTGGCTCCTAACTCTTCTAATTAGATGTGCTGCTCATCCAGAAGTAAACGAGATCACACATAGGCAGCTGTAAGGACTAGTGTGGCTGGATGCAGCCAAGGCTGCCCAGGTTCATCCTTCATACAGTTCGTCAGGTGCTACTTACGCCTTGAGCTACCGGGCTAGAAGTGCCCTCAGGAAAAGAGGTAGGGGAGTTCAAGCTTCCCTGCCTTCCAGACCATTGAATCCTCTCTTGAATAGATAAGGTTTCTTCCTGATCTGCCCTTGCTATCTCTAATTCATGTCTCTCATTTTACTGTTTTTTTTTTTTTTTCACAAGGTTCTCTCTGCTGCTTCCTTCATTTTCCTCAGGAATTGTCTTTTTAGCTCACTCCTTCTAACTAGCTCCCTACAGTACTGTTGCAGCTTAGTGCTGGCTCTACTTTTTCCTCTGCATAATTTAGGGCAGCATTCCGTGGCTTGTATCCTGAAAGCAGTATAGCTTGGGTTATATAGGCTCTGCTTTCAAGCTAATGAACCTTGCCACTCGACTGTGCTTATGTGACCTCACTACTTGTAGTTCAAGAGCTCGCTTGATCAGACCTGGGTTGGATACTTCTGCATGGTGCTCCACAGGGCAGGGCAAACCTGCTTTTAGCTGAAGAGATCGTATTCTGTCCTTTTCTCAGCTGCCGTCCCTTAGACCTGTCTACTCCAGAACGTCAGACTGAAGAGCATTTCTGGCCTTCTAACGCAGCTACAGTTTTTATCAGTAGAGAAGTATTTTCTATTGACATTGCTGTTTCTCTCTTCTGTAGTGTAGCTATTTCGATAAAAAGTGACATCGTCAATCAAAATAAAATACAGCAGTAAAGTTTAGGCAGTAGTAAATTTTAGCAGTGTCTGCTGAATAGCTTTCTAAACAGCTCTTGCAAGATGGCTTCTAAGTGCTTGAGATATTCAAAATTAAGGGAAAAACTATTATGTAAAGCAGCCCCGAATTGTCATCCATACCAATATGTGAAATGCTCTCTCCAAAACCATTTTTCAAATAGAGGAGGAATTCGTGGCTGTATCATGAACTGTTGTATGTGTCATTCATTGGATGTTTTAAATTTCAGATTTTCTTTTTCAGTATAAGCATCTTGTTTGATAGTGGTGGGCAGAAAAGAGAAAAAAAAGTGAGAATGGACTGTCTTTACAGTTGTCTGGACTTTAGGTTACCCAGATTAGAATCCATACAGTTCTGCATTCTTGTCTCTTCTGTATTTTGTGTGATTGAAGAGGTGCCTGAAATGTTCTGGATGCTTTCATTTGTGCTCTATACAACTGATAAGTGTTGGAGAGCACAGATTAATATAGAGTCTGTTGGTCAATACAAAAGTGGGATGGAAGCTTGCCATCATAGGAGTGGATATAAAATCCGAATTTCTCGAATCAAGTAGTTTCGAACTTTTTCATATGTGCTTGAGGGGTTGAAGAATACTTATCAGTGACCCATGAAAGAGAAGCAGTTCTAATGTCAGTCGGAAATACATTATACATGAGTATAATGATTGGAATATTTTAAGGAGATGAAAAGTGTTTAAACACACAGCTTTAGGCCACCTCAGAGCTTCAGTGTGTTGTGAGTTGAATGATGCTGCAATGTCTTCCTGAGTGTATTAGCATCTGGAAATGGTGGTTCAGAGACCTCTTAATGTCTTAGGTTAAGCCTAAGCTTTGGAACTTCCCTGCGGGGCAGAACAGAAGTAGAACTGGCATTTCGGAATAAGCCGTGCTCACATGTTCTGGAACAACTGGACATAACAAGAGTTACAGTCCAGCAGTGGTCATCTTTAACGCACAGAAAGCTCATTTTTTCAGCTTGCAGTACACAAGCAAGTGAAAAGATGTTGGGAATGCTGAAAAACAAAGGACATAAACAGTAGATAAACTGTGTTAGAATCCTTTGGGAAGGGGAAGGATTTTGGTAGGACTTAGCTGTAAGGCCATGTTATCATAGCACCCAGTTATGCTGGAGACAACTGATAACCACTGACCACCCCTGAGGAAATGGAGGTAAAGTGGGCAGAACCACAGTGGGCCACAGAAGGTGCTGTTAAGGCTGGCTGGAGGTAGAACAAAACCAATTTTCTTTTCAGTAATTTTTCTTTTCAGTTAAGTCTCTTCTAACTGACTGCACTTTCTGAAATTAACAGTATGTTTTTCATCCAGTGTCTGCTTCTGGCAGTGATAAGACCTGATGTTTATAGTTAATACCAAGGAACGGTATGCAGAGAGGCTCTTGCTTATACCTATTGCTATAACAACCAAGGGCAGCCGACTTTGTTACTTGCCCCGTTGGAGGGTCAGAAGCGGAAAAGCGTAGAGGGGTCACACCTGCGGGGAGGAGTGGACAGGACAGGTGACCCAAAACTGACCAACAGGGTATTCCATCCCATCTGCCTCATGCTCAGTAGAAAAGCTGAGGGATCAAAGGGTCAGCCCTCTTTCTTCAATGGCCAGTGTCCAAGGAGGACTCTGTCTATTCATCTGTCTTTGATCCCGATCCATGCATTCCTGAATCCAGTTGCCGTCCGTCGCTGAGTTCAGTCTGGGATTTTCCCAGTGCCTGCTGGCGACATGATTGTCATCCTTGGAGCGCGATACCATTTTATGTATATATTTGTATATATTTCATTGTTTTCATATTAATATTATGATCTTTTATTTTTATTGTTAATATTTCATTAAAGCTGTTTTAGTTTTTTTTCAACCCATAAGTCTCTCTCCCCCTCATTTTCTCTCTTCCTTCCCCTTCTGGGAAGGGAGAGGGACACTCTGTCATTTGTTTAGTGGCCAGCCCAGCCTAAACCATGACAGCTTATCACAGACTGTCACTTAAAGGTCCCCAACCATGTGAGCTGTAGAGGAGTATTACTAATGAGAAAATATAGTCACTTTAATTTGTGAAACTACAATTTCAAGGCTATGCACACTGGAATAACTAGAGGATCAAGGGCAGAATTCTAGTTTGTCCCATTTTTTTGTTACTGCTTGGTCATGACTTATTACATTCTCATCACTGAGGTCACTGAAGACACTTGAAGCAAAACATTACACACTGATTTTTTTTTTGTTCTCTTTTTTTTTATGGAGCACTGGGATTCTGTCTTGGATTCCTCTTTATTATGTTGTTAATAATTTACATAAGCAGGACAGCTATTTAGTACTTTGTGAATATGTATGAAGACAAATGTCTTTATCCTGCAATTCTTGATCTGCTAAAATTAGAAATTGCAGTTCAACATACTCAAAACTTTGATTTGATGTCTGAAAAGCAACCCTTAAAATCTCAGGTTCCCAAATCAATGCCTATTTGACCTGCATGATTGGAACTGGAGGTGGTTTAAAACAACCTTCTGTCCTTAGCAAATGGAAGTCAGAGCTTGGCTAAAAGTAAAATGTATGCGTTTTCAAAGATATCTCAACAAATGTTGAATTACTTGGGCACTGAACTTTTTTTTTTGTCATTGTGGGCAATCTACATGACAGTTTCTGGTAACTGCTGTTGTATACAATTTTTCTCTATAATTGCATTTTCTCTGTTTTGCAACTCACTGAACTTTTAGGGGGGTTGTATTTTTTGTTGTGTGGGGTTTTTTTGTTTTGTTTTTTTTTAATGTTCAACATAGACAACCAATTCAGACAAAAGGACAAGAGCAGATGAAAGACAAGGACACTTCAAAAAGAGTCTAAATGTGGGAAAACAATTCCAACCAAAAAGGTTAACCACTCAAAATCTAAGACTACTGGAAATCACCACCATTTCAGTTCTAGAGTGCCATATTGTCATTGTCACTAGGCAACTGTCCAGCTTCAGTGGAGCTACGGTTGCTCTGAGGCCTAATTTCGGTGGGCCATCATTAGTCAATAAAGTTGTTAAGGCAGGTCTCTGAGGGCTGGTTGCTGAAGAGAGATCAATTAAAGCACTTGCTTAACAACTTTGCTGCATGAGAACTTTCAGTCTGAATCTGCAAGTACTGATCTGGCTTCCTTCACAAGGTTTTGACCAGTCCTAATTTCCTTCAATGGGAAAGTTAAGGAGGCATTGTATGAACTTGTCAAATATGTGACACAGGGTCATGGGGAAGACCCATTAAGGTCCATGCACCTTTCTGGTGGTCATCTGTCATGGTTTGGGCCGGACTGGCCACTGAAATGACCAACAGATGCTCTCTGACCTCTCTCCCTTCAGAGAGTTAGTAATGCTATGAAGATAGGGAATAGGGTTCTGTGAAGAGAAACAGTGAGAGTGGAGCCTAAATTGGAAAAGCTTTATCACAGATTACATGAACCTTAACCACTTTCTGAAGAATGAGAGGACTATTCAGTATAACTGTTATCTACAGCCAATTCAACTAAGCAAATACGTACCAACACTTAGGTAGTGGGGCCACCTGTCACCAAAACACCAAAAGCTACCTCCTTGAAGCGATACTGCTTTTTAGATATCCACCTGAAAAAAAGAAATACTTTAAAAGGAAGCAACACATGAATATAAAATGCTCACAACAGGAGCTATGGACAACTCCTTTCCCTACCACAGGACATTGATAAAGACACATAATGTAAGAAAGCTAGTTGAGAAATGCCATCTGTATTCCTGCTGCACTTTTTATGTCCTCTCCCACTCACCAAGTCTGTGGGAGATACTTGGGAAGAAGAAGAGAAGTGCAATAAGATAAGAGATGTTATAAATACAAAAGATAAAGAAATTGACACTTTGATGAAAGTTGATAACTAAAACACCTATAGCCAGGTTTTTGAAAAAAACAGAAAAAAAAAAAAAGGTGGAGAATTTGATGAGCACTAAAGAATGAGGGGATGTTGTACTTTCTTCAAGCACTGAACTTACTGTGCTGTGAAAGAGTGGCTGGATGCTGATGTCTACACTGGGTTTTCCTGAGCATGCAGAATGTATACATCAATTGTTTTTTAATCAAGAGGGATATCATATCTTTTTCTTTCTCAGTTTCTTTTTATAGTGATTTTCTTTCTCTGCTAGAATCTCTTCTTCCATGTTTTTTAGTGTTGCTGAGTTAGCGTTCTTGGACGTGCTGATCTTGGTTTTGTTCATGTGACAAAAAGCGAAGCTATTTTGCTTGCCAGTTGTGCTTTCTTCAATGCCAATGCTGCCAATAATAATGGCACTACTGTTAAGGAAGTGTTATGCCTGGCTGAAACTTATGAAAAGCAAACTAAAGAAGCATAACATTTTCCTGTTGTATGTGTTTATGAGCAACTGTTTAGCCAAGGATGGCAGTACAAAAGCTTTCACTGAAGACTTTTAAAAAAAAGTCTAAGAACCTAGAGAGACAGACTAAGAGCCAAATAGGAAAGAAAAGGAAGTCTTAAGCGTCTAAGATTCATTTAAATGATGCATTGAAGAGAGGTAGTTCTTGTACTAAACAATTAAAAGAACTCCAATGTAATGGCTCCTTCTTTAGTACAGGATCATGTTACTCGTGATCCAGAGACAGACGATTGAGTAAAAAACATTGTGTCTGAAACCTGTTTCTTTCTTGCTTGAGTTCCTGCACTCTCTTCACACTGCTTTTTCTTCCTTCCTTACTCACTCTATCCATAATTACTTTTATATTTATTTTTTAGTTTTATCCTTCCTCTGTGTCCCTCATTTTGTGACTCCAGCTCTCATCCTCCTTCCAGACTCTATTCTTCTAGGTTTCTCTATTCTTCCTTGTTTTCTTACTGTTTTCCGTAACTCAGTTTGAGTGTACAAAGGCCACAGCAGCTACAGTGATAGTAGATTATGCCATCTCCAGTAGCTCAGCTTCAGAAATAAAATCAAATATCTAAGTTTGTGCCAGTTTTTGGCATGTGTCTGTGCAGATATTTGTACTTCATTCAGTGTTCATTCTTTAAGTTCATGTGTTATCATTCAAAGATAAGCAGTGTTATAAATGTCAAGGAGGGAAGTTTAAAGAATGTTCAGGAAGAGCCAAGTTTTGCAGTTTTTGTTTTGAACTTAGGTCAGTCCTTGACTTTTTGCTTTTAAATCTACGACCAAAAAGTTTTCAAACTAAAAAATGAGCGTAAATCAAATAAATGGTACTGAAAGATAGTTACTTAAATATCAGCAAATTTTCTTGAAAACCATAAAAGAAACAGGTGTTATCTATAACAGTTTGAAACATCTTAATAAATATGGTAGTTACAACAACTCTACAACTCATTTTTTTCATATACAAAAATACAGCTATTTCTGTTCTTTCACTCTCAGTTTGGATTTTAAAAGGGAGAGACAGTGTTACCCTTTACTATCACTCGAGCTATACAGTTGATGTAAACTCAAGCGTACAAAAGGATCTGAATGCTCTTCCAAGGCAGGGGGAAAAAACAGAAAAAGACACTGTTAAAATAGGAAACATTTTCCTGATTGTGTAGGCATCCTATAGAATTCATTCCTGCAGAAAGTTAGTGATTCATAGAAGCTATGACTGAGTTTGAGATGGTTAGTTATGAAAACTATGACTGCAAATGTATCTGGCTGAAGACTTCAGGTCTGAAAAGGAATTTCTGCACATGCATGCATCATTGGTTCAGCAAATTACAATGCTGTACGTGTAGCCTGGAAAAAATGTGGGTATTTGCTGTAGACAAAGCTTTGTTTCAAATACCATGTTTAAGCAGAAAAACTAACAGTCTCAAAATGATAAAACTTGCATACAATAATTAGAAGAATGGCAAGGAAATCCATACTTTTTACTAAAGGGTTCTAGAAAAAGACATTTGCAAGAATGCAGTAGTAGTTAAAGGATGAGAAAATTACCTAGAATTTCATAAACATTTTGGTCAAGTAAAATGTGTTGTGTATTAAATATATAGCACAGCAAAAAAACACTGAAGTCTTTCATATCAGCTCTGGGAATAGTGAAAATTTTACTAAATGTCAAATAAAATGCATCCTTGTTGATTGCTTCCTCTATGCAGAAGGAAGTCACATTTTTTTCTCCAAAACAATAGTATTTTTATTATCTAAATTTGTAGAGTTGTAAAACTAATGATTAGGAATAATGATTAATAATATAAAAAGTTTGCTGAAGCCTTATAAGGGCAATAAATTTGCAGGGTCATTCCCCAGGAAGGAGCAGTGATTACACATTGATATTCAGTTCAGAAAATTTAATAGCTCAGATTTTAAACATTAATCAAGTATAGTTGAGAAGGTGTTTCAGCAGATTTTTGTGTTGATTATTGACATTAAAATGTGCATTCGTTTGAGATTTTTCTTTGGTAGTAGTCTTGATATCAACCAAGGAATGTCAGATCTGAAAATTACCTTTTCTACTTTGCTGCTAGTCTTCAATAATAAGGCAGAAAAGACAACAAAAATGGTTGGTTTGCCCTACTTCCTAATAGCTGGTCTCCTCTTTTCTTCTCTTTCCAGCTACTGCAAAACAAATGGAGAGCTAAAATCACCATCCTGTCCCCTGCGTAGCTGTTTTTGTGCTATTTTTTAGGCTGTTTTCTAAAAGCTCAATTAATTAATCTGTCAGTTGATGCTGAATACACCTCTAGTGTTTCAAAGTGAAGCCTGCAATTTTGTTGCAATCTCAGCTTTACAGGGATTTCTCCTTTTTTCTGCTTTTGTGCTTATTATATGTGATGTGCACTGCTACTTCCATTCTTCTGATGAATAGGGGGTTAAGAAGAAGAGGAAGAGGAGGAGAAAGAAGAGGTGAAAGAGGAGGAGGAAGAAGAAATAGAGGAAGAGGAGGAAGAGGAGGAGGAGAAGGATGGGNAGGAAGAGGAAGAGGAAGAGGAAGAGGAAGAGGAAGAGGAAGAGGAGGGAGAAAGAGGAGGAAGAAGAAGAAGGAGGAAGAAAGAGGAAGAGAAGAATTACTGGGTACCCAAAAGCACCTATCCATATCATAGCCCTTTAGTACCTTTGTAAATATGTTTTTCTTACCTTCATGTTCACCAAAACATGACATTAGCACTGTACTTTCATCTCTTTTGGCCTGGAGCAATAACGTCATAAAATTTCTATCTGTATTATTGTCCCTCAGTTCTGCTAATCTTGCTTAACAGGGCTGTAAATAACACTACGCACATTCCCTTTAAAATAAAAAGTAAATGAAAACGAGGGAGGGAAAGTCTGCAAATAACTCCTCCCAAGGCCATGACCTCCTCCATCTCACATGACCAGCGCAGGTAGATAAGAAGGTTTCATATGAAAGCAACCATTCTGAGTGACTACACGTTAAATCAACTTGTAGATCAAGCTTCGACAGGTGCTGGCAGAGGCCATGTGGGAACTGTGTGCTACATATCCATTATTTTTCTGGTTCCCCAGGATATCTGAAGAAAGCAGAAAAGGTGAAAATCTTCCATCTTTATAAGCAGTTCTTCACTCCCCTCTCACTAATGATGTGCAGCTCTTCTGGAACATTATAATGTTCTCAAGCCATAATATTTCACTCCAAATAATCTTTCGCTTGAGAAAAAATACACTGAGGCATAGAGCCAACAGTTGAAGCACTATGTTTTCATCAATTATAATTTCAGTTATTACTTTGGGCTTGCATCCAAGTGTAAATTGCTAACACTTTATGCAGTTTCCACATTAATGGGTAGTTAAATGTTACATCTAATAAAACAAAGATAAAATTATTAAAATGGTGAGGACATTTCTTTGATGTGCAGTTCAAAACTTTCTGTGCTATTTTTTTGTGTTATATTAAGACAATATGACCTTTACTACAGTCATCATCCCATTGTGGAAATGAACAAACATGGATATAAATAAAGACAATTTCTTACCAAGAAACCCTGCCACCCAGAAAAAAATGTCAGGTTTCCCATGCTTTTCTGTTTAAGTTCATCTGTTTCACTCATTTGAAGAGCTCATACCTTTGAATCTGATAAATTAATTCTTCGTAGAGAACTGTTATGAAGAAGATAATTAATAGATTAAAAAAAATTAGAAAACATACATCAAAGAGTAATCTTAAAGTCTAAATCCATAGTAGTAGCCCAAGAGGAATATGAGAACAGACTTTCAGTCTTTCAGCACAACTGCTTCCAGGCCTAATTTGAATTCAGCTCTTTAGAGTTAGAGTATGCAAAACAGAGTAAAATGTCAAATTTTAGGGATGAGTACTTTGGCTGAATTCTAACAAAGCAAGTGAGCATATTAAACTTCAAGTTTTTATGCAGCTACGCTATATACATTCATGATATCATACGCTGTCCGGCGGCTTGCTGAACTTAGGGTTTTTATCACCTTTTATCACTTTTAAAGTGACTGTCCCAGTCATTACCGTTTACTGTGCTTTACTTCCTGTCATGAAGCAGTATCGGAAGTTGCAAACTGGATTCTTTTTTAACTAATTACAAACTGAAGATGAGTACAACAGGTGAAGTCCAACTCCAATGGGTGTTTGGTCCGCAGAAGCTGATATCTGAGTAAATGCTCCTGAAACATACATAGTGTGGATGTTGTGTCCTTGGCACCGACTGGTGTGCTCTACAAGCCTTCTCCTGTGGGGCTGCGCTACTCACTCATGCAGGTGTAACCTCAGCCGTCTGAATTAGAACTCTGTCTTTTTGCAGTCAGTCTGGTTCTCGGGATTTAAGGACAAAAGTGGGCATATTCCCTTCTAGACCAGAGCATTTGAAGAGCGAGTCTCAGAAAAACAAGCAACCTACGTACATTATAGAAAGGGGTAGGAAAAGCCCAGCAAGGGTGGATTTTTTAATTTATACAGAATAATTATTTTATGATTGGTCTGCCTCAATCAACCTCAAAAAATTATACAGTTTGTAAAGCTAGGGATAATGGCACGGGGTGCCAATATGTATGTGTGTTTGTGTGGACTACGTGTTGCATGGCTTCAATATCACTGTACTTTATGAGGGTTGTTGGGAAAGGAATGAGAATACATCCTGAATTCTTTCATTTAAGAAAGCAGGTGAATGCTATTTTTAGCCCTTAAATATTACCCTTCTTTAGAATATGTAAACATATAGTCCCCTGAATTACAATTACATTTTAATAAATACAAGATTTACATGTATCATATAAAAAAAAGAAAAAGGCTGCACTGTGTAGCTAGCCCCTCAAAAATTCCCTCAGACTAACACATAGAGTTTGGTTCTTAGCTGAATTAGAGAGAGATACTATGTATGTCTAACCTCTTTCTTTTTTCGTGTCTTTTTCTTCTGTGTTGTATGGCGACGTCATCTTTGAAGATGCTGTTGCTGGAATTAATCACTTCTCCATATACCAGAGCACTGGCATCCTGAATTTGTTACATCAAAGGATATTGGCTGAGAAGACAAATAATTAAATGACCCGTAACACAGGTAAATGATACTCTTGGGATCAAAGGACTCCCCTATGAATACTGAGTGCCGCTCTGTTCTGCCAGTCATAGAAAGTGTCATTTGGTTGCGATGGCTGTAGTGAGGTAGCTTTTGTCAGTCCTTCAAAGCGAGGGTTTTCCAAACAGGATCTTCCTGTTTGTTTTCCTTGTTTGCTAATTGTTCAGAAAATACTAAGATGAATGTAACACTTGGCCAAATATCAGTTCATATGACATGGCTACATTAGTACCTGCAGGCTGGGCTTCTGAACCACTTTCGAGAGAAAGAGAAGACAGTCACCAGTAATCTGTTTTGGAAATGGATGGAGCTGGCTGACTAAGAATTTTCTGGTGCAAGAAAATATTGCGCAAAAGTTATTACCTTTAAATCTTATCTTGAACCAGGACCATTGGTTTTAGTCTCTGAAAGTGAGTTAAGCTTAAGACGTTTAAATCATGCTCTTCTAGTACAAGAGTGCCCATGTAGAAAGTTAGTGTAGAACAGCTACTGTAGCTGTAGCTTAGACTGTAAGAGCTTGGTTGCATAGAAATGCTGTAGTGTGCCTTCCTTAGGTATGTTTTCCCAGGAATCATGGATGTGTCTGTCAGCACCTCTGTCCTCTCATCCTTTACTCATTCCTCACTTTTTTTGAATGTAAAGATCTTATTCAGCTGTCAAGGTTAATACTTTACATATCATTAGCTTTGAACTAGGTAGGATATTTCACTGGAGTTCAAATAAATCACGAAACTAAAAATCTATGTGAGTATTAGAAAGCAGAAATGGTATCTGTGCTGTGAAACAGTCATTCTTTATGTTATAGCTTCTCCAATTATGACAGATAAGAGCTACTCTCCTGCAGCAAAATAATTTGAGATATATATATATATATGTGTGTGTGATACGATATTTAGAAGAAGAATTAATTAAAAGTATTGTGTTTGTCTAGAAGCTGATGGCTGGTTCACCAGCTAATTTACATACTGCTATTGAGAGTCAGACATATTACTAAATGACTCAGTACTAAGAATCAAAACTTGAATATGTTGCCTGATAATAGAAAAATGAAGCAGAAGACTGTAGCTGCAAGAATTTTTGGAAGATTTGTTAAATACTGTCTGTTACAGTAAAACATATATTCAGATGTACATATAAATAATAATCTGATGGATTTCAACTTTTAGTCTACTATATACAAATTCTATACTGCTGCAATGTTAATCTGGTGTGATTAATTCTTTATGCAATTTCATGTAAAATAATTGTTCACACATATTTGTTTTCGTTCTTACTATTTTTTATTACCTCATTAAAGTTCGTGGCTTAGACCTACATTTTTGGTTGAGGTACTTTCCATTGCTTTTTTAAATTAACTTTTTCAACTAATGATGCTCTTTCTTTTCTGCTTCTTACTGTTAATAACCTACTAAAGCTTAATAAGGAGAACAGCAGTCAGCAGGATCTACTCCAATCTGCCGGTGCGGAAATAGTACACTTGATGGCTTGAACTAAGGAACAATAGCCACTAAATCTCAGAATAAGAAAATAATTACTTCACCTGTACTCTGTGTGTACTGGAAAGGATTGCTTCCCTTTTGGAGTCACTCTTATGGGAATTTTTAATAAAAAATGAATTGGCTTCAGCCCCGAGGATGTGGCCATCAGGCTGAACAAGTCACTCCCAAAATTACAGTTCCTCTTCCGTAACTTGTGCCGTGAGCAGGAACGGGCTAAGTCTAAGTTGCCCGTAACTGAATTAAATGGTAAAAATGTTCCTGACTTCAACAGAACCAGATTTACATTATAGAAAAGACTTGTCTAATGCCAGGATCTTTACTTGGGTTCTCTACAGCTGGAAAACTTTACTATATGTGGTAGAAGTAATGGTGTTAGTACTGGCAGGAGAAGGAAGATACTCGGGAAGTGCAGAAATTACCTGCAGGAAGGTTTACAACTGTTCAGGGTGGAAGATGACATGTTGTCTTCTTGCAGAACATAATAAAACATAAGTAGAACAATATCTCTGAATTGTGGATAATAACAGAAGAGGGCACAGAATTTTAATCTGGTAAAGTATAACTGCGTGTCCCTAGTAAAAGGTCTTCCTCTTTACTGTGGGTGCATGTTTGCTTCCTGTCTCTTAATGGTTATGCGAGTAATTAGGTGATGATTGTATGACACCTTTAATGTTCTAGTGGCTTTTATAACATACAAATCATTAAAATCAGTTTTGTTGTGTCTGGACAATAATGTAAGGAGTGAGTTTACCTCTGTACAGCGGTATCTGCCAACATGTCTGTGAAAGACTCAGTCTTTGCCTTTACAACAAGGTTAAGCTGATTTACTATGAAACATTTTAAAAGTAATACAACTCTGTTGTGGATAGCCTTATTCCAAAGTAGTTTCTTCACAGTTCAGCTTAAATGTGTTTGCAATCAGATTCTTAACTAAGAAAGATCCAAAGTACATGATCTGTCCAGAGGATCTCTTTACGTGAAGAGAAATTTCTTTGCAGAAAGTTTTTGTGTTAAGGAAGCCTTCAAGATGAAGTTGAAATTAATCTCTACCTAACGGCAGCTTATGTTTGCAATAGCAACTTCAGGAGTAAGCACTTTTTCACACTTATACCTCTTTCATTGTAGGGCAACATTTTACTGTCTCTACCAGAGTTACCTGGTATCCAATCCGGGTATGCTCTCCCCTTTGAAAGCGACATTATAAATCTTCTTAAGGCTGTATCTCACTTAGCATGCAAAGTAGGACGTAGGCCCCTGAAAACACGTCTTGAGAATGTGCATATAGATTTTATTTTTTTTTAAATTCCATAATTTAATTAGTACACGTGACATTTTTTGATACACTTACTGTGCTGGGAGGTTAGTCCCATATATCTTCTATAAGTTAAAAGACTGGAAAGTTCACTTTAGCTCTGTTTAGAATGTATACAAAAACTTGGACTGTAACTCACAAGAAGGACTGAGCGTGTATGCTTGATCTGGATCTTCCAAGCCACAATTCTGAGTTGTTAAGTGCTCTCTTATCTTTGTGTCAATGATGAATACTTTTTTCCTGGATGTATCTCCCTACAAACATGAGTTGTTTTGGATGAGAACATTGGATGAGGAACAGTGGTTTTTAATCAAAATAACTGCTCTGTAGATTAAATGTCTTCAAAACAATAATAATAAAAAAGAATTAATTAAAGACCAAAGAAACTCAATTTACAAAGAAATCCAATTTACTCTTTCTTTTTAATAAAAAGTGCTAGAATCTGGATCCTTGTTAGGTTCATTCATCCCAGAAAAACTTGTAAACAGCTCATGAAAGCACAAATGCCTAGTAGAGTCTTTTCTCTTAGAAAACCTTGTTCACATAGAGATTTTCTGCTAAATATGTTTATATGACACCTGAAGATAAAAATAATTAGTTCTTCTGTTTTATGTTCTTTCCTTACTGAAGTACTATTTGGTTGAAGGAAATTATTAAAATAGCAAGCCTTTAAAACCTCAATCACCTGGTCTGTGGGTGGTTTATTCACTATGTTACATGTGCTCTCAGAATGCATATTTTAAAAAATAAATTGATGTTTAAGCAAGGAAGAAGGTAACTGCAGCAAACACTCTATATTTTGCTAATTTTTACACTTCTCATTTTATTTTATTTCACTTGTTTGACTGTGTTTTCAATACCTCTAACATTTCATGAGCTCTTGGAAGGTTAAAAAAAAAAAAAAAAAAAGAAAAAACTGAACTTGTCATAACAATAGTGTGTATACTGGGAGAGACAGTTTACAGGATTTTTTATTACTAAGCCATTTAAAACAGTGTGAAACTTTCTTTTTATTTTTTTTTTCCACTGAGAAAACTTGCTAGAATAAAATGAAGTAGTTTATTACTTAATCTGTTAATTAAGATATGGAAAGACTTTTATAATAGAAAGTTCTATGAACCACTTCCCGCGAGAGGCAATGACTCCCGATGAGGTCTTGCACATACCACAGACATTTCCATGTGCAAGACCAAACTGGACTCTTACTTCTGAATGATGGTTTTCCTCCAGTTCAGAGTTAAAGAGGTACCGACTACTGAGGCGCCTTTGTCTTCCCCAGAAGCAGGATGTGACCGGTCACTTTTTAACTCGGTGAGAAGAGGGAATCTGGATGCAGCTGTCCGTGAGGCACTGTCTCCCAGCTCGTGAAAGCTTCCTGCTCTGCGCTGAGTATCTTGCCTTTGCGGGTCTCTGAACCAGGCTGCGGGAACGCAGTGGGAAAGTCTTCTGCACGAGGCACCAGCTCCCACTGAGTTCCTGCAAGCAAAGCAGCGTGTTGCCTAAAGGTGTTGATATTTTCTGCTTATTATAAAAAGAGTGGAATGATGTATTTTACTGTAGGAGGATTTGACAAGGCCTAAACTGGAGAAGTGTTCCTGGAATTGCCTACCATTACCAAACAGCAATTGTAATACAGATATCAGTTTTCATAGTGAATTGATTTGTTTCAGGAAAACCATTTTTGTGCTATCACAAGCTGTATACATATCAGACCTCAGGCAGACAAATAATGTCTTGACAAAATATGATATTATCCTTCAAGCAAATGGCTCTAGCATTGATTTGGTCATGAATTAATATGCAGCCTGATTAATTTTTAAATTAACAGTTAGTATCAATCGGCGGGGGGGTAACAGTTTAATTTAAACGTGTGGTCTGGAAGAAGAGAGTGAATTTAATTTCTTAATAATTAAATAGATTGGGATTCCTGTGCATCTGCCTTTTTGTCCCTTCTACTATTTCATGATCCCTGCTGGGGGGAGGAGAAGTAGGAGAGTCAGGAAACATCAGGAAATGTAGCTACGGGTGAAGAGAAACCAGTGTGGCAGTGTCACTGGAGAAGGTAGGGAAGTAAGCATGCAGCGCGACTTGGACCTCTCTGCTATAGGTAGGGAGAACATTGAAAATTGATGGACTTGCATACTTGGCAGAACATCTTAGGAGGAGGACGGGGGAAGGTATGCCTGATATGGGAAACCAAGAATTATCAATCCTGTATCAATCCTCCATTATGTATAATAGCAAGAGACCGAATGCACACATTCTGGTGATCAGGGGGAAACTGTTGAGAGGCTCTGAAAGGAACTTGTCCCCTTTTTCTAGAAAAAAATAGTGTGATAAGGGATAAACCAGGGATTTTGGATTAACCTTAGCTATCTGACAGAATAAGACATTCTCTTTATGTTCCTGAAAAACACTGACAATCTGAAAATGATGCATCATAATTAGGCTGCTCAACAACTACCATCTGAAGCTTTGTGACAGAACAAGGTCAATTTCTTGATGGTTTTACCCTTGTCACAGTGGTGAGGAACAAAATTAGTTCTCCTTCCCTGTATATGTTATACCTTGTAACCCAGCCCGGAGCTCTTCCAGTCAACTCCTAATATGCAAAAGGAAGTCTTCTAACAATTAATTTGTGAACTACTTTGTCCTCCCTCTTGCTTCTTGTTACTTGTGGACAGAAGTAGCAGTGCTGGTGTAGTGCTGGTACTTGAGACCTAAGGAAATGGGTGGGATCCAAAAACTGACAAACTGCAGAAATGCTTTGTCCATGAGGCAAGAAGGATGAGTTCCAATCTCAGCCTTAGAAGTTCAGCAGATCTTCTGGACTTTGGGTAGAAAGAGGTATTTCTTCATTAGCCATACCTGGTCTGTGAAGAAATGGAGGACTTCAATATCAAAGCTGAGTGAGGCACCTTTGAAAGGCAGCAAATCAACCTAATTTTTGTAAAACATACTATAAACTTTCTAAATATCCAAAATCAAAAGCGATACTTGAATATAGATTGCATTATATTGGAGAATTTAAAAAAATATTTGCCTGGTACTTTTCAGTAAGCTTCAGCAGCTGATTAATGTTAATGTAAATTAAATAACTACTATAATACTGCTGTAAAGTCTCATTGTAGAAATATTATCTTCCTATGCCAATGTTCTGCTGACTGAACAGATAGAAAAGTAAATGCACTGCTGTTAGATATACTTTATATGTGACTGAAAAGTGGGGAAGAAACCAAACATAACTTCTGAATTTAAAGTTCCTCCTTTCGGAATTTAGACCAGATGTGCTCTGTAAAAAAAGCCCTGGTAGTTTTATTAAGGCCATGAAGCGGGGTTGTAAAAAGGCGCTGAAGCAGCTTCATGGGTCGTGGTTCATTAACTCTAATTGTCATGTCTGGATTCCATCTGATGGATGATCAGGTCCTTCCTTTCTCACATCCTTTTTCTCTCTGTGTTCAGGTGATCAGCTTCCAGAGCTACCTTTTTCAGAAGTATTTCCAACAGTGGACCAGGGTAATATTCTAAACCACTTCAGTCATACTTGAATGTGGTTTTTTGTTCTTGGATTTGCTCCTTTTCTTGTAATCTTCCTGCGTGGTACTTTTCTCTGGAGAGAATAGAACCATCATTAATGGAAAGTGTTGTAGATTTTGAGAGATTATATTACATAAAAGTTTTCATACTTGACAAGACTTATTTTTGGAGATCAGAAAATTCTTACATACATTAAAAATAGAAAATGTAAAAGCCTTATCGAGCACCAAGTGCCTTCTGATTTCAGGCTTGATATGAGGGAGTGAAGAAGCAATGTTTTACATACCACCCACGTAAGACAACCACATAATTTATAGTATGTGGCCATCTGTGTGTTTCCCAAGTGCTTGTTTCTTTATTAGAATTAACTGTGTGCCAAAAGCAGAACATTAACTCTACAGGTGGTGGAAAAGATATGGAATAGGTAAAGAATGTTCCTCCCTTTATTTCAAGCTGTTTGTGACTGAAAGTTATGATTGGTGTCCTAAGAACAGGAATTAATGCTTTCAGACCTGAAATAGCACCTCTCTTTTTAGCAATAAATATGTGGGCACAGAACTACCTGTTTTCCCCACTAGAATTAAAATATTCAAAAGATTTTCAGAACTTGGAATTTACTTGGCAAGTTTAATTCCAAAGCATAACTAAAACCTCATGTCATGGTAACGGAAGGAATGATCTTTCATTACTATGAAAGATTACAATTTGATTGGCTTTCAGTGTGATTTAAGTACTGTTAAGTACAGTTATTTAAAATAAGTAAATAAATAATGCTGTCTTGTTAAACTTTACTTTCATTAGCATGACTGGTGGTAGGGAATTTTTTGAAATCAAGTGAAATAAGAGCTCTACATCTGAACACGTTTTCTGAGTTTATAAAAATCACAATCTAAGATTCCGTAAGGTTGTCTTTTCTTGGCTATTAATGTTGTTTTAAGTATTCAAAAATCTTTAATTTTATATCCCTGATATACTGTGCCAAAACAAAATAATTAAGTAACTGTAAACATGTGAAACAGTTATAAGACTTCTCATATTACCGGTTTTAGATCTGTTGAATTGCTTCTACCTGTAGACCCTAAAGTTTTGAAAAAAATTCTAAATCCATTTTGCCATTATTAGCAGACAGATAACTTCCTAAAATTATTACTAACATTAAATATCTAGAAGTGTATTTCTTTTTTTTTTTTGGTTTTCAAGTGTATTCCATTTTTGTTAATAAATTTGGTTTCCTTGAGAATGCCACCGTCATGGGATATTCCTATCAGAATTGTCTGATAATGATTTCTCAAAATCCTATCAGCATTTATGTTTCTTTTAAAATATTTCCCGTATTCTAAAATAGCAAGAAATGTCACAGATGCACTAAGTATTCCACTTCTCACTTCTCTTAACTTGTTAAAACGGTCACTTTACTAATTGATAAATGCTCTTGCATATAGCTATCTATATGACCTATGAATGTTAGCACAGTATTATTCTGTTTGTTCAGGTTTATTTTCTGAGCAGTGTTTTAATTCTTTTAGTGATAATCCTTAAAAATACAATATGCATAACAAAATTAAAACAACCTATCTTACCCATGTTTCAATATGCCTTGTGACTTTTATTAAAAGAATCTTCCTATTCTCTCAAAAAAAATCTGGCGCCACTCTATAGTATAAACTATTTCATTCGGGGCTCTGCATATCAGCATTAATTTAATTCTTTTACAGCCTCCACTTTTATGTTATTTATTCTAAATCAACATCTAACTGATCCCGATTTAGCCGTGGCATGCTAAGATCCTTAATCTATAATTCTGCAGTTTTCTCCATAGTATCCGTGTGTCTGAGAGCATAAAACAGAGATGAAAACTGATGGACTATAAGTCAGCATCTCTGGTCTTCAGTCTCACCACACTTTTGTATTTTTATTGTCTAAAAATCAACTTTTTTCCTGCATTTTATCTATAAGTGAGGAGCTCACTGGCCTTATTTTCGCACTGCAATATCTTAACTTCAGCCTGTTGTGGACCTTTTTTAATTTCCTTTAATAACAGCAGGAAGTGAGAGGTGCTTAAATATACTCATAAACCATTTTTAT
Source organism: Burhinus bistriatus (assembly GCA_013397275.1). Classification (NCBI taxonomy): domain Eukaryota; kingdom Metazoa; phylum Chordata; class Aves; order Charadriiformes; family Burhinidae; genus Burhinus; species Burhinus bistriatus. The sequence goes on along the minus strand of VYXH01010109.1, from coordinate 267,929 downwards.
GCAAAGCTCTAACTTCTTCAATCTCCAGTGTTAATTTACTTCTTTGGCTTCTACTTTTCTTTTCCTCTGGGAAGCTCTACTAATTTCCTTCATGCTACAGTTGCATATGCATCCTAGTCTATGTTTTCAGATGTTTGACCTTTATTAGCTATATAAAATAGAATATCGTTTTTGCTTTGATAGCATCCAAACCCTGAAATTCATCATTAAGGAGTTACTTCATTTCCAGTTCTTTTCTCCTGGACCACCACTAGTTGTTTTTAAATTGCAGTCTTTGCATAAGCTGAACATACTTAGGCTCTGATATCTGATCTATACAATCTGCCATCAAAGAAAATGAGGCCAACATATATTTGACCTGTTACATAAATTTGCAGCTAGGAAAATATTACATTCCCTGAGAAGAATGCTGATGCCTTTAGATGTTGTGAAGTCTAGTTTGATTTTCTTTCTTTTCTTTTTTTGTTATTCCCTCATCTCCCTCTAATTCTCCATACTTTCTCCTTAATTGACTGGTCCCAAAGTTTTTAGGCATCTGATATTTTTACCTTTAAAATCTGCACTTTTGTTTTTACAGACTTCCAAAATACAATTATCCAATACTTAAAATATTTGTCTAACCTGTTCTTTAATTATCTTCTTCTGTATTTGCACTGTTACTGGACTCAGGTCTTTGCTCTTGCCTTGGTAACATACCTTTTTTGAATTGTTCTTTCTGTTTGGGTTCATGATTCTCATTTGTCTCATTTAGGCTATGGCCTGTACCAAACATGGCCAATTTATGTTAGTGTAACATAAATGAGCCATCCTACCTGTTCATATGAGTGTTCTTAACTTGCCCTGCATGCAAGGAAAGTGCTGTTAGTTCTCAAAACCCCTGTGTTTAAGATACACAAGTGTAAGTTCATATATAGAGCAACAGGCAATGAAGATTGTTTCTAGAGGGAGGAGGTGACACAGAGTTATAAAAACGTGGAACAGGAGGGGGGGGTGCTTGGGATTATCTAGTGACTATTAATTTCTAATGCCTTTGGTATTAATTGCCTCACTGTGATTCCATCTTTTATGGATCTTTTTTGATATGAGGAGGTCACTGAAAAGCAGCTGGTTTTTATCTTGATTTTGCCCTATTTTGCCTTTATACTTTTAATTCCACCTCACTAAGTGCTAGTACTTTCTCTTTCTCCTGTGCCTCCTGACCCATTAGATTATCTTCTGTGGAAATATCATTAACAATCTCTGAATCTTTTGCAATTAGGGTTGTTAGCTTCCCTCAGGTTGGAAAGACTTCTTGAGAAGGATTCTGGAAGTCAGGAGCATTCCTCGCCATGGAACAGGGAATACGGAAGCCTTCAACTCAGAGGTGAGTGGATTCCTCGTATTTTGATGGAAGTTGCATGAAATCCAATCATGATGAGGAAATATATTGATTTAAAAGACCTAACATTTTAAAAGCATTCTATTTAACCCCAAGTATCAGTCTTCTTTAGTAAGGAAAATATCTACAATATCTCAATGAATACACCAAAAATTTATCTGCTCTGTTATACACCAGTTTGAGCACAGATTTAAGGCATTTGCACAGAAATCTACCCCTACCCTTCCATCCCACTCCATCAACCACAAACAAAAGATACATGGAATTCAAGGCTATATAGTGAAGAATACAGGAAACTAAAAGAAAACACATTTTATTTTTTAGTGTGTTTCCAAGATTCCAGCCAGGTCATGCAAAAGCCTACCTAAGGTTACTTATCTATGCTTCTACAACTCCCTCTGTACTTCACAGGAGCTGTTAAGTACTGGCCTGATGAGAGCTGACTGGGTTCTGTGGAGGCAGAGGCAGAATGAAAGTTCAGGGGAACAGAAAGGAACATGAGAGCCAAGAAGAAGTGTGAACTAATTCAGAGACTCACATTTCAAATGTTTCTACCTCCAAAATGAGTCTGAGTACATGCTCATACAGGGAGCTTTGCAGCATCTTAATAATTTTCTAGGGCACAAAGCCAGGAGAGAGCCCTGAGGTTGGCAAGTCCTTTTCTTCCTATATTGTTTCAGATATGAATTCTCCTACACATAGAGAAGTGGGAAGCGTCTGTCCTACTCGCAAAACATCGTCCTCAAAAAGCCCTTTCCAAACACCACTCACACAGATGGAGTGCAAGAGTGTCATATTACTAAGGGAAAAGTAGAATTAGTAGACAGAAGAGAACAGGAGCTGGTGGAGTAATCTTATTTACTGCCTTCTTCTAACCCAAACTGTTAGTTTTTTAATCTGGGAAGGACTCCTTAACCTCTCTGGCACTTACTCTGCTATATATTTACCAGCAACATTTACCTCCCAGGGAGAGGCAAACTGTTTTATACTTCTGAGTTTAATAAAAGTCATCCAATCCACGAGTTACCCAACAATTCAAAAGCAATCCTATGACTCCAATATGAATTGAGTTTAGTCCTAAAATAATATGTACCAATTCTTTGGGGATTCCTGGGAAAGTCTTAATGTTCAGTTCTAACTCCCACATCATCAGTTTGAAAACACAAGCCTGTTTTTTCTTTCTTTTCTATCCTCCCCTGTAGTGCTTTTCGAAGGTGGCTTATTTTCCCTGAGTTGTGCCACAAAAGGGAGTTAGTAAAGTTTAAAGCCTGTGTGTTGGGAGGCAAAGGAGTGACATGAAAGCACCCTGGTAATGTTTTTGTGTGGGGGAAGACTTGCTGTAGGCCTATTAGGTTTCACCAGAAGTTTTCTCAGGGAAAAAAAAAAAAAAAGACAAGAAAACGATCTTGCTCCTAATGACCCAGACCCCTTGAATTTTGTATTTGATTTTGATATAACTGTCTCTGAATACCTCCATTTCATTCTGATCAGCACAAGGCATGCCGTGGTCTGCTTTTTGTGCCATTTTTGAGTTGAGATCCTAAATTCCATCTGCACGTGACAGAGCGGTGGCAGATGATGTTTATGAATGGAAGCATCTCCCTGGTGCTTACACTGAGTGAGCGGGAGACAGGGAGGAAGAGCGCTTGTTGCTACGGGGTTTTCTTCCTGCCAGCTAAATGATATAATTAGCCAAGCACCCATTCGAGTTCTCTCCCTTGCTGCCCTGGCAGTCTTCTCCTTCCTGGTAGCCTCTTTCAAGGCTTTCTGCCCTACCCTCAAGCAATTTGGCATAGGTCCGCCAGTGAAAGAGGAGCACAGCCGTCACTTGCGTTGCGACCATTTAGCAGTTAAGACCATTCGTGAAGTGGAAAACTTCATTTCAGTGCCTTCTTCAAAGGAACATAAATACAGCAAAGAAAGTGCTAACCACCAAATTGTAACCTAAGCTGAAAGCACAATCTGTCCTGTTGCAAGTGCACAGAAAATAATTAAAATTCAATAGGCTTCTGCTGTGGTTTGTGCACTTGCCCAGAGGAAGGTGCACAAGCAAGTCTTCTGAAAAGAAGAGTTAGTTTGTTTATTTTACTGTGGCAACTTCGTACCACGGGGAAAGCATTGAGCCCAGCATTAAGGCAGATCGTGCCTCCTGTGCAGCCCTGATGGGTCCTACGGACCAGCATGTGGTGGGATTTGGGACTCAACGCTCTACGCAGCATTGCATTTGACCCGATGTAGACAGGTTCCTGCTCAGCACACAGGGTATAGGACATACTGGATCGGCTTAAAATGTACATCTTGCCTAGTATCCTCTCTGACAGCACCCATTAGCAAATACTTATTACCTCTGAGAGAAAGAGTTAAAGAAACAGACACATATAGAGTGAGTCTTCCCCGAAGCATCCTGTTCTCATGAATTTAGGATGTTCTCAGATGTTTAGGAACTTCTTTGGCATGCCCAGCCCAAGCACGCCAACTGACATGTTCAGCTAGGGATTCAGATGCCTAAAAGTTAGGGGAACCAAGTCCTTCCTGAGGTATAATCCTAAAACTTTTCTAGTCTTCTTTCTTACCACCGTCATACATCTCTTCCTCTTCTGGCCTCTATACCTGTAAAGGCTTTCTCACTCCTAGCAACTAAAATTGCGTATAAATTACATTCAGCCAAAAGAATCACTGTAATTATTTCAGATAAATACATTCTTTTATTTAATTATTCAGCAATTACCTGCAAATTTTCACCTGCAAGGCCAAGTTTGTATTGCCATACAGAGGGTTGTGTTTCAGCATTTCCTGTAGTTCAATCCAGCGGAGGCTCTAGTGTTACTCAACAGCTGCACCATGGGTGGTCCTCAAACCAGGACACCCATACAGCTTTTTTTTCAAACAAAGTGTAAAAAGGCCCTATGTTTCCATTGTGCAGTGATAGTCTGGTTTTAGTAGCACATCTGAAAATCCTGCTACAAGCTATACTTGCCCCCTGAACCTCCATAAGTCTTAGGATAAATATGTGCAAATATATATAGTCTAGAGAAGAATATTCAATATAAAAATCATCCCACATTAGCAAGTCTAATTCTCTACCTTTTTAAAATGCTTTATTTTAAATCATGAAATTAGGAACATAATTATAATATAGTCTCCCACTCTCAGTATCTTCAAATGATCGAAAGCTTGGGGTACTTAAATTTTTAGAATGTCCTCTTCTGGCATTAGTCTTCCATTAGGTGTAATACTGGTCTTAAATAAGCATTTTCTATTTTGGCTTAAGGATTAAAAGTTGTTCTTTTGAGCATGAATCACATGTAGTTTTATTACTGATTTGTGCAAGGGACATTCAGGTCAACAAAAGCTGTCTCTCCACAGGATATTGTAAAATGGATATCTGTCATTTTTAAAACTGCATCAAAAGGAAAGTAATAACTTTCAATTATAAAGAAAAAAATATGGGAAAGCTGAAATGAGATTTCATCCTGTCATATGTCTAAGGATGTCATGACCACTTATTTGGTGCTCCAATAATATTCTTACGTGAGACATGCTATGACTGTCATCAGTCCTAAGAATGGTTCTGCATGGATTCTGGTTCCGAAGCCCAAGTGAGTGTTTCCCACTGATTTCAATAAACTTAATTTCTAAGTGCTACCAGCAGTAAAAGGGACGTATGCCACATACCGAGGAGTTTTATATGTTCAGGTATTTTTGTTCAGTTTAAAAAACATTATTAAAATCTCTGTTGCAAAAACCAAGTAATACTTCTATATTCAGTGTTCATAATGTAGTGTAACTTCTATTGTAAGTTGCATAAGGATATTATTGCAGTGTTTAAAGCAGTTATTGAAAAATACGTGTATTTTATTTCTACATTATCAAACAAGAGTGGTAAGAAGTTCACATTTATGATTGATTTTAAACCAAAGAATGTAAATTCCAAAATTTCCAATTCTTTATCAAATTAACCAAAATGTTATGATCATCTCACTACTTAAGTAATTAGGATACTTCTGAATATTTTATAATACAGGTATAATTTTGGCCTCTTATTAGGGAGATACTTAAAGTATTTCAAAGACCTTTCACACAGGGCAAAATCAAACACTAAAGACAGAAGGAACATAGTTGTTTAAGAAAAGTGATGATCATAGCAATGCCTAAATTGCATTATCCTAAGCTGTGACACAATCTTTAATAAGACCTGAGAGCAGCCTGAGAACAGTTAAGCAGCAGAGAAAAAAATCGTTGACTAATGTCTTTGACATTATTAATTATGCCACTCTGTGGGGAGAAGCAAAAAAACCCTACCACAGCTCCCTAAACCTGACTATTTTGCTGGTTTAGAATTTGAAAATATTGCATTCTAGAGCAGAATGCATTAAGCATATGAATTGTGCTATTGCCCCTCATGGAAAGAAATCTATGCTACACTATCAAATGAATGTAGGTCACTAAGTCTTTTTACCAAGATGGTAAAAAATGTTCCTTTGTGACTAAAGAAAGGTTAAACATTAATTCCCCAGGTTTCCTTCTGCAGATCTAACACTGTTGTTATGTACTTTGATTTTCCCTAGTAAGAACGAATGCACAGCCAAGTCTCTTTATTCCTGAAGTTACACTTTGTAGGTTTTGTAGGTAACATACAGGTGGGGATTGATGAAGCTGGGACGTTTCCATGGAAATGTATGGAAACCTTTACTATGTAGTGCAAAGTTTATTTAAAAAATATTTAGGATATTCCTAGTAATTGGTTAAGAAAATTTATATTACATGATTAAGTCTTTCCTTTTCCTCAGTATTTTGTTCTCCAGTGTAATCAGATTTACTTACTAGAACAAAATAATGCTCTCAATGTTACTCCTTTTTTATTTCTTGCAGTGCTCAGGACTCGGCCCTTACCCTTTTCATTCTGTAAAGCAGTAGCTGATGTATGACATTTGTTGTTCCCTTTGGTTGGATTTTGGAAGTTTTGACTGATGTCATTTTTCTAGAAATAATCTGCTCTTTGTAAATGTGTGGTCACTGAGCTTGCTTGAGCCTTTATTTTTATAAGAAATAGAAATAGAAGGAATTTTGTCCACAGACTTGTGTGCTTGCAGTGCTCCATGTGACTCCAAGTCTCACCAGCAGTAAGTAGTTAAAAGAAATTCTTGTTAGAGAAATCATGGCAAGATTAAACTTTCCTAATATACAACATACTAAAAATATTAAAAATATCCTAAAAAATTCAAAGAATAACAAGTTCTCAAGTGCACTTACTATTTGCATATATCGCTGCCCAGTGTGTCAGTACTCAAATCATTACAGAGGTTTATATAGGAATCCTCAAAGTGACCAGATCAGACAACCGTCACTCTTATGGTCCCTATTCTTAAATATCAAGGATCAGAAAAGTCTTGAAAGTCTTTATTCTCATCTTCCTCGTTGAGTTTTTTTGTCGATACAAATCCCATCAAAACTCTCTGCACCCCATGTGTGCAAACTGAGATCCAGTTAGTCAGGAGGGTACGGTGAAACTGTATGTACTGCTGGCATACTTCAGTACCCTCTGGCATTGCTTATGATGTAAAGGATAAAGCAAATTCAAATGCATCTCATTTCTTGTCACTTCCCACGGAAGCTAGGCAGGATCTCTGGGTCTTCCTGCATAATGCATAGTTCAGTTAGTCAGCTGTATTCCTAACTACTGTGGCCATCCTGGCTTCCAATGCACGTTATTTAAGTTCTGGCTGTATAGAAGAAGGCTCCTGAGATCTTGATTGGATTATCTCCACTCTGATTTTAAAAGATCTGTTCTGCAGGATAGCTCTGCCTAACACACTGCTTTTTTTAGTGTATGTTTGAGGGATATAACATTCCCCGTCTCTACTTTTCCTGAGAAGTATAGGCCAATGGCTTGTGCTACCTCCCAGAAAATACCCCTAATGAAAAAATTCTAAGAAGTGCTTGAGGTATTCTTTTAAGAGCAGCCGTGCTTCAAAGCTACATTTGTTAAATGTTTCAGAAAGAGTAGTCACCCATCTGGGAGACAAAGGCTCCAGAAACTTATGCTGGTAGCTGACACTTGTGAGACATACCCGTCAGTGATGCCTGGGTCTGTGGCAAGGGCTTTATTCCCTATTATTTCCCATCCCAGAAGAGAAGGTTAGATGATAATGCATTTACCTCAGCAAGGACATCAAAAGTACTTTATGTTTTAGTGTTTATACACTTTCTACCATTTTATGTGTATGTAGAAAGATATATTTTATCTGATGACCGGGTAAATTTTATCCAAGATACCTAAGTGTCTCCAAAGCAGAGATCAGAGTCAAAATTCCCCAGCCCGAGGTATTCTTCTTGCGTGATTAGAAAGCCAGGCTACCTCTTGCTTGTTCTGTCTTTTGTGGAGGGGAGCTTGCACCCCTTCTGTGCAGTGGCGGACTCCTGGCAGCAGCCATCGGAGCCTGTCCCGCAGTCCCTCCTGGAAAAGGGTATCTTTTCATTCAAATCCTCTCAGGTCTAAGAATGGCTGTAAGCTGAGCCATACCTCCTAAATCCTGGTTGTCTGGCTATGGTAGAAGAAGAGCTGCTGCTTTTCCATCTGCATGCTCACAAAGGCTCAGTCCTTTGTGCACCCAAGCAGACAGTAAGTGCTCAGACCGGCGAGACACCGAAGTTCAGAGCTGCGCTTGTAACTCACGTTTCTTACCGACTAACCTGCCAGCCGCCATCCCTCCTGTACGGACAGACAGTTAGGCATCGAGTTCCGGGCGCTCTGAGTTATCAGCCTGGAACAAGTCATTGAAAAACTGGAAGATGGTGTTTAACACAATCCGTGTGCTGCCTTTACTTTCACAGAAGGATGGTATTTACCTTATAGTATCTGGAGCTTTTTGAAATACTGTTTTTATCACATGAATACCACACCTCACTCTTAATGAATAGAGACTGAATCCTTCCCCGGATTTCTGTTATGGACTTTGTACCAGTGGGGAGGGAGAAGGCATCGGGGTGCCTGTATGAAAAAATGCATCTTGAATAATTTAAGTCATTTTAATTTAAGTAACTTTTTAAGATAGTTGTTTAGTACAGGCAATCCTTCCTTTTTTTCCCTCTGTATGTATAACTGCTTTTCTTTCTGGAACAAAAAAAAAAAAAAGTATATTTATAGATAAGGAGAAAGAAATTATATGGGGCAAGGAGTGTTGCTTGCTAGTATCGTCCTTGCTGTTTCGCCATTTGGATTATGCTGTGTAAGTGGAGCAAACGAGTAAATTTATTCCACCGAAATTCAATTAGTGCATATAAAATCAAGTTCCCCTGAGGCAAAAATCTGCTAAGTAAACAGAACTCCCTTGCATGCACCTGTATTTGGAGTAGCTTGTCACGCTATGGAGATATGAATGGCAAACAGGCATTTTAGTCTTCAGGCTTGAGATTTCAATTCTAACAGACACTGCTGAGAGCAAGGCTTCCAGGAACTGATGTGTTGTTTCTGGTCTTTGCAACATAATTCTTCTCCAAGTAGCACAGCTAGTGGTTCATGATGACTAGAGAACTCCCTCCAGTGGGAGATTTATTGCATGAACTCTACTTGAAACTATGCTCTTATGACTGTCTCTCTTTGGCAAGCAAATGCATCACAAGCTATTAGTATCTTGCTCCCTTTTACCTTTCTACAATAATTCTCTAATCTTTTATAATTCTTAAAACAAACCTCTGTAAAGCACATTGCGCTTTGCTTCAAGGAGCTGTGATTTGGTTCCTGAGAGGGATACAGGCCAAATAGCTAAAGGAATTAAAGTCAAGGCTTACCTGCTACACACGAGAAAGAATGGAAAGAAACCAGAAGGCTGCTTCCCCACTCTTATTCCTTATAGAGAAGAGCAACAGTGGCAGTGGGACATAAAAATTATGTTCCATATAATTTGTGACAGTGGGTTTAGCCTCTTCTAAAAGGGTAGCTAGAAACACATGCTGCAGCCTCCTTCAGGATGACACATCCACTACTGATCCCCAAGCCATTTGCATTCTTGTTGGCTTTTGCTCTAATCTGTGTCCTGTACCTCTGGTTGTCCCAGGTGCCAGCCTATACACCTCTAATTGTAAGGAACAATATATAATGCCAGCAAAAAAGGTTTTGTAATACATGCAATGAGTATTTTCTTGATCTTACATGTAAGTTTTCTGTAGGATTTTGTAGTACTTCCAAAAGCTACTATTATGCATAGTGTAATGATAATGGTACATGCCTTATTTTAAATTTAATTTTCTGAATTAAGTTTCATGTTCCTTAGGGTTATGATTTGGAAACAGAAATCTTTTGACAACAAAGCAGGTACAGAACTGGCTTTGACTATAGAAATTTCCTTTTGACACATCTAGTGAGGCACTTCTGCATTTTTCCGTAGTGTTCGTCTTTAATGCAAAGACATAATTCTATCTGGTACTTGTTCATTGCCCTTCTTCAGGTATCTCAGTTGCCATGTTATTGGGAATTTGTCTTACTAGGGCTTCCATTAATGCTCCCAGATTTCCTTTTTGTTTTGTTTTGGTTTGGGTTTTTTGGGAGTTTTTTTGGTTCCAAACAAGGGAACCCTGGTTATTCCAGATGATCTGCTTAACTTTTTCTGTTAGAAACAGACTATTAAAGGAAAATGTTATGTTTACATTTGCATGGATTAGTGCATTTTCACAAATGTAGGATAATCTTACAGAAGAAGCCCTCATTTTCCTGAGGGAGGAAAAGTCTGTCTTTGAATAGAAGGTAAGCATACCTCTCCTCACTTCCCAACTATATTATTTTATATTTCTAGTTTGCCATGCTTTTCCATGTGCACTCCTCTCTCCCAGTTCCTTGCCTCCATTGAAATGGCAGATCTGAGCATTGGCTTTTAGGCTGGCACAGGAACTGCTGCTTCACACTATATGCTGTGCTATACAATACTATCATAAAATACTGTAATATGAGGTAAGATTTTTTTAGAAAAATTTCCCTTTAAAATTGCTTTAGAAGCTTGAGAAATACAGTGTATTTCTATTTCTCATTTTCCTTAATCTGCATAAATAACTGAAAAATACACAGTGTTCTATGTTGTGAGAAAAGCAAACAACGTGCAAGCCTCCCAGTCACAAGAGAAAATAAACTAAGCACACGTCTTCCCACAAAAGTACAACTATCTCTACCTAAATAACTGAACTGAAATAACTGAAGTATAAATAAGAATCCTCCTGTAGCCTTCCTTTTCTGTTCAGAGAACATGTAATATGGAAATTAAAGGAGACCCCTTTCCGCTGTTAGCAGAAGATACCAAGCCAGTTCCTTACTGCTGCATGGTAAAAGTCCTGTGAAGAACATCTCCTCACCCAAATGTCTGTTTCAGTTAGCTTTGAATCAAGACACGTGTTTCTAACATGACACTCGTCAGTGTTAACACAAACAGGGTATACGGTTTTTGTTCTCCTGTTACCACTGTATCTTAGGCAGCAGGCTTTATTTTAGAGTCTCTGCTTGCCAGTTGTTCCTCTAAATGCAGAGTTTAAAAAATGTTGTAGGAGAAAGACATAACTGTGGCGACAAGGTTCCGTTACTGCAGGACGACATTGCCTGAATTCAGGGGTTATTTCACCAGCATAAGAAGCGTGATTAGTTCTCAGCAGTTCTGTCCAAGGTCATTGCATACAACACACTTTGAGTACAGTCTTAACCTGGAAGGTGAGAACTAGCCCTGCTGAGTACACCACGCTCTACCAGACATTTGGCACCCGTGAGCTCTTACATCAGGATTCTGCTCTCAGATAGTGTTCAGCAGAAGATCTGGCTTTCGCTTTGCAAACTGAAAGCATGGCTGTGGTGATAAAATCAGGACAAGCGGAAAGTTCTCATGTAGTTTTGGCGCTAAGGAGATACTGTCAGAGCTACTCACACTGCATCGCTGTAATACGTTACTGTGGAAGCTGAGAGCAAGGAAGGAGACCTAACCTTGTCTTTGCACACTTGCAGGCATAAGTTTAAAATCAATATGATTCCATTAACTTCTGTTTTTAATCTTGTAAGACACGTCTCAGTTATAGACAGGTGAAAGTGTCTCGTTTGCATGTTCATGCCTGTGCCAAATTCCCCTGCAAGGTAGCTGTTTGCTGCCACGGGGACCGCACACCTTGTAGCACATACTTCCCCCATCCCCGTTAGAGCGTGAGGAGTTGCTGGTCTTGCCATGTCGGTACAATGGACTTCTCTCGGGGAAAAAACTGCTGGTGTCCACGCTGTGTGAATGAGGTCAGTTCTCATGGCAACCACACTTTATCCACAGAAATGTGCATTGTTTTCTAACACTTTCCCCTTCTGTGTAGAAATGATGTAAAATCCAAGGGCACAGAAAAGTAAGAAAGAAACCTAATTGGCATGCAAGCGGCAAACACTGTGACGCTTATTTACCTTTCACGCTGATCACTATTGTTTCACAAATTATTAAGCAGCCTGAAGTTTTATGAGATGAGACATATGTTAAGAACACTCCATTGGGGTTGCTCAGCAACAGACCCATACAATAGATTTTTTTTTTTAGGCAGAAATCAAGTTAACAACAGGATTAGTTACCATCAGATATGGCAGAAACCAACAGCTATATTGCTGTGTGCCTCAGGGGATTATTCCAGTCACTTCCTCTCTCCCTCCTTTCCTTCCCCCCTTCTCCAGATTGAGGAAGCTTGTCGGGGCTAGGGTGATCCCATAGGAGGCTGGGAAGAAGAGAGGAGCTGCTTTGTTGGTGGGGATGGCCAGAGGTCCCTGCTCCCGCTCCGCTCCAGCAGCCCCAGTGAGGCTCCTGCCAGCAGGGAATTAGGTGGCATGACGGTGACTGTGACAGCGCTACGCCTGTAACACGGGAATTCTCCAGTGATGATGTAAGGTTATGTTAAATCTCCTTTGTAGAACTAGCAGCGATCGGGTTGTTTTTTTTTTTCTAGATCTCAAAACATTTTGAGTGGGAGAAAGATGCCCCCCCATGCTTTTAATGGCATTTTCACTCATTTAAAAGGGAGCAAAGACTTGGCCTCAGCCTAATAAAAATAAACATTTACCTTGATTCCAAGAACATCCTCAGCTTTGCCAGCCTAAACATCTTATAACTCCTCAGACCACGGAGCAGAACTGCTGCTAGGAAAAAAGCCTCCCCTACAGAGAGCAGCGCTTGTTTGCCGGGAGGCTACTGGCAGCACTGCTCTCAACTGTGTGGCACGGCGCCATCCCAGAGGGCAGATCCGGCTGTAGAAGTTCTTGCTCTCACACCTTAATGCAATTTCTATCCTTGTGACTTTTATTGATGCCTTAGCCGATTGCTCTCCACCCTTCGTATGGTATGCGCAAAGCTAGCGTCAAGTAGTGTTAAGTCTACCAGCAAGACTGATCACAAAACCTGTAATTAGAGTATTAGTTAGCAAAACCTGTAAAGTACTATATTTATTTTAGATTATTACCTTCTTTGTTGTCATGGGGGTCACTGTAGATAGAAGCCAGGGTAAACAAGGAGAAAATGACAAAAGCCAGCAAGATGAAAGCTACTTCAAGGTTTGTAAAGGGCAGCTCCATGAACTGTTACTGCTTCGCCTAGGAAAAAGAGTAAAGGTTTACTCGGCTGGCTGTGGAAAGGGACTGCTCTCAATAGAGTACGTAAGTCTTTAGTCAGAAGGATACTAGATCCTGGTCAAACTGGTTGAGTAACTTCAGCAGGTGAGGAAACAATACTGCTGGCTCATACAAGAATGCAAGTTCAAGCCCTTTTTACGGAGGAAGTAGCGTGGACGTTCCTCTAGGGGATATTTACAGAAGTTATTAAAGTAAAGTTGCACTTAACTGGGTGTCTATAGCTATCTGTATCCTATATTTATTTTATATGTATTTACGTGCAATGCATTTAATAACAGGAACGTGTTTTGTCTCTGAAAGAGTAGTGAATAAATCCTTATTAAAACAAAAGGTATCTGTAAAGATCTGTAGCAAAGCATAGATTTTCTTAACAGAAAAGCTCCTAGTATATAAAAAGTCTGCTTTCTATGTAGGGGAAAGTTTAACACATATGAGAGAAAGCCCCAACATTATAACCAAATTACAAATCAAATCCCAATGAATAGTTAGTCCAGGGATTCTGAAGTCAATGGAAATTTAAAGTGTTCAGTTGCTCACAGAATTTAGCTCTAAAAAGCAGTCTCCCTGAAATCTCAAAACCAAGGAGTCCAATACATTACAGAGAAGCTGAGACAAATCAGAAGCATATAAAAAAAATGAAAACAGCTTGTAGTAAATAAAGTGAAGCCGGCACTTACTGATTGCCAGGAATTTGTGTGTACATCTCATTGGGGTTTCTTCAAAATCATCCCAGTTCTAGAAAACGATTCAGTATCGTGCACTGAGTTAATCACTCACAGCTGGAAGGATCTAATGTGGTGTGGTTCCCTGATGCTTTTTAGTTGCTGCTTTGCTGGTGGCAGGTACAGTCCACGTTAGACTAGAGAGTGGTGAAAGTGGAAGGAGAAGGCACAGCTCAACGGGTTTTTTCTTGTACCTGCCTGCAAGATGCTGGCGATGTGCAAGCATACGGAAGCAACCCAAGTTGTATCAATGCTATTGGGGCAGTTGAGACTGACGTTTGTATGTTGTAAATCATGTTGAATTTTAAGCCCTAGTAAAATATTAACATAATTGTAAACAAAAACAAGACTAACTAGTATAAGAAAGAAACCCGGCTCAGTAAATGTATCAGCGAGAATTTTAAAATTCAGATCCATACCGATATAAGCAATAAATATTGGAATGATATGGCTATGTTAGCAAGAACTAAACCTGTACAGATGCAACTTATATGAAAAATGGTCCTTTTGAAGGATCTTTGTGATCACTTTGTGAGGATTTTATTTGCTGTAAAGTCTTGATCTGAAAAACACAAATACCATTTATACAAACTAAAGCATCAGTCACCTCTGATTGTATTAGCTACATGTTAATTAAATTAGTTACTTACCCCATTTTATTCAATAAACCAAAAATCACCTATTTCGAAACTTACACTTATGTATCTATTGAAAAACCTATTACTGACTGTATGTATGCATGCTTTTTCTTTGCAACAGATATTTATATATCTGCCTGAATTAAGATGTGAATTCAAAACTTACAACTTTTCCCATATACAGAGTCAAATTCTTCCATTATCCCGTTTGTCAATAAAGCTGATGAATCTTTCACGCTCTTCTTAACTAATAAAAATAAAGTTGTGTGCAATTAAAGAAGGGGCCTGATTTCTGAACATATGCTACAGTTGATGAGAATTTTTTGTATAATAGCCTGCAATTTCTTTAAGGAATGTCATTAAGCAAAACTGATATATTTTATATTGTTGTGCATGTATGTGTATTCATTTATGTAAATGATATTTTAACCTATACATCATTGAGTAGTTTAATATCAATCATAAAACCTTAGGCATTAGGCACAACAAGAAAAAATCAATCTGAATGGCCATCAGTGAAAGAACTGGTGGTTGATAATGCTTTTTAAAGCTGCTAAGTCCCATTGAAAGTGCTTGGAATATAAACTCTGAGGCTGTCTAGGACATCACATTTTTTTCTCTTCACTGTTGGCAGTATTGGTTACCTGGCTGCCATACCTTTAAAAATGAATACAAGAAGAGCCATCTACTGGTGCTGAAGTATAACTGAAGAGAAAGACAAGTTATAAACAATAAAAAAATTTTAAAAGTGTTAATTGTGAATTTATTCTCTCATATATAAATACTTAAGTCTGAATTAAGACAACACTTATTAGCAAAAATATGCATTTTTGTAATTTGCAAATTGTATTTTGACTTAATATTAAAAAGCACAGAACATTATAATAAATTATTAAATTGCAGTGTTCATGTATTTGTACATTGTCCATTGTACACTGAGAAAATACCACATCTTTCTTCTTGGAGACTAGTTCAATGGAGACATGTTCAATGGAAGACAAGAATCCTCTGCCTATGTCCTACTGTTGTCATGAACAGAGAAAGTATGCAATATTTGTTAAAAATAGAAGGTTTGTGCCTCATCTTGAGGTCTTATTAATACTTTAAGAAGGCTTTACAAACAGACAAAAGTTCTGTTTAGATATCTACAATGACCCTAAAGAACATAGGGGGTTAACCCCTCAAATGTGGCAAATAAAATATGAGGTTATTTGATATAAATATGTCTTTATAGGAAGAAGTGTTAAACAGAAAGAGTAAGAATGAACTCAAAACCAAACACCTTATTCATCATCATCATACGACAGGGAATCTTCAGGGCAAAACCAGAGGTGCTAGCGTGCAGAAGAGACCTAAGTCTTTCAGTTCAAAAACATTGGGAAGGTGTTCATAAGCAACTTGTCTTTCCCATGGGGTCTAATATGCTATCACTGTCTACCTGGAAAACTTTCTCTTCTCAACCCTGTAAGATGCATCTTCTGCATTTGTTACAGGGACTATTTAGTATAAATCTTACACAAAACCTTCAAACTTCCTTAGAGGCTGACAAGTCTACCTTATGTTTTCAGCTGAGGGATACCCTTGTTTTAGGGAAATGCCTTTAAAAAAATACCAGTAGGTCAAAAATAGCTGGAAAGCAAAACATGCCTTTTGAATATGAATAACCTTACAATACATGGGTTATTCACTAAGTTTCTAGTATCATTTTCCATCAACGAAAGCAGATTATCGTGAGCGGGGAAGAAATGAGGAAAAGGAGAATATGCAGATGTGGGAAGAGATGCTGGTGGCAAAAAAATAAAGACAAAAGTTGATAGCCTCATAAAGGAAGTGGACTAGTCTTCACCATTACTATGTGTTTACAGGGACACTGTCAAAATACTGTAAAATTACCTCACTTCAGATACAGCTGCTGATGTTTTACTAGAGACCAATGAAACCCCAGATCTTTGTAATGAACTCTGATAGTTTTGGAATCAGATTAACTTGGAAAAAGATACGAAAGTCAAGATGATTTTTGAAAGGTTGTTAAAAGTATTGAAGTGTGTATGTGTATATATATGTGTGTGTATATATATATCTCTATCTTTATAACACTCTAAAACCAGATGGGACTTACAGAATGTTCAGTTGTAGCCAGTATCTCATGATTTATCAGTTTACCAGGTGGGGGGAATGGTCAGCACCAGAGCTGGTGTTCAATGGTTGTGCAGTGTTGCTTTGTCCAACTTTTTCAAAGAAATGAGTATGAAAAGTAGTTCAGTGACCAGATTCCTCGGACTTTTATTTTCTAGATTAAATTCTGGCCCCACTGGAATCTTTAGAAAGCTGATCCATTATTCTGGTGTGTCTTGGATTTCACTAAATCTGTAGCAAGTCCCTTCACAAATACGTTTGTTGACTTGTGTGGGATGACTGAGGAAATGAGGAACTAACTGTCAGGACTAAATGTATATATCATGGCCTTAGAAAAGATGAAAGAAAAATGTGAGACTGAAAAGAAAAGAAAAATCCAGCATTTCTCCAAGCAGGGCCTTTAACTTGAGAGGTTAAAGACAGAATAGAGATTAGAATAAGAACTCAGTGGGAGCTGAACAGAATTAAATCCGTAATTTGAAGTCTTACTTTTTCTTTTTTTTTTTCTTAAATCTATGCACTTTTTTTTTCTAGTCTAGGTTGCTTGTTGTCAATAAAAATATCATTCATTTTCTATAGGAATGATAAAGTAAAATTATAGGAAAGAAATGAATATGAGACAGGTAGAAAATATAAAGCAAACACATATTCTACATACCTACATGCCTGTTCCTGTCACTGGAAAGAATGCAGCCAATGAAGTGGAGGTATCCTTCATGACAGTGTTTACATTTAATATAAGTTCTTCCTGTTTTTACAGAGGTACCTCTTTATATACTGACGTACCTCTTTATATACTGACGCTGCTGTCATTGATGTTGGTGATTACTTCTGAAACTGAACTGTGGACTTGACCCTGTAGATAGTATACTTGACCCAATAAAGTGTCAGAAAATGAGGAAAGATAATATCCAAACATTAAAAATGTTCTGCTTTAATTAAAATCCAGCTTTGTAACTGTCCTGGTTTGAGGTAAAACAGAACAAATTTTCTTTTTGGTAATTTTACTTTTCAGCTAAGACTCTTCTAATTAAATGAACTCTCTGAAATTAACGGCATGTTTTTAAGACAGTAGTCTGCTTCTAGAGTGATAAGACCTGGTGTTTATAATTTATGCCAAGGAACGGTATGCAGAGAGGATCGTGCTTATCCTTATTGCTATAACACCCAAGGCCAGCCAACTTTGTTATTTGCCCTGTTGGAGGGTCAGAAGTGGAAAAGCGTAGAGGGGTCACACCTGCGGGGAGGAGTGGAGAGGACAGGTGACCCAAAATTGACCAACAGGGTATTCCATCCCATCTGCCTCATCATCAGTATACAAGCTGAGGGATCAAAGCTCTTTCTTCAATGGCCGGCATCTGAGGAGGACTCTGTTCATCTGCCTTTGATCCTGATCCATGCATTCCTGAATCCAGATCCAGAATCCACTTGCCGTCTGTTGCTGAGTCCAGTCTGGGACTTTCGCCATGCCTGCCAGTGACATGATCATCATCCTGGGAGCCGGATACAGTTTTGTGTATATTGTATATATTTCATTATTTTCTTTTTATTATTTTATTAATATTTTCATTAAAGTAGTTTAGTTTATTTTAAACTCATAAGTCTCTCTCTCTCTCATCCTTCTCTCCCTGAAGGGAGATGCTCTCCCTTCTCTGAAAGGGAGAGATGTAGAAGAGAGCATCTGTCATTCATTTTAGTGGCCAGCCCAGCCCATGACAGTAACTGACAGAAATAATTCGATCTCATAAAAATGGTTGACTAAACCAAATAAAGTGCAAGGGTCAAAAAGTGACTTATGAAAGTGTAATGTCTACAGCTTCAATCCAGTGATTGTTCCTGTTGCTGATAACATGAGGTACCTACTTTACATAGGCCAGGATAAGCAAATATGAGCTTTGTAAGATAGGAACTTTAGTTATTTGTCTTAATGCAGTGGAACATATGTCATTGGTCTCAATTATATTTCTATTTGTTTAGATTTTTTTACATCCAACACATAGTAAAATTATGCCACACTGCCATTTCTTGAGAAAGACTTATCATGTGAATGTGGCTTTCTTTGCTTTAAAGTAAGAAATACTGTATTAATGAGAGTAATATTATTCATAAATCTGCTGTATTTTGTTTGCTATAAACAAGCGCTTCAGTTTTTATCATTAAAAAAACAGTATTAAGAGTCAGGCTATATATTAAAAAAAGAGTTCACACACTGGAGGGAATGGATCTGAGGCAGATTCTACCAAAATATTTTCTGAAGCACCACCATTAAAGGCATTAAATGATTTGTTAGTTGTTACTGGTTTTCCACCCTTTGCTGCTTTTAACTGTCATTCAGTTCTGTTTTTTGGCAGGTCTTTCAGTTGTCTAAATATTGAAAAGCTGACTCCTATGTTAGGACATCAACTGTTGCAAATTAACATCATTTGCTAAGTTCAAAATGGTGAAGATCTGACGAGCAGCTTCTTCAGTGAATTATTACCTGCCAAGTCATGTGCTGTGAGGGGCAGGGTATCCTAATAAAGGAGTTAAATTATTTAAATCTGCTTGGCTGTTTATGCAGCATAGGTATATCCCTGGTAATTAGCTCAAGAGTGAACTGAAACAGAAAAAACTAAATGATGAGTCCAATGAAATGAGTCTGTGAAATGAGATACAGAGGAAAAGGTAAGAGAGGGGCTGTAGAAGGAACAGCCAGAGTAGAAAAAATATTTGCCAGAGGAATAAATGTCAATGTGTATAGTATGTATATATCGAAGCGGATAAGAACAGCCTTTGGACTTGTGTATCTGTAACTCTCTGGTTATCTCAGTATATCCTAAGTTCACAGTGAGTATGTTCCAGACTCTTGTTTGCTGAATATGCTCATTTTGTTTCCTTAACGTGTATTCTAAGCTAATCAAGGTATAACTGAAACCAGATATGTTAGCTGTGAAAAACGCAATAAGGTATAACTTTATTATGGTATGCTGAAAAATAACTAGTTCATTATAAAGTAAGACACTTGCTCCTTTCATACGGTTTAGCTTTATTAACAGTTGTATAAAAAATGGAATACTATAGAGGTTAACTCAAACTTTCTTTCTAGGCTTTGCTGCTCCTATGGTTAATGCTTGAGGAATGCTGAGCTTAGAGTGTACATCCTTCTTCATTATCTCAGTAAAGAAATGAGCCAACAATGTTAGTGACTCAGCAAGGCCTATAAAATTGCTCTTGCTAAATAAAATAAAAAAGGTTGTTGTATTGCTATAATGTTGTTTAAAAAAATGTTGAAGTTGCTCTGAATCTGACTGTTCCTTACTTATGTTTGCAGCTAGACTGTGTTCAGTCGAGGGACATTTTTTGTTCATAGAAATTGCCAGTGACAGGTAGTTTTTCTAGTTAGTCTTGTTCAGGCTTTTTTGTTCCTGTGTTTTTGTTCTCTGGATGTTATACCCAATGCCTCTCATATTAAATATACCCATATGTCTTTAACTTTGCTGTCCATATATTGTTCCATGTTTTCACCTGCATAAGCAACTGACCTGGATTAAAAGGCAAAAGATACTGTCATGTTGGGGTTTTTTTTTGTGACATGTCGGTGACCTTATAACTCGGCAGTGGAGTGAAATTTTGTTTGTAATACTGAAGCTAACACTGCTGACCTACAGGAACAATTTTTTTTTTTTTTTTTTTTAATATCAGCTTGAAATCCTCATAGGTCAGAATGCGGATGAGTCCAATGTAAAACTTAGTGATTTTTGTTCTGGCTCATATGACATTCAGCTATATATGTAGTGCTGAGCAGATCTTCATAATATCTTTCATAATGCTTAAAGGCATTTTTTTGTGCAAGAATATAATGATAAAAAATTGATACCTATTATGTTACAAAGGAAAGACATGTCCAATGTGAATGAGTAGAAAAACTTCTGGAGTGGGAGCAGGGCTTCCCTTTAATCCACATAGACTAGTGCAACTCTGAAATTGGTGGGTCTTAAGCCATTTGAAAGAAATGCCTTGTAAAAATGGAATTTTCTATATCCCAATGGCAGTCACATATTACATCAGAATTTGGATGAACTTGTGGGCAGAATAACCATAAAAGACCCCCCATGCTCAGAAAATACACCCAAGATCTGCAAATAAATTGTGGCAGCAAGATTCTGCGCTCTGTGCAAGGCAAGAGCAGAATTAGCAAACAAACCCAAAAGTTATTCCTAAGAGTATACTCTCCTCCCATTTCAAGCTCAGCCCTTTAAATGGGAAGGAAACCCTGCTCCTGGCAGTCACCAGAGTACCGTTCAGTACCAACATATGTGAGTGGCAGAGGATGGATCCGCTCAGCACACCTCAGCTCCCAAGTCCAGGAGAGCACAGCCCATACCCAGGGAGCATGCTGGCTTGTCTCAGAAATTGTGTGGCCAGCAGGACTAGGGAAGTGATTGTCCCCATGTACTCAGCTCTGGGAGGCCACACCTCAAATACCGTGGTCAGTTTTGGGCCCCTCACTGCAAGAAAGACATGGAGGTGCTGGAGCGTGTCCAGAGAAGGGAAACGAAGCTGGTGAAGGGCCTAGAGAGCAAGTCTGATGAGGAGCGGCTGAGGGAACTGGGGCTGTTTAGCCTGGAGAAAAGGAGGCTGAGGGGAGACCTTATGGCTCTCTACAACTACCTGAAAGGACATTGCAGAGAGGTGGAGGCTGATCTCTTCTCTCAAGTAACAAGTGATAGGATGAGAGGAAATGGCCACAAGTTGTGGCAGGGGAGGTTTAGATTGGATATTAGGAAAAATTTCTTCACCGAAAGGGTCATCAAACATTGGAAAAGGCTGCCCAGGGAAGTGGTGGAATTGCCATCCCTGGAGATATTTAGAAGACAGGTAGAGGTGGTGCTGAGGGACATGGTTTAGTGGTGGTTTTGGTAGTGTTAGGTTTATGGTTGGACTCGATGATCTTAAAGGTCTCTTCCAACCTAGATGATTCTATGATTCCATGTAATGCCAACACACCTTGCAGTAAACCAGCTGCCAAATTCAGACTGTCAAGGAAGTCCAGGACATTTGGCTGGTTTCAAGACAGGAAGAATCAGTCTGCCGAGCTCTCTGAACCAATATCTGATGCAGGCAGAAGAGAAGAGTTTCTTTGTCCTCTGTTACAAATACAATTACAATAGTGTAATAGTATATCTTTTAATCTAAGTGACCAGTTTGATTGTTACTTTGTGTACTGCTTCCACTACCATGTTTTGGAGTTATATTGGATTTATATGGAGTGATATTTGCAAAAAGTGTATACCAAATGTTCTTTCCTTCAAAACAGTATGAATTAAATAGCAAGCAAAAGAGATCTCTTTAAGTGAAAATCTGCTTTTCAAGCTTAGCTGGGCTTAATTGGTCAGAATTGGACCAATTTTTTTTTTTTTTTTTAGTATGATTAGCAATAGGGCTATACAAATATTTCATTCAATCAAAAAAGTAACTTTATAATAAGTGAACTAACAGGAAAGAAATATCATTGAAATGCTAATTAAAATGAATATGATATTTTGTTTCCATTCAGGATCTAAACTTGGAAAAAATATTAGTTAAAAATGTTAAAAAACCTCTTTGTTTTGATCTTGTTTCTCTTTTCCTGTTAGCAACAATTAGAAAACCTTTCTGCCCATGTATCTAAGCTTCTGAATGGCCATACTTCAGCAGAGGTTCCTAGTGATTCAGTCAACCTTTCCAAGAGGAGCTTGATTATTTCTGATAAACCATGTGTAAATTGTGGGATCTAGGCTATGCCAACAACAGAAAAACGGTTTCCAATGGTGATAGTTAGCATTGTTGAGGTATCCTCTCTCTAGTGTAAACTCTTGTTTGGGTGTACTATCATCCTTATCACACTGCATTACCATGTGCTTTCCATTAAGCACCATGACTAATAACTGTCGTTCATCCTCAGCCCCTTCCTTGTTCAGAGATGAATTGCCTGTGCAGCAGAGTTTGGGCAGGGCTTTTGTTCGTTTGTTTTCTCTGTAGACTCGTTGTTACACATTTCTCTTTAGAAAATTGGCTCTAAGTTGCTCCTTGAGCAAAAGTTACTAAGTTTTATGGTAGTAAAAACCCAAAACTTTGTAATTGCAAAAAGAAACCTTTCTGAATTTCTTCCAAGACCCTAAGGTTTTTATTTTTTAAAAATACATATATGTAACTGTAGCCACATCAGAAAACATACAGATCCTCTCTGTGAGGTATTAGAAGACATAAAGGGGAACTACATCATTTTCCATTCCAAGTCAGTGCTAATTCTCCTTTAACTTTAATATGAAAAAGACTGAGTATGAAATTATGACCTGATTTTGCAGTGTAGTGACACTTTTAACTTAGATCATATCAATAAGAGATGGCGTTCATCACTTCGTAGGAAGCATAACTCACTTTCCAATATTTTTCAGCAATATATCTATATAATACTAAGAACTTGAAACAAGAAGGCACAAAATAGGCAAATATAAAAGTGCTGACCTATTAATTAATTAGAAAACAAATAATTAAACCCAATGTTTTTCAACCTAACTCATCTGGATATGCCGTTGTGTGGTCTGTATTATCAACTGTTATCTTTGCGTTGCCAAACCAGGTGACTGCTTACTTACTAGCATGAATAGGAAGGCTATGTTTATTTTTCCATCACCACACTTCTTATTTGTGGGACACATCTTGCCTGGACAGAGGTTTCCTGTTTAAAGCCACAGCTAGAATGAAATTAGGGCTTGGTGACAGCAAGTTCTACTTGGGTTCCTTTTTTCCCTTCTGTTTTCTCACAGTTGACTAGAATTTGATTCTTCTCACAAAAGCTTTGAAACGGAGAACATTTCACAACAAGGAGAACTCTGCAAGTATTTAACCACTTGGAATGCGCATTTACAGATACCTTTTCGTACTCACCGGCATATCCATCTACAATGCAAATTATGTGTTCCTAGTACATAAAAACAGTATTAGAGTTAGTGAGTAGATTTATGTCAGATTTTATGCTTATTGTATCACTAAAATGATCAGGTGGAAAAAGACCTGGTAGAAAAAATCCAAAAAGGTGAATTTTATTTTGAACTAGTGGTAAATGGCTTCTACTAGCTACTTTTTTTAGGGTTCAGTTTGACTGATCTGCTTATCTCAGTGATGTGGCAAAGACATAAAGTAGCCAGAATTGGCCAGTAGTGAATCCTCCTACCTTGGGAAGACAGCAGAGATAACCTATCTGCTTCCTGCAGCCCCAGCTCAAAACCCCAGCACCATTCCTCCGATAGAGCCACAGTCCAGTAACACCTCTATCTGAGGTCTGGGCAGCATGAGGTCTGCCAACCCCTGACTCTCAATTCCTCCGTTACAGCTAACTGGGTATCAGGTAAAGTGCTAAGTTGGCCTTTCAAATATCCTCTTACACTTCCACTGGTGATATAGGGAAAGGACTAAAATTTAGTTTTCAATCCAGTTAAGTATAAGTCAAGAGTGAACAAAGCTCTATTTGTGTGACTTAAATTATTTTGATGTATCTAATGAGAATTTCTGGGAATAATCTGGATTTGGATAATGGGATGTGCTTGCTGATTTGATCTTACAGTGCCACATATACTTCTTCAGTTGAATCCCTCTTTTTATAAAAGATCATTATAGCTATCAACACTGTGATATCTTATTTACAACTAACTCCAGTTCTGTGAAAGCTTAAAGGACATATTTTGGAAACTCATTTTATGGACTCTGTAGATGTCACTCTTTCGACTCTTTTAATGGTGGTACTTTTCTGGTAAATTAATATGAAGGGGGCATTATGATTTAGCTACTTCTCTGGGTGCTTAAGAGTACAATAAAAAATAAATACACAAAGATTTGATTTCCATGCAGTATTATCTACTCTCCTTCATTTACTGCCACTATCCTAGGAGCATTAGGTAAAATAATAGTTGACATAAACATACACTTTATAATTTTCTCAGAATGCCAAAGAAATCTGTAATTACTGTTGTAACTCAGTGTTGTGTGTTTATATATGTTTTGATATCTCAAAAGGAAGTAATTCTGCCATTTCCCCTAGCTGAATGTTTAAAAAGTTGCCTCCCACATACTCAAAAATTGGTGCATGGCGTTTTAATGCAAATATATTGTATCCGTCCTTAAGCAGTTTGTGACAGCCTATCATTTTGGTCTTCCTTGCTCTCCACTAAGCCTACCGAGATTAATGTGCACATTGAAATCAGTGAAGTCAAAATAGAAGCAGCACCCAATTATTTTGGTATTCTGTTGTTTCCCTTTCTTGCCTGCTTATATTGCATGTGGTCTGTTGTCGCCAAAAT
This sequence comes from Burhinus bistriatus, assembly GCA_013397275.1. Classification (NCBI taxonomy): domain Eukaryota; kingdom Metazoa; phylum Chordata; class Aves; order Charadriiformes; family Burhinidae; genus Burhinus; species Burhinus bistriatus. The sequence continues at coordinate 243,114 of VYXH01010109.1, read as the reverse complement.
TATTGTCGGAGACCTTCCTGGACTAAAACTTCGCAGCCATAAGAAATTTGACTGAAATAGCTGAGGCTCCAGATTGGTTCGAGCTTTTATTCTGCTGCTGAATCTCAGATGCCAAATTTATTTGTAGGTGTCTGCTTGCTTTTGTATCCCACTGAGAAGATCCCACATACCTTATAGAATAATACATAGCTGATGATGTTTTGTTAAAAAATTACAACAGCCAAGTACACTTCCAGGGTATTTTTTAAAAAAATCTGTGTCCATTTGTTCCAATTTAGATAATCCTGTGTGCAGTCAGAATTTTTGAGCTCGTACTCTAGGAAGTGTTACCAAATAAGCTAAAAGAAGAAATGGTTAGTAGGATACATAAAAGCCTGTAGGCTGGAGGAATAAACACCTTCAGATTTCTATTGTGAGAAATAACTCTCTGGAACTGGTGAAAACTGCTTTTTTCCTTAAAGACAGCATTGTCCCTGCGTTAACTCATTTGGGGGAGGCAAACGGATAATAACCCAATTTAAGAGCATCTAGACTTCATGCAGCCAGCTATTGGGTTTAGACGACATTTTAGGAATACACTATGGTATGCAAAGCTCATTGATAATGGCTAGTTAATTCAAGTTACTCTGAGCTAACTGTATGCATCTTTTCAGTTTGGCATTTACGTTGTTTATAGTTTATATCATATGCAGTACCTACAATTACAAATGACCAAACCAAAGTTGAAAGGGATAATAAAACTTTGTATTCCCACAGTATTGACATACTAAAATCAGCTGAAAGGGTAGTGTGTATTCAAGTAACCTTTTGCCTGCATTATGTCATTTCCATTTTCAATTAGTTTACATTTCAGGCAGTGTATGAAATTTGGCTTTGCATCTGTCTACTAGAGGTCTCGTTTTGTTCCTTGGGTTTGACGTCTGAGAAGAGAAAGTGAGGAGTACTAGAAAAAATGATTATTCAGCAGTCTTAAGTTTCCTAATGCCCACAGACCTTGCTGTATTTCCCTGATCTTTATTTAGGATATTAAATTAACTTAAACAAATATAGTGTTTTTTTCTATTTGACTGAAATTAGAGAAAGACTTTTTAAGTATTTTAAAAGGGAAAGAGACAATTTAGTTTTAATCAAAGGACATATTTATTGAAAATTTGGTAGAAGTAATTCTGATAAGTGCGTTAAAGGAGAAGTCAATTGAAATAGAAGCAGTTGTTGAAGAGCTCTAGCCATACATAAGCACTTTGGAAAAATTCCAAACAAACATGTTTTCAGTTATAAACTTTCATAAATTCAATTTTATATATTTATTAGAACATTCATGTTACTGATAGCAGGCTATTTTACTTTATAACTTCCTGACTTTTTAATTATTGCAAAAGTTTAGGACTGTTCTCATAACTCTTGTAAAAATCCATGTTTACGTGAACAGTAATATGTCATTGCATGTAATTTTCTTCCTAACTTCCAGGTCCTCTGTTGTCTTTTTGGTAGTTAGGACAAGTGTACATATCCCCAACTTCCAGGGCACAATCCTCTTGACATTCTCTAACATCTTAGTGAAGCATTTGTACTTCTAAACTAACTGTCCAGTCTAATCACAGAATCACAGGGGTTGGAAGGGACCTCTGGAGATCATCTAGTCCAACCCCCCTAACAGAGCAGGTTCACCTAGATCAGGTTGCACAGGGTGGCATCCAGGCAAGTTTTGAATGTCTCCAGAGTCAGAGACTCCACCACCTCTCTGGGCAGCCTGTTCCAGTGCTCTGCCACCCTCAAAGTAAAGAAGTTTCTCCTCATGTTTAGATGGAACTTCCTATGGTCAAGTTTGTGCCTGTTACCTCTTGTCCTATCACTGGGCACCACTGCAAAAAGACTGGTGCCATCCTTCTGGCACCCTCCCTTTAAGTATTTACAAGCATTGATGAGATCCCCTCTCAGTCTTCTCTTCTCCAGACTAAAAAGGCCCAAGTTCCTCAGCCTTTCCTCATAAGAAAGATGTCCCAGCCCCCTAATCATCTTTGTAGCCCTCTGCTGTACCCTCTCCAGCAGTTCCCTATCCTTCTTGAACTGGGGAGCCCAGAACTGGACACAGTACTCCAGACGCGGCCTCACCAGGGCAGAGTAGAGAGGGAGGATAAC
>VYXH01010109.1:162346-240617 GCA_013397275.1 Burhinus bistriatus | reverse complement strand
TCAAAGATGATGGAGAGCGGCCCAGCAATGACTTCTGCCAGCTCCCTCAGCACTCGTGGGTGCATCCCATCAGGACCCATGGACTTGTGGATGTCCGATTTACTTAATTGATCTCTAACTTGATCCTCCTCAGCCAACAGAAAGTCCTCCTTCCTCCAGATTTTCTCTGTGACCTGTAAAGTCTGGGACTCCTGAGGGCTGGCCTGAGCAGTAAAGACTGAAGCAAAGAAGGCATTCTCTGCATTCTCTGCATTCTCTGCATTCTCTGTCACCGTGGCCCCTGTCTCATTCAACAGAGGACCCACATTTACTCTAGTTTTACTTTTGCCTCCAATGTATTTGAAGAAACTCTTCCTGTTGACCTTGACATCCCTTGCCAGATTTAATTCCAAGGAGGCCTTGGCTTTCCTCGTTTCGTCCCTGCATACTCTGGCACCATTCTTGTAATCTTATGACTCAGTATACCTTGTAATCTTATACCTCAGAATGAATCTGGATCAAGTACATTATCATAAGAGGGAGCCCTTGTCAATACCAAATTCTGAAGTTCAGTACATGATTTTGCAGAGCTATGTTAATCACTTTTCAAGAGAAATGTAGGCTCTGTGCACATGCAGTGAAAGTAGTTTCACACCTCCTAAGGAACTACTGAGACAGGTTATATGAGAACTGACCTTTCATGTAGGAAAAAAACTTAGAAACTATGGTTGAGCATTTGAGTAGGTTTGAATTGTGATTTTTAAATTATTTCTTTTTCCAGTTGTTACTGTGATATTCCTATTATTAATGAGATTTTGTTGAGGAATGCAGATAGAACCTTCGTTTTGGGAAATCATGGTAAGAACCTTCGTAAGAGATTCATAACATCCTTCATCGTATGAGGATTACCTGTGGGTTAGTAACTTGTTACTCATCTTTGTTTTTTAAGTTAAGATGAGGTCTGTGCAGTATAGTAGTAAGTTCAAAATGAAAAAATAATAGTAAACAGATCAGTTTGTATAAACCAGTTTGCTTCATCCTTCTTACGCCCTTTATTCTTTCAGTGTACAAAAATGTATTTCAGGTAACTTCTTGATTCCATTTGGGAATCAAGGTGGAGAAAAAAATACAGATGTGGAACAGCCATGGGAACTCCATGTTGTTCCAGCACCATTCCATGAGGAGTTATGGGCATCTTGTGTTTTGACACAAGTTTTGATAAATAAAAGCCCCAGAAAATCCTAAAATTACACCTGCAAATTATTTCTATAGTACCTCAACATTTAATAATTTCTTTCATCCCTAGAAAGTATCTCATTTATGCATTCAGCATTCAGACTTGAGCACCAGCCTGAGAGCTGGGATTGTGATCTGTCATGGTGATACTTCTGGCTTACAAAAGATGGCTGGTCCACAGGGGTCCATGTTACGTTTGGAATTTAATTATTTGTAGGAATGATGCATCAAAGAGAGAAGAGAAGGGTGATGTTTTACATATTAAACCTGTTCTGAGCATGTATTTCACCAAAGTTCAATAAATATTCTTTGGAATCGGTTTTTGTAGAATATGTACAAGAATGTAATAAAACTCTGACATTTGAGCTGTTTATAGGTTACTAAATCAAATGAGGCTTAAGGCGGTGAAAGTTGCACATAGACAATTAACCCATTATGGGATGATACTTCTGAGGTTCAAAGCATGTTATCCTGATTTCTCTTTGATCAGCAACTGTATTACATAAATGAATTTTAAAAAGGAATCCTTCACTGAGGAATAGAATTTGTATCTGGAGTAGTATCTCAAAATCGTAAAAGTCAAATCATGTCCCCCACTACCACCCCCCAATATTTCTCAGTCTTCCTAATAAAACCAGGAGGGAAATACAATCTTCCTTATTTATTCCCTATAAATGTTAGTATTTTGAAGTCCGAAGTATTATCCATTCAGGTGCTCATTTTACTTTTCTGGAAACAATTGTGCTTGACTTCCACTGAATTAATTTATGAAACTTATGTAATGTGAAACATTTTAGAAGAGAGAATTATACTAACTATTCTTATTGGTATTCATATCCTTAGAACTAGATGGCTGAGAAAGGTGTGACCTTACATTTTCTCATATCTGCGGATGTGAGGAATGTATATGTATTGTATGTGTATATGTGATAAATAATATGTTGAAACTACCTGATAGAAAACATTACAAATATTTTTGAATAGCAAGAGATATGAGGCTAAAGCACTTCACGCTATTTTCTTTTCAGAGACTTTTATTTTTATTCCTGTAAAAATTAAATATTACTGTCTTGTCAGTTGCAAACTATCAATGGGAATCTAACCTGTGTCAATTTAAGGCATTAATACATTCTGAATGATGTTTCTAAAAAAATTTAATTCTTTAATTTCTTTTTTTCCTTGTTTTAGGCACTGCTTTGCAGGGGAAAATATTCAGTCTGGTTTAATGTTAATTGTTTTGCTTTGTGTGAGAAAATCAAATGTCTTATAATGTTATGGTGCTATCATGAAGAAATTGTATATGATGTTGACTGGAGAATAATCTTAAACAAAATAGAAAAGGATAGTTTTAATTTGCAGATTTCTTAAGCACGTCTGTGGCTAACCACTTTAATAAATGAGGTCTTATACTATAGATTTCAGGTAGCTTCCAAGTATTTTACCAAAAGGCAGAGGTACAGAATTATAAGAATCCCTACAATTAACTGCAAAATGTATGTGAAATATTCAAAATCATAGGAAAAGTATCTGCTTTCAGATTTGGTTATGAACTCAGATCTTCAGCCAGGTTTATGAATGATGGTTACCATCTTAGGAGAGCTTGAGCTCAGCTACAAATGAATTAGCTCTGTGTTGGAGCAGAGCAGAACGGTCTTTAAGTGATAACCAAAAATTATACAAGAGATCTATGACAAGCCGAAAACTGAGCCCAAGTCCTCTGAGTCTTTGACTAACATCTCTACGCCAGTCAACTTTGCTGAGACCAGAGGCTCTGAAAGTATTTGGGGTCTCCTTTTGCAGATGCATGTGAGCGACTTCACTGGTGGCTGGGCTTGCCACCTGGCATTAGGTAAGATGGAAGAAGCACACAGGAGGGAAAGCACAAGAAAGGGTGACAGCCACAAAGGAAGTATTTTCATCTGCATTTTTAGAGAAAGAAAATTAGAATGAGAGACTTACTGGCATTATCTAGCAAAGGTAACATTTTTCACACCTGAGTGAAATTTTTTAAGACTTCTTCCCCTACTTTTTCTTTTTGATGTGTTATGAATGCACTGAAGTGGATATATAATGCATATTCAACATAAAGACAGAGTTAGGGTTCATGACACTTAGAAGAGGGAGAAAAACAGGACTGAATGAAAGAACGTGGTGAAGAATAAACTCTTTTATTGACAGAACCTAAGGAATCAGTCTATCTGGGCATTTTATCACTTATGGAAAGAAAAACCTCAGATGTTGCTATAACAACTCCTTTATTTCTCTAGCATTTCAATTCATCATCCAGTTTTCAAGTGAAGCAGAAGATAGGATCAAGTTGTGAGATGCTTGAATATTTTTTTTTTAAATATATATACTCCAGACTAAAAGTAATGCCAAAACTTGTGTGATTTTTTTCTAGTGAAAATCAACCACTTTGGCATAGGAAAAAATAGAAAAATAACTTTGCACTCAGATATATACCTGCACCTATGTCCAGTGACAATCAGACATGAATCAGAATTTTACACATCAGTGGCTGTTGCCACAAGTGATGGAGCTTCGGGTAAGGCTGTGCGCTCCCGTGTGCTCTCTGTTTGCTCCAAAGCCAAATTCTATGATCTTTACTGCTGTAAATCAGCATCTTATGTTGTGAATGGTTGAATCAAGTTATGCCGTTTTTTATTTCTGCATAGAATCAGATTATCTGCAGAACTTTGTCAGGCTCTGACATTGTCTAGCAGTTCCACTTGACCTCCTAATGCAGGGGTATTTGCTTTTAACAGAATTAGAGTACTTCATTCTCTTTCTAACCGAAACTGGCACAAATCGGCACAAAAATTACAAGTCATTTTACCTCGTGTATCTTAGCCATTTAGCTAATATTATAGAATATTTCTTGTAAAGTTTTGTATTTACTGTGAAAAATCCCCATCAGAGACAGACTTAAAGATATTTTCATATTTTGAGTATAACATGCTATTTTTGCCTTTAAAAATGTAGTTGTGTGAGAGCTGGTTCAGCCGGGGATTACTGATGCCCTATGAAACTGTTTAGATCTAGCTCAAGTCACTGTGGAGAGCTGGTCTGGTTTGGTAGCTGAGCTTTACACTTTAGCTGGGATCTGGTTCAGCTGGCCCATTAACCATGGATGCTGTATGGCGTACCATATGATTTTTATGTCAGTCAAAATTATTATGCTAGGTTTATGTGAGAAGTCTAAAAGTATAATGTGCCAAACAGCATGTGCTGGGAAATACAATAGTTCAGTTACCTTTTACACATATGTGACGTAAAAACGATGCTTTTTATTTTTGAATACTTTAACGTACTGTCAGGGTGAAAACGAACACAAAGAAAGAAAAAAGAAAATGTTCTATTCCAGAAGTATTTTTTTTTTCTGTTTTCTTATGTCTCATTTAAGATATCTGAGGAAATGTTTTTCTCACCTAGGCACACTTCAAAATCAACCTGGTGCTTCTGAATGGACCAAAATACCAGCGCAAAAATCATCAGTAACGGAGCACACTGACATAGTCTGACACTGATGCATTGCAGCAACTCCTGGGGAGACATTATGATGCATTTCATCTCTGTATGAGGAAAATGTTATGATGTTAATATGAATATAACCTACAATATAAATTTAAATAAGTCATGGAACTGTTGCTCTGTATATACAGTAGAGAACTTAGTTTTAAAACATTAATAACACAGCAACTTCATTTTTCTTTTCACACTTTCACACAATGTAAGCAAATTGAGAACATTGCCTTTAGTGTTAAATTTTCATTCTGAGTCAAGGAGATTTAGTGATACAATTTCTTTTACTATTTATGGGAGTTGATGCAGTTAACCCCTGTTCAGATGTCAAGATTAATTTACTTTTGTATTTCTGAAATTACCTTTTTTAGTATAGAAGGGCTAAAGACTACAATTAGTTGAACTTAAAAAAAAAAAAAAAGAATTACAAATGTGTTCACTTAGAGATAAAAACCATTTGGAGAAAAAATTATTTCTATATTCTCCAAGAGATGCTGAAACAAAGTAAATATTAAATAATCGGCCATTTTAACTAAGCTTCTTGTGTACAGTTTTATATCTTCTACTTCTTTTCTGGAAGACATGTACATTTTCTTACCAGTTTCCCTTTCCTTTCCCTTTCCTTTCCCTTTCCTTTCCCTTTCCTTTCCCACACTGAAGATTTGCATGCTGTGGAACCCAAACATTTCCTCAGTGTCTAGGTTCAGTAGAGCATAGGCTGGCTTTTAGCTATATTTCTTCTCTCCTTACCAAGAAGGACAGGGAACGAACTAACTCCACCTGAGTGCCATATCCATTAGATGTGCTTTGTTTATAGCATGGGCTGCCCTGAACACAGTGACAAGTCCACCTTTCCTCAACACTGGGTCACTGGAAGTGGGAGCAGTCCTGTCACAGAGCAAAGTAGTGGCTGGAGTGCTCATCGAAGAAGTGGGCCTTGGCCATCCTAAGTAAGTTTATCTCAAAGTCCTGCTTAGGATAGGGCTTTCCTCTCTTGTCACTGGAAGTTTACGTTTAAAGAATTCAGAAAGAATAAATATAAGGGAAACAGACTCTGTATCCTCAAGATAAGCTCATGATCTCAGAGTCTGGGTTATGTCCCAGCTTGTATCGTGAAAGGTGAGAGCTGCTTGCCTTGGCACGCTGAATCTTGATCTGAACCACGCAGAATATGCCTGCTCTATCAGTCCCTGAGGCCTGGAGTGGGGATCTTTGCTGGAGCATGCTATGGCTCTCCTCTGGCCTCATCTTTCAGCTTCCTCCCAGAGCATGGGATTAGAATGTCATTGATCCTTAGGTTTTTCATTGTCGAAGAGTCAGGCACTGAGACCTGCTCTTTGGAGGTGTAGGGGGTTTAAGCTGTTTTGGACATGCATATCAGCCCTGAAGCTTCTTCTCTTGCTGTTGCAATATTTCATTAGGTACTTATAATGGCCAATCTGAATAGAACGTGTAGCAAAAGGAAAAAGAAAAACCTTAAACTAAGGAATATAAATATATTTTCTTACCTCTATTTAGCATTTTTTATCGCCTGCCTGACCTTCCTTATTGAATAAAAGTCTTTTCTATTGATTTAGCACAGCAATTGATGAGGAGGGCTCACACAATCTGTGCCACTGACTCAGCTCCACTGGAGAAATGCACACTTGAGCAATGGCAATGAATAGGTTGAGTTGACAACTTCTAAGCTGCCTAAGCTATCTGCTTATCATGTGAGTTAACTCTCTACATCCACATAGCATGATAGGATTTAAAGGAACAGAGGTCTATGTTGTATTCTTAAAAATTATCAGTATTTTTATGAAGGATACAAATTTGTCATTTGCTGCAATTGCTGGAACAATGAAACCACACTACATTGTCACACATGCACAAAAAAAGAAGAAAACGTGGTGAGGTTTCTAATGCAAATATTTTGTATTTTTTTTTTATATCTGTGCCTCTGTGGAGGAGTTTTGCATGTGTGGGAGGTGACAGAAATATAATATAGATGTTCAGCTAAAGGGCTGTGACCAAACAAAAGGAGCATCACAGAAATAAAATACAAAGATTAATGGTAGCAGAAGGATGGAAAGGTCTATCTAACTATTGTTATTATAGTTAAACATAAAACATTTTTCTTTCAGGTTTCTGTTTTCTGAAGGCAGGGATGGTAACTTGTTCCCTAGCCACTGTCACACTTGATAGGAAGTTCCTTTTATCAGCTTCAGATCTAGCGGATATACCTCTTGCAAACTTGCTTCTTGTTTGTCTTCTCAAATGACACCATTATGGTGCACAAAATTATTTTCCAAAGGGATGACTTCTGGGAAGATCAAGTTGGAGATGCTTTTTGCAAGCTAGGATCAATTCAGTGATCTTTTTGTAAGCTAGTTCAACGTTATACGGTGAAAAGCATCCTTTTGGAAAATTTAATTTCATTAAGCTTGATCAGGATTAAAAAGTACTTGTCATGCAAAGGCAGAAGTTAGCTAGACTGTGGGCCAGATCTTCCATTTGATTTCATTTGGGAATTCCATTATGTGTATTTACCTAAGTGATGTAGCAAATTGGATTTGCCCCAAAAGCTGTAGATCAAAACTCTTAAAAACATATACATGTGGTTGGACCCTGTAAGCCACACTTTTCTGTTTATTTTTGGAAACTTGTCTCCAGTTTTGTGAACACATCAACTCCGAGAGAAAAGCCTGAACGGTGTCTCAGTATTCCTATGTAAATCAGAAGGCTGTGCCTCTAAATTCTACCATTTGGTTGCCTATGTAGCTAGTAATGTAATGTAGAGATTGAATTAATTTTTTACTGTTCTTAAATTTGTTCTTGGTTTTACTAATATAGATATTTCAAGTTATCTACCTTTTTGCCTTACACAAGGACATAAGACTTCTCTGACAATGATGTATTTAATTGAGAGAGTATAACTGCATTAGGCATAACAAATAGAAGATTTCAATCTCTTAAACTGATTGAAAGCCCAGTTCTATTTCGTTTTATGGTCTGTACCACTGCAATACCATTCAAATCCCGTAGCACTGTAACTCCACTGATCTGAGTAATTACAACAGACAAAAGGGGGATTTTAGTAGTTGTGGTTGAATCTCTGAACTTTGTGAATGGAAAACTAAATTTAAAATTGTACATGCCACCGTGCTGATTTGTATTTTCACTGAAGATTGCAAATGTAATGAAGAGGACAGTATTTTCATCACGGTAAAGAGAGTGGCTGCCATTCCAGGTCAGTATATGGTAAGCCCATAGGAAAGTCCTTTTGCGTTGTCTCTTGAAAAATGAGAAGTAAAAATGGGTTTTACTGTGTCATTTTATCTTTTGTTATATTATATTTAGAGATGCTTATGAAAATGAGAGTCTTAAGTGGTACCTAAATTGCTACACTACTGTCCAATGATAAATGCATGCTACACTACCAGATTTTACACATCAGGGTGCACATGGCCAGGTGATTTTTATACCCCAGGGTAGACAGAACTTCAAGTGATGATCGTAATAGTCTCCTCTGGCATTAAAATATGAATCTCTAAATTATATATTCCTTTGCTCTCAAAAAACTCCACCAAAACCCAAGACAAAACAACGTGAACATCTGACTGTACTCACCAGCTACTAGTGGACCAGAGATACATTGTATAGTAAGGCTTAGTTACTAAAAGAAATGGACACAAAAGAACAGAATATAATTTCTTTCATTTGACCCTTCCAAAATCATGACTGGTGGCAATTCAGAACACTCACTTTTCCTTCTAGTGAGCATGCTGAAATGCTTCCAGTTTCTAAAGCATTGTTTTAAAAATAAGTAATAGGAAAAAAGAATACAGATCTATTGGGTAAGACATTAAATAAAAATGGTTGAGAATGAATCTCTCCCTGTCTACTGAGTCCTTGCAAGTTGGTACATCTCCTCAGTCTTGTTCTACAGTCCAGCAGCTTTTCATTGGCTTCATGAGCTTCACAACCCTTACACAACCCTCTTTTGGTCCTACAAAAAGTTTCGTTACTCTGATACTGGTTAGTGAGTCTTTTCCATGTTGCAATTAATCCTTTTTCCCTTCAGGAGTATTCCAGGCTCAACTCTTGTTACAGTTGTCCATTCTTCTCTGCTCTGCATACCAGAAGTGTTTCCAAGCTGTGTGTAATTTTTGTTTGATTGTCTTGTTGAGTAACCCTGTTAATACATTGGGTATAACACAGAAATAAATGGAATTATTGTATACCGAGATGTATTCTGGAGATACTAATGCAAGATTTAGATAAGAGATTTAGAAAACTGTAACTTCAATTATTCCATATTTTGTGCTTACCTGGAAAGGAAAGTAAGCAGATTGGGTAGGTTATGTTCAAAGGAATGATGAAAGTATTAAATCCCTTAACTGAGATGATCTTTTAGCCACTGTCTTAGGTGTGCAAGGAAGGACTTGCAAATATAGCTCTTCAGGCAATTGAAAGGGAGTCAAACAATTCTTCCTTAACGGTCAAATCATAGACGAAAAAATGCTGTTCAGTAAGATAACAAAGAGCTTCTGAGAGACAAATATAGAACAGAGCCCAAATTCCATCCAACCATTTAAAAAAGGAACAGCAGAGTTTGTGTAATAGAGAAACTTTCACCATTCTATTCTCTTTCTACCTAACCTAAGAGAGAGGTGGTATGCATGAGCGTCCACCTAAGAGAAATTGCTTTGCTCTTTCTGTTAAAATGCACCAAACCCGAAAAAGCATGCAAAACCTTTTAGAAGGAAAAATACTTTAAAGTCTGTCTTTTACTGTTTATTTTTCTTGATTTACTTTTCCCATTTGCCCCTAAAGGGTTGAGATAACGATGCTAGCATGTAACACGACAACTTTGGGGATATTTCTAACTCTAATGCACATGGATGCTCATTGTTACCATGGAAACAGATAAAACTACTGGTCGAGAACATCAGCAGTTACCAGTGCATCTACCAGCCCAATAATAGATTATAATAAAACCAAACAGCAATGCTAGAAGATGCTGCAATAAATGGTATCTGATTTGCTGTCGTCTTCTTGGCAGGTTTCAGAGAGTTTTTCCAAAATGAAAATTATCTTTTGCAAAGTCACTAGTTCTAAGCAGTGGTCCTTTGCTTGTGGGGACATATGCTTCTGTCTTCCACAGTAACTCCTAAATTCCTAGTGGTGGCCTGGTTTATATAATCTGAAGTCAGAAAAAAGGAGCAGTGAATCTGCTGCTATTGTTCCATATAGAGAACACTGGCATGCTTCTTGGGATGCAGGAAAAAAAAAAATGCAACCTGGGCTTTTGTCAAGATTGAAGTGCTAGACAAAACAGATATATAGGGTGTTGAGTTTGAGATATCTGGATAGGTAGGAGGATAGGTAAATACATATATTGTAACAAAACAGTTTTAGATGGTATTGTATGTATGTACAGGCAAACAGGACCCAAGGCTCGTAGGCACTGTGGTTAATGTAGTGCCTAGTCTTGAGAGGTGAAAATATTTGGTTAGGATTAGTGACGGGTTTTGGGGCTTTGCGTTGTTTTGACTTGGTTCAGTGGTGCTTCAACTGGAACACAAACTCACATGGGCTTGGAGCACAGCTGGAATCCAAGGCAGGCACATTCAGATTTCTGCATAAATCCTGAGTGAGAATAGTGATAGGAGGTTATTATGGTGTGCCATAACTTAGGCTTTAGTAATACTCTTCTGTCTTGAATGGTTAATTCAAAAGATATCAGTAAAAAATGTAAAAAAAATCTCTGAGGAAAAGCAATAATGGAAAGACGAAATTGAACAAGAAGAAGTTTGAATTTGAAATGAAGACACAACCTCATACTCCTTTTTCTGTCTCCGCTTGTCATTTCTTGTTTGTAAGGTAATGAAGATGTGAGAACTTTTCCCTAGAGATATCATGTTCTTTTTTTCCATAGAAGTTATAAAAATATCAAGAAAAATCAGAAACTGGTCTGAGACCATAAAATAGGACTGCTATAAACTCCTCTGACACATTTATGGGAAGTATTATTTATTTAAAATATTTATTTTGGCTCTAACACCCTAATTTTTACACCACATGTAACACTACAGCTACTTTTGGATGATCCCTCCCATAGCACCAAATAGTAAAGTTCAGAAAAGCAGCTGCCTTTAACAGCAGGCAGTTTCTGGAAATGGGAATTCAGTGCTTGGGCAGCTCAGTATCTTGTATCATGAAGTACTGCTACATGCTAACGGTGCAGAGTAAAATGCGATTTTCCCCCTCAGGTGTAGATGAACTTGTAAATTATTCTCCAACTGAGATGAATCTTTCGGTGTTAAACGAACCAACTGATACCTCTTTAACTGTGACGTTTCTCATGAGGCTGGATTTTATCAATGGTGTCTCGATGTGTGTGGGAGAGGGTCTTTTGTTCCCAGATCACTTTTAGTTACGTGTGTTGTGTAAGTGGAACACCAGTGACATCCAGTGGCAGCACACATTAATCACAGGCAGGCATGTTTCGTACCGCTTCAGAAGTCAGCCTCATCAATTTGCCTCCATTTTCTTATGGTTTGGCTCAAGTCTGCTTCTGGGGAGCTCAGGCGCATTTTGGCAGAATCATGCTTTCTGGCTTAAATAGCTTAAATAGGTGGGCAGGCTGTTACTACAGGGTCATTTGACAAACAGTAAAGGATGAACGAGATTAACCTCAATTATCAGTTACCAACTCCAAGAATAAGTCATCTTATATACAGTAGTCTTGTGTCATCCTATAGAGGGTTTTTGTTTTTTTTTTAAATACTTGAGCAGAATTTACCAGAACTGCCAAGCAAGAGAGAAACAAGTTTTACAGGAGTGTGTAAGAGAAATGATAAAATGTGTTAGAGCTACAATATTATTTAGCAATACCTGTGGCAAAATTTTTTGTTTGTTTGCTTAAGGTGACAAACCTTAGAGACTTGAATGCAGAGTGTAGTAGTGCACTATTTTAAAATGTACTATTATTTTAATAAATAAAATTGTGTTTCCTTTATTAGACAATGGAGGCCATTGTACACACAAGGTACTGCTATATTTCTGTCGAACTTTCTTTTTTGTACTACAGCAAGATTTTTACTGAAGATTATTCTGAATTCATTATTTCTTGCTGAGAGGAAATGAATAATAAAACCATAGGAAGTCAAGCTCCAAGCTACAGTATTTGAAATAATCATTCTGTTTCAATAGGCACTAACTGAAGGTAGCAGAGGCCTTTTTTGTACTACACAGGAAATACATTTAAAGAAAAAATATGTATTTTAATGTTTTATTGGAAACATTTTCTCCTTGATACTGTTCGTTCTCAATGTAAGCTCATTCTAGTCCTAAAAGGTAAACATATGTATGAAATATGTGTGAAAAATATTTAATTGTAGTAAATATCTAATAGAAAATGCCGCTTTAACTAAGCCAAAATATTTCAAGAAAACATAGATTCTGACAAAATTTTTAAGGTAGCAAATCTAAAGAAATTATTGCAAATTCCTAGTTTTTAAAATTTAACCTCTTTCAAGAATATATTTTCATTCAATAGAATTGTTTGATTTCTTTTAAATAAATTTTAATATTTTTGGTATTGAACAAAAGCTGTCATTCTAAGAATTTCTTTCTTCATAGCCTTGTTTTAGAAAACTTTATAGCTTATTCTGATTTGGAAAGCAGAACATCGGAACTTGTGTTATGCTGCCTGTTTTCACTGTGTTTTATACAGGTCCCCCTGATTCAGTATTAGTCACTTCAATTCTCTTTTAAATTTAAATTATCTTCTAAAATAAGAAAGTCACAAAAATATGACACCAAGTATTAAGTTACATACTCTGTTCTGTCTGCCTTTGAAGAATAGCTAATTATCTACCATACGATCAAAATGAGTACGTGACACCTTGTTTTCATTAGGTTGGAATTCTAAAACAGGGCCCAAAATTGCCTGTGCAATTTTTCAGCCTGTGTCAACATGGTTTTGTCCCTGGCAATAGGAGCAGGCTGTACCCTAGGGAGTTCCCACATAGTTTCAGTCCTTGATCCTTGGCTAGAGGTTATCATTCTTTTTGTAGGGATGATGATGTCTGTTTCTGGCCCTAATTTGGAGATGTATCAGATACAGTAATGTCCGTATTGGAGGCAGCAAGTCAGGACTATCTGGTTTTCTTTCTCAATAATTTAATCTGAGTACTGTCACTAGGACTTGACTTGTCTAATTTCATTATGAGATATTCTAAACTATTTTTAATTCCATAAGAGTAAGTGAAAACAAATCTGAATATGCCTGGTAATCAGTGATTATTCTGCTCCTGCAAATAGGCAAATATAATACATTCAGTGTACCAGGCCCCAATATTTTATTTTCAGTTTTTATAACTACATATTTTTCACAGCAAATTCAGACATATTGCGGATTAATGAAACCACTTATTTTTTACTTTCTTTCAGTAAAGAACACCTACTGTTCTCTGAGTTAGTGCAATAAGTTTTTGATATCACTGTAATGAAGGAGAAATCCTCTGACATCAGCATTAGATTAACGAAAATGAGACTATTAGATGAAAACAGAGAATATTATTTAACTGACATAAATTTTTCTTCAGGAACATTGTTCCAGCTCGACAATAAAAAACGATAGAGAAGCTGCCTATGAACCCACCAGGAAAGATCAGGAGCTATGCCTGGTACCTAGTGGCTGTTTCTGCTCTCAGTGACAGCAAATGGCCTCAACCTACCATGCACTGAAAAGTCTGTTTCAAGCGAGATCTCAATAATTCAAAATTCTTGCTGTTCCAGTTGAGGAAAAAAATTGTAATTTTGAAATGATCAGAAAGGTGGGTAAACTAGAATATTTTTACTTTGCCAGGTTCTTTTGCTGACTCTAAAATATGACATAAAATATTTCATAGGTTAATAAAATGCTTAGAATAAATGGTGCTGTGTTGTCCAAAGAACTTGTTTGGCTGATATTTTTCTTACTATGTTTGCATGTGGCAATGCAGGAAACAGTGATGTATCAGTAAATGGGAAACAGATCAAATTGGTTAATCAAAAGTAAATTAGTGGTTTTTAGCTATCACAGTAGAGATAAAGAAAAAAAATGCCTTGAAAGGAAAGTCTTTGTGTAAGAATGAAACACCACGTATTTTTTCATGCTGTTGTTTATATTGCAGAAGTATATAGAAGGCTAATCTAAGGAACTAGCTCTATTTTGCTAGATAGGTTCAAGCTAATACAAAAGATGGCTGCAGCGTGGAAGAGAAGATGAAAGGATGTGACCACAAAAATGGACTGGATAGTTCTACAATATTTCAATTCTTATCCAAGCCAACAGCAGCAAGGAAATAAGCCCATGCAAGTTAAGCAACTTCCTGATTTCTCAAGAGAATCTGTGGTTAGATTTGTTCCGTTCTTGTCCTATGAAGATGGATTCTCCTATTCTTCTGTGACAAATGACTATTCCTGCCTGTTTATAGGGAAGGAAGATGCAGTCAGAAGAAAAATTCCATGTTATAGCTGCATTTGACAGGCTCTTTGTTTTACTCAGATTTGTTTGGAAGAGTGAGGTAATAACGCCTGATAAATCCATACGAATATGAAGTCATGTGAGGATCCAGAAGAGAAAAATAGAAAACAAGAAAAAAACCCACCCCAAATCTGATGCAGAGGGTGGTATCCATTCTTGCAGAAGTTTTTTTCAAGGAGTTAAAATAGTTATGAAAGTCTATATCCATCTGTATTTATTTAATTAAACCAAGGACCAACTTCTTTTGCACGTGAGGGGAAAACCTTCAAAACACCCCGATCACAATGACTCTCCCAACTGATTCATAGATTTTACTAAAAATGCTTAGCACCTGACATTGTAACATTTCAGGCTGTCATTGTGGCTTCCCTGCTTTTCTTTCTACACTGCTGAATCAACCTATATATCAAAAAAGTTAATTTAATTTTTAAGGGTTCATTATCAGTGCAACTTAAGTGCTCACTACATAAGAATTCAACTTCTAGAATTTGCATCTCCTGTGTTTTTCAGACTCTCACAATTTTTCAGGTTCAGAGCATGACCTGCAAAATCTGGTTTTCAGCATTTTTAAACATTTTGTTTCCACAAGCGTGAGTTCCTCTGGACCTTGTGACATGAGGGAAAAGGGCTGAAATTGGTCATTTCTTCATAGAAAGCATTTAACACCTTCACTCACACAGTACCTCTGAATTCCCTACATTTTCCCAGGTGAAGACAAGTTATATCTTTACAGCTGTTACCAATAAGGCCACCTGGCTACATTGCTCCAAGAGCAAGTGGAAACCACATTTTAACTCCTTTTGCTCTTTTTTGGTGTGTTTCTTGTTCCTGATCAGTGCTGTTAACCAGTTTCTCTGATGTGTGGGTGGTTGCAGCCACAGGTGACCCTGTCCTCTGTCACAGCAATGTGAAAGCTGTGATAGCATAGCCATTTTTATTCAAAGCTTGATATAAGCAGGCTTAATCTGGTTCAATTGCTGGTGTCACCACAGCATTCCAGAAACTGTTTTCAGAGGGAGAGATGATTTCAGCCTGAAACTCTTTCTGTTCATTCTGAGGGGGCATGATGGTGGATCTTCAATCATGTTTATCTTTCTGGAGATAGTAAAATTGGTTAGACTATGAAATTTGGCCTCATTAAATACACCTGTCATGGTGGAAGTGGAAAAAACCTACAAAATCACATTTGGACTTACCTAGGCTGTGTCTTAAGTAGTCAGAGACAACACATGGCAGCTGGAGTGTGAGAAGACCATTTTGCTTTCTGTAGGGGTTCTTCAGGTAAGAAACAAACAAACTCTTCATGTTTAATATCACAGTGTCATATGATTTGGTTTTTTGCGTTATCCAGGCTTTACCCTGATCTTTAGATGTGAGCTGTTAAAGTTATTTTATAAGCTTGAGCTACAGTACAGGCAAATATGTGCAGTCAGTGGAAATAATGACAAAACAGATACTTCTTGTCTTGAAAACAGGCACAACATTCCTTAAATATAGAAGTTCTAATTTCAGAGGTGTTCTGGAATGTTTCTGGGATTTTTTTGAATGATGATAGATAGAGTCTCCCTGTAAGTAAAAGGGAACACTTCTACTAAGAAATAGTGAAATGTATATCTCAAAAGTAGAGGTCGGAGCAAACTGGAAATCAAACATAAACCATTTAAGAAGTCTATTAATTTCTGTTTGGTTATGGGTCCTTTCTTGTGAAGATTTAAGTAGAGAATGGATTTGAGAACTCATTTGCATTTTAATCCAGCAAACTTCTGTCTGTATTTTTGGTGAAAGGTAATTTCTTTGCATGAATTTGTAAAACTACTTTTCTGCTGTACCTTATAAGCCTAACTCTTAGAATATTATTCTGCAACTTACTTTTTTCCTTCTAATGTTAAGCTTTTAAAAAATAAACTTTTAGTCTAAACGTAACTTTTTTTTAACATATTCTTTAAAGACACATTTAATGTTACATGAACCTTTTTCCATAGTGAACAAGCTCTTGTTCAAGAACGCAGGTACTGAGCAAGATTTCCTTCAAAGTTGTTTCTTCTGATTACTGTAGCACACCGTCTTATTTGGCACCTGAATTGAGAACAGGGAGGTGTCTTCTCTGCTTTTACTTCTCTCCTTAAGATTTGCTGGAGAAAAAGCCACCTTATTGTACTGCCAAAAGTAAGAAAAGACAGAAGCAGACAAGAGACAAAAGCAGGTGAGGAAGGAAGGCTCAATTGACAAAAAATATAGTACTTCAATGTTTTAGTGCAAAACAGTAACTGTAAATAGCCAGGGCTAGGAAGGGAAGAGTTGTTCTACTGCATGAGATGCTTAGGTTAGAAAGCAGGAATAGGGGGGCTAAATATGGTGATTCAGAGATGGAAATGAGAGAGATAGTGAGACTGGAGTAAGAAATCAGCAAAGGAAAAAATGTTCAGAAAGGTCAGAATTTAGGTTAGAAGGAGCAGAAAGGCTCCTTACTGCATTCAGTATTCACATCCAAAACCTGAATGTAACCTGAATTTCCAGACTCATCACTTCTCTGCTCCAAAAGAGATTTTTTGTTTACTGTATGGATAAGTAGTTTCCTATCTCCTTTTTATGACTGGTTTACAGTAAACAGTCTACTACTGTAAAAACATTAAACTTTACTACTGCTGTTAGCTGTTCGCTCTGATCAAGTAGAAAAAATCTCTGCAGTGGTTTTAAAAGTTGCAAATACAGTAGTGAACCATATTGGTGCCAATATGGTAAACAAAAGAATCTGAACTTTTAGTATAGTGTTTTGTAACATAAATGACTGTAGACAAACTTCACTTAAAAAACACATCAAGACTGCAAAGTCAAACATTGGAAAGCTACGGAATGCAGAACTCTGTATGAACGTGTATTTTCCTATCCACCTTTAGTTATAATTATGTACCTCTTCCTCAGGGCTCCTTCCCTTATTTACTGGCTAGGAAGACTGGTTCTGATTACAATTCATAACTGTCTCTGTGAAAAGAAAATGTACACTGAATCATGACTTCATTTGTTGCAGAAAAGGTAGGCAAGAGCCCCCTCCCTCAGCACTTGTCAACTTTACTAATAATGAGGAAACAGAAAGTGTGTATGGGGAAAAAAAGCTGTTTCGGATTCAGCAAGCCATGTTCTTCCTTATTCGGGACAGCCAATGGTACTAGGGCAGTGTTTGAGTTACTAACGTATTCAAACACTGTCCTAAACAGTTCATTCTTTAGTACTTGAATTGGATTGAAGACCTAGATCCACAATGTCTTGAGATGGCCATATCAACGACCACAAGTCAGGTATCTAAAGAGTACGTGTCTTGGTGTCTTTCTTGATTTCAACAAACCTGATTATTCAAAGACCTAGTGCGTGCTCCGAGGCTGACACAGAAACCTCAGCTTCCTGACCCCCCCTGTTTTCCAAATGAATTATCTTCCTTAATTACCTTGCTCTCTGCAAGACAGACTTTCTAAAGGCAGATCTGTCAGAGTTTGGTGTTTCAGGATGTGATATACACACACTTTCTTGTAGTCAAAATGGCTCTTTGGCATGAGATATCAGAGTTTTATTTTAAAAGTTATTTTTAAATTTATTTTTCCCTGCTCACTATAAGCTGCATTCTAGTCCCATCAAAGCATGACAAAATCCCATTGACTTCAGTGGGATCACGAGTAAGCCCTGCATGTGGCTTTAAAAACCCGTATTAGTACTATCTTACATTTATATGGCATAAAGATTCCCCAAATCCCACAGAGCTTTTCTGAACACAACAGTTCTAAAAATTAAATAAATAATTAAAAAAGCGCAACACGATGATACATAACCTGCAGAGCTGAAAAGAATTAAACTCTGGTCGTGCCAGTATAATCGTGCTCACAGCTTGTAATTTGCAGTAGATTCTGCTACTCTTACTCTAAGAAAGAAATGAAGGTCTTTTCTTCTGAGCGCACAATACCAGAGCAGAGCAGGAGGTTGTCTCTCAGTCCTTCTGTGAGATGCGGGGAGACCACCACTGACTCAAACAAGCAGCCACAGGTACCTCAGTAATCATGCTGTGGATGGTGGCGGCATCTCTCAGCCAGTGTTATGTATCTACACTGGTCTGTGACTGCCGTAAGCTCCTTAGGAGCTGTAGTGCATTTGAAGGCTCAGGATTTTGTGGTGAAATATATCCAGAGAAGATGAAAATTCCTAATGCACTGTAAAACTGCAAGGAATATCAATGTGGTGACTTTCAGCAAGAGAGAGGTTTAGTATCTCAGCTAAAATAAAATGTGAAAAGCAATGGAAAAATCTCCTAGAGAATGAAGTCCCCAAAGTTTAATTCGTTTTCAGTGTAATTAGAACTTCTTGAGGGATTGCAGAAGAGAAGTGTAAATTTCTTAAACCTTCTAGTATTTTGACACTCCATTTTTTTGTTTTCTATAGATCCATCACATGCAGAGATGAAATACAGCGTGCAAAACCGATCCCTTTATAAGGGTAATTTGCTTACAGAAGGTTAATTAATGATTATTGATTACTAATACTACAGCCAGTTGTAGTTAATAGAACACCAGAATGTTTTACAGACCAAATATTAACTTAAAGTTGGATGTAGTGTGCATGCATCAATTAAGAGATAAAATAGAAAGTAACTGGACAAAATGCTCATTTAGAAAATTCAGTTGTTTATATCACCCATGAAACCACATTTAGGGATAAATTTTTTTATAGTGAGATCACAACAACTCCTCTGCCGTCTTTCTGTTCTGTTTTGTAGCTTCCTTTCCAAATCCAGTGTGTCAAAACAGAAATGGATGATTGTCCATACTGGTCATTTCGACTGATCAAGCTACAGGACAGAATGATTTTGTATGGGATTAACTCAGCAGATAAAACCTGTTTTAATTCCTGCTACGGGCTTTATTCAGGGACTTGTAATGACTTTGAAATGGCAGGGATTCTGGATAGTGTTTTCAAAACAAAGGATTATTTATTCATCTTTAGGAACATAATAAGCATGAAAGAGGGTTAAGTAACAAAAGCTGATGTATGCGTTGTCTTAATTAAGATTAGCTATTCCGCTACAATTTAAGTATACTCATTTGATCAATCAATAATGGGACTTGGAGAGATATTTTTTCTCTGCTGCTGTGCATTCTTTTCAAGATTGAGACCCTGATTTGACCTTTTTTTATAAGTCCATCTGTTTTATCCATCTCAAAGTCTATGCCAGAGGGTCTTATAAGATTCTGCTAAGGAATCTTCAAGCTGGTCAGACTGTTTTACACAACTGATCCAGAGAGGATATAAAAATCTCACTGTGAATCTCCTTTTCGACAACGTGGATAGCAAAGAGTTTAGAATCATAGAATATCAGGTTCAAGGATCATCTGGTCCAACCTTTCTTGGCAAAAGTACGGTCTAGACAAGATGGCCCAGCACCCTGTCCAGCTCAATCTTAAAAGTGTCCAGTGATGGAGAATCTACCACTTTCCTAGGGAGATTATTCCAATGGCTGATTGCTCTCATTGTGAAAAACTTTCCTCTTGTGTCCAATCAAAATCTCCCCTGGAGTAACTTGTATCCATCACCCCTCATCTTTTCCATGTGACTCCTTGTAAAAAAGGAGTCTCCATCTTCTTTGTAGCCATCCTTTAAATACTGAAATGTGGTGATAGGGTCTCCCCTAAGCCTTCTTTTCTCAAGGCTGAACAAAGCCAATTCTCTCAGCCTTTCCTCATATGGCAGACTTCCCAGTCCTTTGATCGTCTTGGTGGCCCTTCTCTGGACCCTCTCTAGCCTGCCCACATCTTTTTTGTACAGTGGGAACCAAAACTGAACACAGTATTCCAGCTGTGTTTAAATAGTCATGCTGGTTTTCTGGATAATCTAACCTTCAGATTAAAATTCTGGAGTTCAACCTTTGGATTTACAGAGCTAGCTGAACAAAGATGTTGATAACACTATTTTGAATTTGAACCATATTACAGAAAAATTCATGATAATTATTCACTCAAAGTTCTAAGTTCCTCACTGGGCTGAGACATAGCCCTGAAAAAAAAGTCCGCAACATTTTCTAGTTCAAAAGTCCAGAGGTAAGCCTTAGAAATGTGGCCTGTACACCATCTCTTCATCTTCCAGTCTCACAATATTTTGCACATATTATGTCAACCCTGCTCCAAGCTGATTATGGCCAGTAAGCCAGAACAAATCTTACCTCATTTTGACAGACACAAACCAACTTAATATAATGAACACTTTTATGTTATTCTTGAATGTTATGAAAAATGCTGGCCATTATCCTCTACGAGACTACCTGAAGGAAGGAATATATACAGCTATGAGTACGCTGAAAGCACTCACTGTAAACTCCTTTCCGAGGACATAGTCCAATTTAAAAGAGATCTTAAGAGAGTGGTGCTTTCATTTTTTTCCTATAGAAAACATCAATGCTTTAAGGTTGAAAGGCCTTCATTGGACACATCTGGGGAAGGTGCGCTCGTGTTGGTGGATCCTTCTGAAACAAGATGTCTGCATGGCACTAGACCGTCTAACTAATGGCACTGCAGCCTGGTTTTGCATCCTGCTTCCTTTTCTGAGGAAGCTGGGGACAATACTTCACTTTAGCAGTATATTTCTGAGCCTAAAAAGCAGAGATGCATCAGCTGTAAAGTAAGAATTATTCTGGACAAACTAAGCCTCATATTTTACTGGGTTTAGGTATCAAAAGCTTATGAATGACTGAATAGTGGGACATATGGTCCATAGATTGCCTTGAAATTGCCTAGATAAGACAAATAATAAAGTGATTTTTTTTATATACGCATTGTTTTTTGCGAGTTAATCCCTACCATGCAAAAGCCAGAACTAACAACAGAGTAGTAAAGCGTCAGTTAAAATATTCTTTACAAAAAAGCTGCCAGAAACTTACCCAAAAAACAAATACTGCTCTTGGCTCAAACTTGTCCCAGAGGATTTTGGCTAAAATTGCAGAGCTTTTTAATTATTCTGAAATTGATTTATACACAGATTTATGCAGCTGGGAATTTTGCAGGTCTCTGCACCATGACAAGCAGTTGAATTCTGAGTAATTACGTCTCTTTAACTAGCATTTTGGATGAACTGGGTTAATTTCTCCTCAGTCTGAAGTGTTTATGCAAGTATATTTAACATTTGAGACAAAATTCCCATTTTTAAAATGGAAGACCAGAAAAACAAATGTTCCCCATAATTCACATGGTAGAAAAAGTCATTTTTTTTAAACAGCCTGTGGATTTCTTGGAAAAACTAATTGCCCTTTTTCATTAAGTGTACTGGATACACATTGTAATTTCTGCAATAAAGTTTGTCTGGTATTATATTGACATGTAACTTGGGACAGGTTATAAGAAAAAAGAATATCTGGATGGAGATAGCACTTATTTTACTTATATATTTTGACCTATTTAAAACCTGACTTCCGAATAGAGTTCAACATAGGTCTCCTGAGAGACCAAGCTAAATGTGTAGAGTTGTCAATCAGAAAGAAAATATTCTTCTAACCGATAGATAACCATACAAGAATCTGTGAAGCAGACTTGTAGAATGACTTTTCAGACAGATTGACAACTGCTGATGCAATCCAAATATCCTGAACATCCCTAATACTTCCTAATCTTCACTTGTGCTATTGACTCAGGCTGGATGAATAAGAGGGTCAGGAGAGCAGAGCTCTTTACCAGCTCCCACAAATGAGACAACATGTTTCATTTCATGGGAATAGCTTTGTCTCTAGGCACATCATAGCTTATGAAAGTCAAGAATGGTACCTACTGGACCAGGAACTATGTGAAAATACCCCAATGTGTTGATTGAATTAAAGCCTTTATAGAAATTTCAGCACTTGAAGAATACAAATTAGGGCCACATTGGCAAATTTATTTGTGGATTGTCCTCACTTCTGAGTGTTGAGGTTTCTTTTGATATTATTTTATCATATATTCATGGGTTTTATTAACCCTCCTTTGTATAGACATTAATCAAAACCAAATCAAAGTTAAAGAGTGGCTGTCTGGTACTTTTTTTTACTGTATTGAACTAAACGTCTTCAGCCCTAAAGTTGAAACAGCAATATGCTTTCACCGTATTAAGTATAAACCAGGGTAAAATATTCTTGTCGCGTGTAACACAAGCCTACCTGTTATATTTATCGTGTAATAAATTGCCATCAAAATCTGTAAAAATCCTTTCACAATAAAGAAGAAGCTTTGATTCCATGAGGAGCTTAATTCTAAGTATATGTATAGATCAATCCCTATTCAGCAAAGCTCTTTCTCTACATGCCTACATAGCCAAAACACGGGATACTTAAGTGTGTTAAATTGAACACGTGCTTCAGCCGTTTGCTTGAAATCACATAGCTAGAAGACAGAGCAAGAAAGGGCAAATGAACCTGAGCACTCCAACTGAGGAGTTAAGGACAATAAATAAATGTTGGTCTTCAAGATGGCGGAAAATATGGTGCCTACAAAGAGGGAGGTTGTGTTGTGAAGCAAAGCAATGTGGGGAAAACAAGATTATCCAAAAGAGCACACTGAGTGGGCTGCTCTTATGTTAGCATGTAGCTCATTTTCACATTAAATTTCTGAGTTAATGAATAATAAAAGACCACTTACAAACTATTACAATGTATTAAATGGATTGTATCATGCTGAAAACACTATAGTTTTGCATCCTAAAATGTAAACTATAATGTCAGAGCAATTAGGAATTATAACTGCACCAGGCATATTTTAGAATACAAATCAAGAGAGATGAGTTATTACAAATCCTATCAACAATACAACACTAAGTAAGTCAATTTCAGGGATAAATTTTTAATTAAAAGTAAATAGAACATATTAGCTGTATTGGGAAGTGAATAAACTTACAGTTTGACCTGTATAATTGCAACTAATTGTTTTGACAACCCATAATTTCACCATAGGGAACACAGTATTTTTATGCTTTTATCACATTTAACAGATGAAGATGTGGTCATTCATTTGGAGGCGTATTATTCCTTCATTTTGATTGTAATTTTCCCAATTAGCCTCCAAATCTGACACATAGAAACCTTGAATGTGCAGATTTGTGGTGGTGAATTCTGGTCATGTAAAATCCACAGAAGGTGAGTTTGGTTTAAATGCTGAATACATTACCTGAACAACCTCAGGAGAGTGTTTAACAGAAGCATGATTTGGTGAGCAGAGTAGAATCTGCCTTGACTCTCTTCTCTCCTTTTGAATGTAGAGAACGGTCTGTTCTTACAAAATTTGAAATATCTAAATCTTGGCACACTGTTACAGAGAAAGGAAGCACTCCCTGTGCATTTTCTAGAAGTAGCAATCCTGTTAGCTGTCAGGTGAAGTACCCCATATCCATTCAGATATAGACACATCGGTTTAGTCTGCATCTATGATTGCTAGACTGGGGAAAGGAGACAACAAAAAGAAAGCAACAAAGAAGATGCAGAAGTCTAAAGCAAAATCTGAAATCAAGCTGAAATCAATCCCGACTTATCTGTTACCACTGGGTTTTTTTAGTAGTTTTTCCCTTGATTTC
This sequence comes from Burhinus bistriatus, assembly GCA_013397275.1. Classification (NCBI taxonomy): domain Eukaryota; kingdom Metazoa; phylum Chordata; class Aves; order Charadriiformes; family Burhinidae; genus Burhinus; species Burhinus bistriatus. Next base: position 216,796 of record VYXH01010109.1, on the reverse strand, counting down.
TCCCTTAGGTATCTATTACCCTTCCACAGTATCTATATCCGTCCTGCCTTCTGTACCCATCTCAGTTCTTGCTTCTCCCTCCTTCATACTCATAGCCTGTTTCCCCTGCTTACTCCCCTCATTCCTTCTTGTTATTTTTTTTTTACCCCAATTTTTCCACACCTTCCTGACACCACCGAACTTCCCTCCACCCTGCTAGTTTTCCAATTGCTCTTTTCTGTTTCCTGTCACTTTTCTAGTTTTCTTTTCTCTGGACTACCTTTTTGCTCTCTTCCTCACTCTGATTTTTCATTCTCTGTTATTTTGTATTGCGTCCTTATTGCTTTTCATCAAGCTTCTGTCTCTTATGTACCATTTGCCTCCTTCATTTCTTTACCAACCCTTTTTTATTCCCCGTGCCCTACAGTTCTCTACCATTAACTACACCGCTGCTTCTCCTCTTTTTCCCTGTATCTCCATTCTTCGGTAGGAAATGTCATTGAAATTTGGGGCAGTTTTTATCAGCACAGTGATGTTGCAGACCTGATCCACTCCCTTTAAATAGTAATTTCCATTTCAGCGTACGCAGCTTTTTACTACTAATTCCTTTGAAGTGTGAAATCTATTGTTCTGGTAAAATAGTAGAGTAATGCATTGTGGGGGGAAAAAAAAACCCTATCTGTAATGGAATGTTAACTTGCTAAATCAAAATCACAATGTTGGATAGATATGTAAATAATGAGTTATTTATACTAGCTGTCACTCTACCTTATCTAGAAAATAATTCAGTAGTCCTTATATACAATTGTGCCTGCCATGTATTTTGATGTGTGATAACTGTAAAACATTATCAATGTCAGGAACTGTACATACTCACGTCATTTTTCATTTTAATAGAGCTGAAAGTGCTGAGAACAAAGGCTCACAACTGATGCAAATCTTCTTCTGATTAATGCCAAGTTTGAAGTATGTTGTGCACGAGAGAGACTGCACAGCCTTGTTTCACAGAGTCCGTAAGCATATGCAGAGGAATTTGTAGCTGAAAATGAAAAGAAAAAAATACCTTTAATGTTTTGGAATTGATTAGGCCTGTATCCAACTGATTGCAGGCGTTCTTTGTGTGCATTAAAACTGAGCATTCATGAAATTTTAAGTACGTTGCAGCAGTTTGCTAAATATTTGTTGTAACAACATTTTCTCTCCTTCAATTTAAAAAAACCCACCCTAATCTAGGCATTCTGACTCATTTTATATGTTTGCAGAGACTAAAAGGTTGCTGCATTCTTGGAACATATGCTCAAACAGTTTTATCATCTGCTCTTAGCTTTATTCTTTCCTATGTCCATTTACTTACAAATGTCACTTATCCATACGAAGCAATAGGAAACCTCTGTTAAACGGGCCGTGGAAAATGATAATATCCACTTTCAAACTGTGACTACTGTCAAATGTGTACATGGGAAGAGATCTTTATGTCTGGCTGTGCAAAGAGTACAGGATATCTTGGCTCGTCATGTCTTTGCACATGAGATGAGCTAATCAGGAGAGCAGTTTGTGCCATGGAGGAAGGTGCCTGGATGAGTTCCACATCCACTTGCTGGCATGAGCTGCAAAGCCTGGTCTGCACTTTCTCTCCTCCCCACCAGGTAGCCTGTTACGGTTACTCTTCTCCTAACACGCTGCACCCACAAGAATAAGACAGATTAGGATGTGAAGAGGTAAAGACACAATGTCAGGGCTGCTGATTTCTGTTAAATTTAATAGTAAAGTGAATGTTGAGTGGAATGGCAGGACAGAATTCCAATACATTGTCCTCTGATGGAGACAGTCTCTTTCCCTGGTGCCCGTTTTAGCTGTAGGAATATCCAAATGTCATACAGTAGACATACAGAATCTTAGGAATGTCATATATCCCAGGGGATATATGGCAGGCATACAGAATCTTGGGAATGCTATATATCCCAGGGGACCGAGATCAAGACGGATGAGGTCCAAAATGCTCTGAATCTCATGTCTTTTTTTATATAGGGTAGGGGCCTGCACCTATGGAAGAATAACCCCATGCACCAGTACAGGTTAGGGGCTGACCTGCTGAAAGACAGCTCTGCAGAGAGGGACCTGGGCGTCCTGGTGAACAACAAGTTGACCATGAGCCAGCAATGTGCCCTTGTGGCCAAGAAGGCTGATGGTACCCGGGGCTGCATTAAAAAGAGCATGGCCAGCAGGTCAAAGGATGTTATCCTGCCTCTTTACTCTGCCCTGGTGAGGCTGCATCTGGAGTACTGTGTCCAGTTCTGGGCTCCCCAGTTTAAGAAAGACAAGAAACTACTGGAGAGAGTCCAGTGGAGGGCTACGTAGATGATCAAGGGACTGCAGCACCTCTCTTATGAGGAAAAGCTGAGAAACCTGGGTCTGTTTAGCCTGGAGAAGAGAAGATTGAGAGGGGCTCTCATCAATGCTTATAAATATCTAAAGGGTGGGTGTCAAGAGGATGGGGCCAGACTCTCTTCAGTGGTGCCCGGTGACAGGACAAGAGGCAACAGGCACAAACTGGAACACCAGAAGTTCCATCTAAACATGAGGAGGAATTTCTTTACTTTGAGGGTGGCGGAGCACTGGAACAGGCTGCCCAGGGAGCTGGTGGAGTCTCCTTTTCTGCCTGGATGCATTCCTGTCCAACCTGCTCAAGGTGAACTTGCTTTGGCAGGGGGGTTGGACTAGATCTCTGAAGGTCCCTTCCAACCTCTACCATTCTGTGGTAATCTCTAGCATCAATCTATAGATGCAAAACCTTTATACAAAGTAATTATGCAGTATTATAAGCATCCTGATTAGAATTCTTGAGTGACCTCACTTACTATGCTAAAATTGTAATCAAGCCAAAGTATCTAACCTCCAAAGAGAACAGAGAGACAAGATAATGAAATTATAACTCCCCTGAACAGCAACAGAAATTGTTGGTTTCAGTAAGACAACACTTCGTCTTATTCTGAAGTACACTTCTAGGCTTGTTTGTTTGTTTATTTACAAAAATTTGCAATATTTATTGTGCAAAATTTAGGTAACAGTGAATTAATTTTCTCTTAAGCTTTCTATTATAATGGGAAAGGCACAGAAACTTGTGGAACTCTCTTCAGAGGTGTCCTAAGAGGGAATTTTCAGATATGCAAAACATTTTTGAGATTTTGAAAACCTGTTGTTTTGCCTTTGTACTCTTTTTCTTAAAAGAGGTAAGAATGTCATTTCAGGGGACTCAAAGTAGGGGGCATGCCAGCTTCCCACTAGGTCAGGGTCCAACTACCTATGGAAGAACCAGGGAGAGGAGAGATAAAAGATTTTATAGGACATACCAAAACACCTTTGGTTTCTTTAGTGTGCGGGTAGGTCATGAACTAACAAGAGAAGTACAACTAAATTTAGATGGAATTGTACAGCAAGTATTTATTTTCTGGAATTAGTATTTTGTTTCCCAAGGTCTAGTCTTGATCATAGCCTGCCTTCTCTTGTGTAGGTATGTAATCCTTTTTGTGTAGGTATGCAATCCTACATGGCCCAAGACAGTGAACACCTTGCAGAGTGCACAGGTCAGGGGGTTTTTTTCCCTTTAAATGTCTTGTGCCTCTTTGGCTGCAGTCCAACAAAGCTCCATGAGAGTACTTCTCTAGATTAGTTCTGTAAGTTTCTGTCATTGTTTGAATTTTTGCAAGATGGCGTTTTGCAAAAAATACATGAGTCAGTTCTTTCTCACACCATTTTCACACTCATACAGCAAAATTAAACTGTCACAAAATGTTCCTCTGCTTTCTCTGCTGATATTTTGTGCTATGAAATGGAGAACTAAATCTCTTTCTCCTTTCATCTGTTGCAAAGATGCAAAATACCTTGAGGTTCAGGGTAAAGATTTAAAACTATGACAGTTTCTTGTGAGCTCAGAAATGGGGTGTGTGTGTGAATATACGTATGCATGTATGTATGTGCATCCTGTGAGAAATGAACCTGAAGAAAAAACTTAATATGGGGTTATCTGGGTTAACATCTGTTTTGTGCAAAAAGGAAAAAAAGAAAAAAAAAAAAAAAAAAAAAAAAAAAAAAAAAAAAAGGACTTATACACAATTTCTTGTTTTGCACAGATGCATGTCTGTAAGAGATCCTATGCTTCCTATGGAACAAGGTTGTGACTTTGGCTGGTTTCTTGTCAGTACAAACTCATCACTTCATATTTTTACCTCCTTTTGAAACACTGTCCGGGTATTTTTCAAGTGCCTTCTGCTATATACTAGATAATACACAGCTTTAAAGGTGATCATTTTGAACTTAATGGCTTCCTCCTACCTTGCTGTTCTGCTTGAGATAGGAGACAGAACTGTTTACGTTTTTTTCAGACTTATTGTCAGCTGATCATTTCAAGAAAGTTGCAGTGTTATAGGCACCCTGGTAAATGTAAAAATGTCATTGCTACTTTCTCCTTGGACATACCAAGTACTAAAACCTAGGTACCCTGGGAGCACCATTTTTGCTAGTTTATCTTTAGAGTGGTGAAGAATTAGAGTAGTTGGTTTAAGAAACACTTCATAAAAAATATGTGTGTGAAATACTTGCTGAAAACTCAAGTCTACTGTTTTCTTCATCTTCATCAGCAGGATGAACTCTGTTCTGCTTTCCATAATGAATCATTATGTTGCTTTGCAGTTTTTTCCCCATATCTCACAAGATCCCACACAAGCTTTGAAAAAGTCACCAAGAAGACAAAAAAGAAAAAAAAGAAAAAAAAGAAAAGCCAATTTAAATAACATACCCAGGGCTTATTTTCCTCCTCCATTTGCTATGAAATCCCAGCAAAAAAATTATGTATGAGCAGTTTTCTATAAATCTTATGCTAAAAGGCTGTTAAACAAGACAAGGAAAATCCTAAGGGTAACAATATGCAAATACCCTAAAGAAAATGCTGCTTTCTGGGGGGCAGACACTCGAACTATTTGTGAAGTTCAAGGAGTTTTTCTAAAGTTGCAAAGTACCTTGAAACAGAAATATCTTCTTGAAGCATCCAGGCTGCTGCTAGGCAGCAGATCATAAATTAAGGAATGCATAGATTTTCAGTCCTCACACCATTTTTATGTTTGGCAGAATAACTCTATCTGTTATATCTTATTGCTACCCAAGAAGATTTATTAAGGTGAAAAGCACTGTATCTTTACTGAAACAATAGCAGAGTACGCTTACTATATATATGTGTCCTATCAAAAGCAGTTTGTATTTGTGCAGGAGGCTTATACAGTGTGTTTTTTCCTGACTTGAGTAATAAATTTTTGGAAGTCCTCAGGAATAATGAACTGGAAAACGTATTCTCCCCACAAGGCTCTAATATTTTTTTAACCAGTGGCTTCAGGATCCCGTAAATGGTACACATTTTTAGCAGGTATAAAGCATTTTTGAAGACTGACTGCTAATGGCAAGTTAATCCATGATTAGATGCTCCAAAAAGAAGAGATAAAATAATCTTGTGTACTTTCTTCCTAAACTTTTAGGGTTGTGATATTTTGTCAGAGGGTCTGAAAACAGACAGGACCACAATGTCTTAAGATATTACCAGGGCTGGGCCTTAGATAGTCACAATTTTGATGATGCTATTCTGCATCAACAAGGTTAGTTTCTAGGAAAGAATTGATTATTCCTCTTGTGCATTATAGTATGTAGTGAATAAAATTATTGTTCATAGCCATACTTATTCCTGCCGTTTTCCTGTCTCAATAAGGGCTACTGAAATAATGAGTTTTGGAAGGGAAGGATACCTGGGACTAACTGTTGAAAAAATTATACAACATATAGCTTGTATTGGTATTAAGATGAGGTGGTTAATACAACTAAGTGACTTGAATAAGAAGTCCGAATTTTTTTTTTTATTAAACTGTCTTATTTGATAAAGTGAGGGTCATCAAGAAGAAAAAATATTTCCCCACCTTTTACAACTTCTCCTATTGCCTTTTCAAAGAAAATATACTTCTCTTGCTTAGGAGTGGATCCTCTTATGTAGCAGTTATTGAGCATAAACTAAAGAAAATTAGATAAAAATCATTGACCAGAAAAATGAAAAACTCTCAGCTCTACCACAGTAATTTTAAATACTGACATAGAATTGTCACCATCCCTGGAGGTATTTAAAAGATGGGCTGCTTAGGGACACGGTTTAGTGGTAGACTTGGCAGTGTTAGGTTTGCAGTTGCTCTCGATGATCTTAAAGGTCTCTTCAAGCCTAAATCATTCTATGATTCTATGATTGTGTACAACTTCTTCCACAGAAGCTTTTGTATGTTTTCCCTCTGTACACATCCCCCAAATATCACTCAGTTTTTGAGGCACGATTTTAATTTTTATGCCTTCTTCAATGCCTGCTTGCTCTCATTATTACAATACATATTTTGTCGTATGAAGCACAATTTTACTGAAAATATTTAAAAATAGTCACTGAAAAGCTCTTGAAGGGATGATACTTTTGCAACTAGACAAATGTGCTTTCTGTATTTTTCCATCTACTCTCTTATGAAAAAACAAAAATATTAAACAGCAGTAAGAAAAAAGCAATATGGAATAGCTGTCTCCAGAATGACACTTGAACAGTTTTACCCTCATGAGGTATTGCTACAATACATCAACAAAATGCAATTTCTCTGAGGTAGTTGCTACTTGCCAAATACTGCAGTCTAGGAAATAATCTCTGCTTGTTTACAGCTGAATGATTTGGGGAGTAGAATGATAGTAGGTAGGTTACAGAACTCTCCAGAATTAATTTTTATAAATATGGTTGATAAGAAAGGCAACTGTTTGAATTTCAGACATATTCCAAGTAAAAGCATGTATAGATTCAGATGATTAAGCTTTTACATTTTTTTCATATTTGCTAAGCTACACTCCACATACACTTCTCCAACATATGTTGTAGTGAGAGAAAGTCAAAGACAGACCTTTACAAGGAAGTTGTTGCTCGAAAAATGGTATGATGTGAAATTTTCCCTGGAAAAAAAATTCATACCTGGCCTTTTAAACATCTTATATTCAAAACATAAGTAGGTTTTCATACTTTATGTAGAACTGAGACTGCATTTCAAATGGCATATTTTACTGTGTCCCAAAAGAGGCTCTGGATGGCTGAGGAAATTAATACAGTCTTGCTCAAAGTAACCTGAAGTACTACTGATGTCTGTCTTAGTTTTATAACACAAACCAGAAGAAATAGTCCTGTGTCTTTACTTACAATTAATTCTTTTTTTGATTGTTCATGCTTTCCTTCTTCCATATTCTTTCTTTTCCCCTTACTATGCTACTGCCCTATTTCCTTTTCCGCAAATTCAGTGTCGATGATCACATCAGCCTACTTCAGCCACGACCTCTTCAAAACTCCCCCTATTTCAGAGGATGGTTACTCTTCCGTTTTTCTAAGCCCAGCTCTATTTCAATGCAGTTGCAGCATCCAGGAAAAGAATAAAACTAGCAAAGGATGTAGATTTCTTATCTTTATGGAGACCTTAGGTTTCATATCGTAAATGGTCAGTTTCCTGTTAGTTTAATGAACGTAGAAAATGTTTCAGCCTTATAAATACACTTCAGTTCTAGACCAATATCTCATAAAACATGAAATATCAGCATGATTCAGGTTGAATTAATTGGTTATCTTTGGGATCTTTTCCCGATATAGCAATAGATTAGAATTTTATCTGCACCTGTAGTGACTAAAATTCACCCATGAAATTTATCTAATCCTTATATTCATGGTATGCTGTTTGATACAACATTGTTATTATTTAGAAGCCAACAGATTTAATAATTCATCAAGTCACTAAGAAAAAATATTTTTCTCTAAGAAAAAATATAAAGTTACCAGAATGCTGAGATTAAAGCACAACTCTAGCTATGTGTCTGATTTATTGATGCTTTTATTTATTTTATGCAATTTTTAATATCAAGTCCTTATTTAAATTCCCAGGGTAATACCTAAAATTCAAAGCTCAATCTCTGGGTCACTGAATCCTGCAACTTAACATTTGTCATAATGTATCTGTTTGTGGTTTTACCTCCCCCTTTTCTTTTTTTTTTTTTTGAGTTTTAATACACAAAAATACTTTTCAAATACTTAGCAGTTTTACTTTGACAAATTTGTACACTGTAATAACCTAGCCTGCATAAGTGATTACTTTCAGCTGTGTTTGTGATGATTTTCTATTGCAAATGCTAGATGGACCAGCATGGGTAATGGATTATTCCAGTGGGTGCTCACAGGCAGGGAAAAAATTGATGGTGAATTTCGTCCTCGTGTCAGGTTTGGCTGATCTACATGAGGGCTGGAGACACAAGCAGCAGATTAGGGCTCTGCACTCTAGGAACATGGGGATTGTTGTCAGGGAGCAGTGGGGACTCACCACTCTGCAAGGCAAGGTGAGATGGGAGCCAAGCACAGTAACACGTTTGGGGCAAGGGGTAACGGTTTTAAACTGAAAGAGGGTAGATTTAGATTAGATGTTAGGAAGAAATTCTTTCTTGTGAGGGTGGTGAGACACTGGAACAGGTTGCCCAGAGAAGTTGTGCAGGCCTCAACCCTGGAAGTGTTCAAGGCCAGGTTGGATGAGGCTTTGAGCAACCTAGTCTAGTGGAAGGTGTCCCTGCCCATGGCAGGGGAGTTGGAACTAGATGATCTTGAAGGTCCCTTCCAACTCCAACCACTCTATGATTCTATGAACACAGCCAGCAGAGGCAGTGGCTTCCTCATAGGGCCCCCATGCCACAGTACACAACGGAGGCAAGCAGGTCTGGTGAGGGCAACCAGGCACAGTCCAGTGACTGCTGGGCTGCCCAAGGTCACCAAAGGAAAAGGAGCAGCCCTCAGATGGGCTGTCTTTAAGCAATCCCTGACCCCTGGCAGCCAGACCTCCTGGAGGCAGAATGCCATCAGGGCTCTGCCACCAGGACTGGTCTGCATGAAACTCTTAGTGACCTGCCAACCTAATGGTGACAAGTGGTTGTTATCTCCATGCCATCCTCCTCTTCTAGCAATTCCACCTTCCCATAAGTAACTGATAATTCCCACATGATACCATAACAAGTACTTAGGAACAGTTAGAATAGATGTGCGCTTTCTTAATTTAGCAGATTAGTTTATCAGACAAAGATGCCTGATTAGTCTGTCATAATATAGCAATGAAAAACCAATGTAATATTTAACACTTTTTTCTATTTACTTTACTTCTATTACTATCTATAATTAATGTTTCTGCACACAATGTGCCTGAGACTTGCCTATTACTAAGGTCACATTGTGAGACATACAAATGTCTGGATCACATTTACTTTTTTCAGCTATTATTATTATGCCTCCTGTTCATTAATTTTGTGCCTAGTTTCTGATTTGATAGATTTATTAATAGCCTTAATATGTGATTTAAAATTATACTTGGTTCTTTTAGTGTCCTGGGACGGAGATTAAGTGACGTAGTCAGGAGACATGAAATCCTCTGCATTTTAATCTTACTGGTGATGTCATTTCATTTTCAGTATTCTCAAACTATTTGCCCTCGCACCTTTGACACACTGCATTGGGTGCCTTAATCCTTGTGGAAAACTGATGCAGAGTGTTCATTTAGATTCAAGTCATAACCCTCAATTAGCTTCAGGCTCCAGGCTGCCTTTACTGAAAAGATGCCCCAGTTCTTTTTTTCTTATTCTTTTTTTTACTAAATTGGCCGAACACTTTCTTTTAGCTTCTTTCACACAGTCCAGTTGAACTTGGTTTATAGTTACTTTTGTTTTTCCTTCCACTTTCCACTTCCATGACACACTCCCTTTTTTTTGAATCTGTCCTTTTTTCCATTCCAATATCTTTTGCTACCAGTTTATTGAGATTTTCAATCTCCATTTAACTAATTCTTCATTTTTCAAATATGTACTTTGCAAATCTAGAAGCTTAATTAGTTATTTTTCTTTTACTCTTTGGTAGCGTTCACAATCATATATATCTTTTGAATACAAAGCAAAGCTCTCTGAATATCTATTTGATTGATAACATGTATTTTCTCTGTCTCCTCCTACATATACATCTGTTAACTTAAAAAATGGCAAAACAGGATGTCAGTGTAAGAATAAGGAAACTATACACATATTTGTATATTTTCAGGTGTAGTAGGAACTTAAAACAAAAAACTAAAGAATGTGCATTTTTCAGGTGCACGAGTAGGCTGCCAATATTAAAAAAAAATACAGAAAACTAAAATTATAAACAAGCGACTAAAAAAAGGGATTCAAATGCAAAAATCACATTTTTTTTCTTTATTTTAGTAACTGGTTTCGGGGGGAGGGTTTCCCCATAAGTAATATATTGAGGATACTTGAAATCATCACGGGGCAGAAAATTCAAATGCTTCAGATCTATAAATTCCGTTTTGTTCTACAAGTACCCTGAAAGGCAATAACACTGTTTGGTATTATTACTCTGTATGTTGACACTAGGAGTCCTTTACCTCCCCTAGGTCCAAATTGCTTGCAAACAGTGTAATGAAATTGGTTAATCACTTGCCACTGAGATAGAGATAATGAGGGCACACCTGGGAAGTTTGGTATTAATGTCTGGGCTTGGATCAGGAGTGTGCTTTTGAAACACATCTCTTGCTCATTCCCCCCTGCTGAGCCTTGGCTCACATCTCACAGCAATCTTGGACCACATGCAACGAACCTCTTTGGGATAAAATTAAACTGGAAGATGCGATCTGGGAGCCTATATAATGCACTCCAGCTACAACTGGGCATGCAATTCATTGCATGACATCCAAAATAAAACAGCTCTGGTGTGCAGAGTACAGACCTCAGCTCTTTAGCTTTATCGATCTCTTGTTACTGTCCACGTTACCTGCTATGGTAGACACTGCTGCATATGGGTAGACATTTTCCTTTGGAAATCATAAGTACAATATTTATTTTAAAAAGTTCAGGAAGGAAACACTTTATAGGAGACCAACATATTCAACGTAACCACATGACCATACTGTTGTTCTTCCAGAATTGAAAACAAAGTCTGCAGAACACTAAGCTGTTTTCTAAGCAGCACTATGGGGCTTTCAGACTCACATCTGTAATTCTGCTCTCATTGAAATAAGCTGGAACTTTTCCTATTGAATTGAATAGAAATAGTGATAAGTGAAACACTTTGTTAATATCTGTAGTATTTTCAACATTGGGTTTAATAGGCACCAGTATTTAATTTTATATTTGTAAAGTAAAAATGCTTTTTCAAACTGTTCAGGTCAGTGAAAGCACAAGTGTGAGCAGAAGAAGGGAAACTCAGGAGGGGAAACAAAATCTATTAAGTGGTATGTTAGGTTTAAAACAATCCCCACATTCTAAGATAACATATATTTGGGGGAAATCTGATGGAGATGCAATGGCAGGAAAGCAAAGTTGTGAATCTAAATTATTAACACTATTCTAACTCTGTTATATTTTAATTTTATACAAATGTGTGGACTTTGAAGGTTACTGAGATGCTTTGCAACTTGCTGTATGCATTAAAAGAGGTACAGTAAAATAGTGATTTTTGAGGGCTTTGTTCTTCCTGACAAAATGAGTCACGTGTCTAAACTTTGTTAAAACATTATCCTGCCAGGGGTGTGTGGTTTGAAATCCCTCCTCGTTCCTCTTGCACCTACCCTTCCTTACTGACAGTACTGACAGTATTAATTTTCCTTCACTTTCCAAAATTCACAGGATGCCTAGGATCATGTGGGAGAAGTGGCAGACAAGCCAAAACACTAGCTTTAGAGATTCTTCTTCCCAACATCATTTTGCACACTAGCCTCTCTTTCACCCAAGCAAAGAAAGAATTCGTATTTGCATTATTTGCAACTGTTATTTTTCTAAGTTTATTTTATTTACTTTCAATTTTTAAATTTCTCAAGACATCCTTCAGGATTTAATACTTATCCACAGTGAGATCACACTTTCTTCCTGGTCCGATTTAAACCAGGTCATTCTCTTACTCAGTGAAACCATTTCTTAAAATACAAAACAAGTTTCTTTACACTCCCTTTTAACTGATGGAAAAAACAAGTCTCTGGAGAGTCATACGATTAATATGACTAATTTGTTAAGTGCATAAAGCTACAAACATATCAGAGACCTATGGCAACAGAACACATGCTTTTCATTTTCAGAAAAATGGTCTGAATTTTCCAGGTAAACTTCATTTTTATTATAAGCACCATAATTGTTGCTATATTGAAAAAAAAAAAAAATTTCTGGAATTCTACTTAAGCAACTTGAGCGCATGTCATTTCACATCCCTTGCTTTCAAGTGAACCCCTTGAATAAGTAAAAATAACCAGTTATTTTTCTGAGACAGATTGTGGCCCACTTCTCCAGGATAATGCAAGAACACGAGTATACATCATTTATAGTTTTTTCCCCTGTTGCTACATCTCCATTGTATGATGACATCAAAGTCTGCTCTGACTCCGGAGTTTTCTCTCATATTGTTACAGCATATGGTCCTTCACTTAGACCTATGACAAAGTCACAGATAATGTGTACATCAGTCATCTTATTTACATTTTATACAGTACTAGTTGAAACACTTCTATGCACTTTCACTATTATGGTCCTCGGCCAGTACAACTGTATCTTCTTGCTGTCCCAAAAGGTAATTTTTAAAAAATTAAATGTTATGGCCATAGGAGAATAATGTTTAAAAATTATTTCCAGTCAGTTTATAAAGTGTCATTTGCCAAAGTTTTGTCTGAGTTGTTCTAATATTTCATGTTTCTCACGTCTAAAAAACTTGTCTACAGATCTAAACTTCATAGCTGGATTTTTTTTTAAGAGAAAAAGGTCCTAAACGCGTGACAACTTGATCGTACATCTTCAGGTGTGCAGATTTGTGATCTGGTCCTAGATCTGATTTTAAGTGTGTGGATTTGTATACTAGTAACTCCAATAACAGAGGCCTCTCTAAGGCTATAGTGGCGTCATGAAGGTACAACTACTCCTTCATTTTGAAATCTCTGTAGCAACATATTACTAGAAAAATTGAATCTATCAAAGTCTTGATAATCAAATTAAATTACATTTTTGGGAAACTGATGCATGGTAGTCTAATGATAAATGGATGCAGACTAGAACCAACCTCTCTGAAAGGTATTTAAAGCCTGAATACAGATGTTTATAGTTTCGTATTAGCTGAAGTGTGAGATAAATACAAAGAGAAAAAACTTTATCAGGAGCAAAAGGATTTCAATTTATTTTTTTTTTTTAGGTCTTTTTTAGATTACCAAGTTTATTTTTTTGAGTGAAGGACTGGCAGCTACAGAATATTGCCTGAACTTTAAAAAGTACACAAGTTCTTCCATGGTCTGGGTAAAATCATGGTTATGTCGCTATTTCATCCATCACATTTGCCTGTATCTGGATCAGTGGCATGTATGCTATGCAATACAGAAAAAACCAAGACATCAGGCTTTTCCACAGACCAGAGTTATGATCTGTTGCAGGCAATGGACTGCTTTCTGGATTTTTAAAAATGTAACATTTTGGAAAAATTCTACAGAATTATTGACTGACCCTCTATAGGACTACTGAGAAATTTACCACAAGTCAAAGCAACTTAATTTTATACTGATCAAAGGTTTTAATTCTTCAGAATATTTTTTTCCTTTGATTGTGAGTTGTGCTTTTCCTTCTGTCATGTGTTTTATACATATTAAGGTTAAGGTTTATTAGTAACAGTTGGAAAAAATGTATAAAAAACCCTTAAAGTTTGAGTGATTATTTACAATGTATTCAATTATTCACATGTAGCATGTAGTATATTATTTATTATTTCTGTTGCTCCGCCAAGTGATCGATGGTCTTCCTTGCTCACCACCATTTATCATGTCTGGATGTGCCGCTTCATTCTGCACTTTATTTTTACAGCCTTCTAGATAATGAAAAGCAGTTTTAAAACCTCCAGGCTGAAACACAGCACCAGTTCAGTTAAGACTTCCCACTGTCATTATAGGGAAGAGGTGGGTGGCAGGGGTGGCAGAAGGTGGGCAGCCTGCCCATGGAGCTGCCCAGGCAAGGAGCAGCTGCCAGAGGAAATGGGGAACTTCGTGGAGGTCCTGCGGAGAGGGGAGGCTGACCCACATAGATGGAGGGCCAGTAGGAGGCTGTGGTCAGTGTGGGGGCATGCACAGGGCCCCATTATGGGGAAAGCTGGAGACCTGTGACTGCTGATGGCAGAGAGGCAGCTGCTTGTCTGCCCACAGACCTGTGACTGCAGGATACGCTTAGTGGCCCGTGAGAGTGGTTACCTGCGAGGGGGACAAAGGCAGGTCTGGGGAAGCATCAGGGCTGCCCAAGTCTGAACTCTGCACCAACACCATGAGGAAGCCGCAGGTGGTTGTGGGGGTGAGACTTGGGCCTGCGGGTGACATAAGGTCCTCTGCAGACTTGACCATGCCATCTTGAGAGGTTTTTTACTGGCCAGATACTTGCTTCCAGGACTCTGCAGGGAGACCGCAGAGGCTTGTGGAGCCCTCAGACTGTTATATCTGCTCTGTGCCCATGTGGGCAGCAGCGATACTGCCAGGGGGAGAGCTCGAGCTTACCAAGAGTGACTGCAAAGCTCTGGGGAGCAAGGAGAGGTTGAGAGAAACTGTTTGTCCAGCCTGGAGAAGCGAAGACGTTAGGGAGAGGGAGAACACCTAATAGCAGTTGCCCAGTACCTACAAGGACGTCATTAAGAAGATGGAGCCAGGCTTTTCGCCGTGGTGTACAGTGGGAGGATGGGAGATGAGAGCACAAGTTGAAATGCAAGGTTCAGGCTGGATATATAGAAACTCTTTTTCCACACAGTGAACAGTCAAGCACTGAATAGGTTGCCCACAGAGGTTATGCAGTCTCTGTCCTCAGAAATTTTCAAGACCTGACTGCATAAAGCCACGAGCAACCTTGTCTGACCCCGTAGTTCACCCTCTCCTGAGCAGGAGGTTGGACTAGAGGCCCTCTGAGGTCCCTTCCAACCTGCAAGCCTGGGATTGAATCATGATCCTGTGTACTGTGTAGGAGTAAAAACTAAAATAAAAATATCTGAAATGCAACAGGATAGAGGTGATCTGGCATGTCAAGTGCTGTTAGCTTCATTTGTCATGTTTTGTCATATCACAATGAGACATAACATGATATGACTAAAGTGATCCAATGTGGTACCTACAATTCACCTCGCAATGTGACAGATATGATGGAAAGAATGAAATCCGACTGTTTTTCTGGAAAGTGAGAAGCATCTTTAATACAGCTTCTGCTCTAAATTCCTTTAAAATAGATTTACTGTAACAAAGTGAAAACCACCCTAGCCTTTGTATTTGCTGCAGAATTAAAGTTGCAATCCCCCTCCTGCTCCCCCCAGTATAACAGGTTTTCAATCCTGGTTTAGCTACCATGGACCTTCTGTCATCAAAATTTCTGCTAAGCTATTAAGAATGTTTTCATTTGAACATTTTGTTCTGGCAGGAAAGAGACATTTCTCACAAAGTAAAAGATTTCTGTTAACTCTGTGAGCAAAGCATTAAATAGGTTAACATTTGGGCTACTGTCAGGAAAAAAAAAATACAACCAATTTCATTGGTTTCACAGAAATAAAGTTTGCATTTAATGCTGTTCCTGTTGAATCAGCATTGCTCTGTTTTCAAAGTTGGAAAGGGCAGACCCAGTACACTTCCTGAAAGTGACCATAAATGTGTAGTATTGGATAATTTTTTTTTTTTTTACACTTAACAGAAATGTCAAGAAGACAACAGTTCAGGTTCCACATTAACCTTTAAATTTGCTTTGTTTGGGGAACTGAAATCCTGAGCAATCCAGTAAAGCCTGTGTGTCATTGTTTTAGTCTGTGTGGAGAGGTTGTAGGACTAAGGCATGGAATCTTGATTTATGGCCGATTTCAGCTTCCCTACAGACAGACTTGAGTGCACGTACTTTCTTCCTGCATGATAAGCTGGCCAGTTGATAGTTGCATACCAGCTGGCCAGTCATACTGTACTACCCACAGCATGCCCACACTCTCCTTCTTTACATTAAATGGCTGAGAGACTTTGGCATGTAAAAGATATAAAGATCTTATGTGTCTGTCCCTTATCTGCAACGGAAATTGAATTTTTGTGCATACTTGATTGACTGAAGCGCTAGTCAAAATACTGTTATGTGGTCTTGTGTGTTTCTAGATGGTAGAACAAACTAGCTGAAGTTCCCATGAGCTTCGATAACGTGGAACTTCCCCCAATAAGTTTTGCTTCTTTGTGTGATGACGTATGGACATACACATTACGTGTATATTTTTACTTAGATGTAATAGTGGAATTATCCAGGTAGGATTATGCATACAGTAGTTAGAATTATCTGTTGCTTCAGGAAACAGTTTTGATGATTCAAAGAATCATTGGACCCTGTATAGGCACGTTATAACCCATAAATGTCAGAAAGAAATTTTGTTAACAATGTTCTTAGCTAAAACAATCAGTGTGTACGTGAATTTTTTTGTATGTAGAGGCAAAAGATAAAACAACAGTCCTGGAAATATTCAAAGCCACTTGTGTTCAGAATTCCTCTATTCATTCTCTACTGATTCCAATATACATATTTTAAATGTATAAAAGGGGAATTTGTCGTAATTTAACCTTCTGTGATTTCTGAGTTTATAGGGAGCGCCTTACTCGAAATTCTGACTTGGCTCTTACCAAAGGCAAAGGATAATATGTCATACATCGTGTAGGAATGATGGATGTGTGAGATACGTATGTTTTTCTTATTTATTACAGTTCCACCAGTCTCAAGCAATTCTTTGACAATCTCAGAGCACCCACTCACCCTTTGACAAAACCGCATTGATACAAAACATGATTAGTCAGTAACTGCTTAGTGTAATCGCCAGAAATGCTAATGCCTACTTCTTTCCTAGAAGACTGCAATATGCTAGGAAGACCAGCTATTACTGTGTCTTGAATGCTTAAGCTGACTGGATCATTAATAAAATACAAGGTGACTACAGACTCTGCTTCTATGTTTCTCCTTCACTTGGACATGCTTTTATTTTTCAGAGTGGTTAAGAAGCAATGTATGCGTACTGATTTAACAGACTTTATTTTAGTATTTGTATGTATATAGTGACAGGTTCACATTATAGTATGAAGAGAAATGCATCCTTTAGCATTTGTTTTGTGTTTTAGTCAGTTGAACAAGTTAGTTACAGAATTTCTTAAACCTTTTTCATTAGCCCCCGCAGGACTTTAATTGCTGGGTTAAAAATATTTTCCTAATGCTGTGCTGGCACTAGGAAATTTCAGAGGTAGAGTATCTGATGATATATGCATATACACATTGCTATGGCATATATGTGATTCCTTTTGCCAGTACTTTGTGGAATAATCAAAAGTTGTACTGGCAGAAGACTTGGCATCCAGTATATAGATGTCAGTGTTCCTTGGATTACTGTCTAACACTTTGATATTGTGACAGTTTTACTGTGTATTGTGGGATGGCAGCAGAGTACTCAAGGAAATAGGACAACACAGGATTTAGTCACCACTATATTATTTTTTTTAAATCTGTCTCTTAAATTTTTCTCTTTTTTTAAAAAAATTAAATTCTCTCAAATGTGAGTTCCAAGAAAACAGCTACCCCCCTTGCCAGTGCCTGTTTATGCTTTGATTAGGATGAAACCTGTTAGAGCATCCAGTGTTTCCAAAGAGCAAATACAGGCTGGGCTGAGAATGGATTGAGAGCAGCCCGGAGGAGAAGGACTTCGGGGTGCTGGTTGATGAAAAGCTCAACATGAGCTGGCAGTGCACACTCACAGCCCAGAAAGCCAGTCGCATACTGGGCTGCATTAAAAGAAGCGTGGCCAGCAGGTCGAGCGAGGGGATTCTCCCCCTCTGGAGACCCCATCTGGAGTGCTGCATCCAGCTTTGGAGTCCTCAGCACAAGAAGAACGTGGATCTGTTGGAGTGGGTCCAGAGGAGGGCTGCAAAAACAATCAGAGCGCTGGAACACCTCTCCTACGAGGACAGGCTGAGAGAGCTGGCGTTGTTCAGCCTGGAGAAAAGAAGGCTCCAGGGAGACCTTATAGCAGCCTTCCAGCATCTGAAGGGGGCCTACAAGAAAGCTGGTGAGGGACTTTTAAAAAGAGCATGTACTGATAGGATGAGGGGTAACGGCCTCAAACTGGAAAAGGGTAGATTTAGACTGGATCTCAGAAGGAAATTTTTCACTCTGAGGGTGGTGAGGCACTGGAACAGGTTGCCCAGAGAAGGTGTGCAGGCCCCATCCCTGGAAGTGTTCAAGGCCAAGTTGGATGGGTTTTGAGCAATGAGGTCTAGTGGGAGGTGACCTTGTCCATGGCAGGGGAGTTGGAACTAGATGATCTTGAAGGTCCCTTCCAACCTAAATCATTCTATGATTCATTTAGTGATCAGCTCCACCTGTGGTGAAATGGTGTTTCTAATGGATGGTCCTGTGCTCCTGAACAGTTGGAAAATCAGAATGTGATGCAGCTTGGGGCTTATGAGCAAGTCTAGCAAAAAGAAAAGGGCACATTTCTGGAATTTCTGCTGAAGTCCCCTGGCCGTTTAGAGCAACAGTGTTGGTATGACAGCTCCTGTGACAGCTGGTAAGTGGATCATGATTATGCTCTGGAAGCTCAAAATCTTATTAGCTATGAGGCCACCCTGTTCAGCCAGTCCAAGGCAGAAATCATTGTCCTACAGTTGTGTCCTCCACTTTGATGCAGAGAAATAGGAATCTAAAGAGTTTGCAAGGCTGCAGGGATATGAAGCAGTAAAACCCCCACAGGATGTGCAATCAAATTTTCTCCCATCCCTGTTCTCTTTTTCAGTACTTACAAGAACAGAATACTTTTAAGTCACTGTGTTAATCCTGGCAAATACTGGAGTTGGTCTGTTGGTGTTAACATTGACTGGGAAAGTGTTTGATGCTGACAACTTAATGAACACTAGATTTTTTGAGAATATATAATTAGGAAAGATTTTTCTAGAACAGTATATTCACATTAGTAAGCTTAAAGCGTCAACAGGGCTGGTGGTAATTCAGTCCATCATTTAAGAAACTGTAGATCACACCTGTTCTCATCTGAGGTAAAAAAATCTCACCAAAAATACTGTATTTTTCTGATTAAAGCCAGTTCAGAACAACACTAGAGAAGTATTTTCAGGGAATCTCAGATGAGATAACTATCAAATGAAAACATTATAGAGGTGCTGTTGTTATGAAAATGGAAGGGAAAATGTGTGTCTCCCAAATCTCTACATTTTTGCTCATAAAACTGTCTGTATGCATGCAAAGCTTCATTCAGAGCTGCATGATTATTAACAACTTAAAGAAGACAAGGTCATTGTTAAAAGTTGGTGTGTGGAAAGTGCTAGGGGAGGAGAGTTTTGCATATTCTTTAATATGGGTATGGGGTTCGTTCAGTAAATGTTGTTGTATCTATTATGAAAGACAGTGTGAGATTCTAATCACTAAGATCACTGGACAATGTAGTTGAAAACTGTGAAGAGGATGGTCATTCAGGAGGACAAGTATGCTGTGGGACATTTGTAGGAGGTCAGGGTTTGAAATATTTTCTGTAACACTAAAACCAAGGCGTTTTTCAACCTTTCCATTCCTATGCCCATAGTTGACCAAAGGACCATATTAACCTCAAGTTAATTAAATGTTTTTCTTTCTTGTTTACTTATGATCCCTTTTAAGTTATTATGACTTGTAAGATTTGCTTTGTTGAAAAATTACATTGCTTCTTGATGACTATATGACAGAAAGAAACAAGTTTGTAGCCTCAATTTAACTGCAAAAATCCAAGTCTTTGGAAAAGATACGGTTGGAACCTGTCAGGAATATCTATGCATTTTTTTTCCTGTTAGAAAATACAAACACTCAAAACTGAAAATATCTGTGGGTGTTTAATTGGAGGATTTCTCAGGATTTACTTTTTAGTTAAAAACAAAAATGGAACCTCAAAGGGAACCAATAACCTCTGGGATACTTACACAGCGATTATCAGGGTTAAGGTACCAGGTCTTTTTTCTACCTGATTCTAAGTAAACAACTTAACAGTAAATTTCCCATTTTTCAGGTAAGTGTGGTTATCATATTGTCTAGTTGGCTTTTTCCCTAATGAAGGAGTTTTGGAAGGACATTCTTATTTTGATGTGGAAGAAATCGTAAATCAAATTAGCTGAACTTAAGAAAACAGTTCTGTACTTCCCTCTGTAATGCTTCACTGAAAAATATCCAGTGCCTAAGTGGCCCTCTTGCTGCCTTTTTGGTGCCCCTTGATTCAGATGTTTCCAGCTGGCTTCTTTTTCCCTTCAGCCCACACCCAAGATGCAGGGAGACCCCCCCGTGTTCCCTGTGCTGCTACTGGGGTGACTTGGGCTGATGAAACCTGTATTCTGGTAAGTGGCAGCCAGCCCAGGCAGTGGCTGCAAGCTCAGGGCTCCTGCACTGACTGCCCAGTGGGCTGCGGCGCGCCCCGGTGCGAGGTGCCGAACTTGTTGTCTCTTGCATTTGAAGTGCTGAGAGCATTTGATCCAGCTACTAAATTTTATGAAATTTATGGGAAAACAGTGTCTGTGAGACCTCTGCCCCCTGTGAAATTTGATTGAAATTGGTCAGCAGATTTGGCAGGCTTGTGGACTTCTATGCAAAATGGTTCTGTAATGGCCAGGATCAAGTAAGGCATCATTGCTTACCCTTTTTTCCCTGCCCTAGGCAGTAGATCTGTTCTGAGGCATTTTCCCAGGTGATGGCAACGTAAGAACAGTGCTGGAGGGTTGTTGTCTTAATCCTGTTTCCTCTTTTTGCTAACAATAAAGGTGACATGGTCACAGCTGAAGAGCTGATGAAGGAGCAGGCACGGTTCTCCGCACACGCGTGTGCACTGGCATTCAGCTTACAGAGGAAGCCTGCTGTTGCGGGAGGGGCGGTGGGAGGAAAGAGGAAAGAGCAGGGGGGAATTTTCCAAAGTGTAGGCTTGTAGCATCTGAAAAGCTAAATAGAGTTTCCTGTAATGGGTGATCCAATGGACCTTCTCTGGAGCAGTAGTCATGGCAACCCCTTTGCGCTGGACCAGTAGCTCTAAAAGCATTGAGAGCAGAATGAATTTATGCAAGACATTTGTATACATTTGTTAAAGACATGAGGGTAAAAATTTAATTTGGTGTTTCAAAATTAAGTTTCTAGTATTTTAAACACAGTTAACCATATAAATATCAGGACATTATACATTTTTAATCTGATAAATCTAGTTCTAACCTTATTTGAGAATTTTCCTGGCAATGTATATTCTGGTATTTGTTCAGTCAGACTCTGTTATTAATTGATGCTGCATTCAGACCCATCAAGCAATGGAGAAAGGAATCCAACTCGCAAGTTACTCAACCCGCTTGTCTGCATATGACTTGTTGTGACAGTCTTAGGATGTCACTTACTGGCAGCCACCATTCAGTATTACCCAGAACTTCTGTAACGTGAACCTTCCATAACATGAAGCCCTTATGTGTCCTTATGATGCCTGGCCATATGAAAAGGAAATGACATTAGTCTTGACACATGCAACCAACCTGAATAAAACCTGCCTTATTCCTGGATACAGGAGCTTCCATTAAAAAAGGAGCTCTGAGGTGAACATACAGAAAATAGTTTTGTTTTTCCTGGTATTGTAAATTTACCTAGTGTGAACAAGGGGACAGATATTGTCTCAATATATTAGTTCTGATAATCTGATTCTTTTACATTGTCTTTCTAGTGTTTTCTGTTTTGTACAGGAGGTAATCAGGAAAAACCTCCTCTGTATTTTATTTAACATTGACAATTCCCATTGATAGAAACAAAAATTGCAGTCTACTGAACAGCATTCACATTTCACTGCAAAGACAATAAGTCAAATCCTTGAGGGAGGATTGTATTTTTATGAGACATTTTTCATATCTTTTATTCTCTTAGGGTCAAAGAATCATTAGATCTTCAACACATAATTATCTTTATCATCCAAAAGTAATCTACATTTAACAAGAATATTCAATCACTTCATTGCTTGAAAAAGCAAATTAAATGCAGTGTTTTATGCCTAGTCTGCCTGAAAATTTTGCTTGCAGTTATTCCCTGTTATGAGCTAAAGAACAAACGCTGTTTGAAATCCCAAGTTTCTGTTTTATTTTTATTTTTCCTAATGCTCTTTAAAACATTTCTACTGTAATCAGGAAAGGAAAAGAGTAGAAAATAATTTAATGGTTGAAATCCTCTAGTTACAGCCAAAGGACTGGAACTTTCAGAAGTTCATCGTCTTGTATCTGAGGTAAATGTACAACAAAGATGTTTAGCTTCAGATCTCTTTTCTGCAGTTACAAAATATCTCAATTATGTTTTTATTTTACTTCAGTAGAAGTTTTGCCTTCGGAAGGGTGGATGCCATGGAGTGGCTGGTTAGGAAATGTAAGGTCTCAGTTGTCAGCAGAAATAAAAGATCACCCTTCATTTTGGAAAGCAGGATTTCTAGGTCTAAAGATGGCTGTGGTGAATATCAGGCTGTGTTTCCTTGTTTGTTAGAGCTCATGTAATGTTAAATCACTTACTCTGACTGTTCCTTATGTGTTCTGTGTGACAGTGACATTGATTGTCAAATTCAGCCAGGATATATAGGAGAGGAAAATGGGCAGGGAGGTATGCAGAAAGCTCCTTCTGATTGTGCTTCTTTGCTAACCAGCATCTGTTAAAAATAGTTCAAACGAACAAAAAGCAAACTCTCAATTGGATTCTAAGTTATAAACAAACTAATCTTTTTGTATGCTCATATGCAGACCAAGTAGGGATTCTTCAGGATTCTTCTTGAATTTACCATGACACCTGCAGAAATACCTGAAAGCTTTTACCTGAACGATACTGGGTATTGGCATGCAGCAGAAGTTGATAAGTAACCTCCACAGTTAAAATTTGTATTGTAGTAGCATAGAAGATTCCCACGTAGCAGTTACTGACAGACATTAAAACAGAATTTCTGTCCCCAGTATTTTACAGACTAAGTACCAGATTGTGGGATCAGCTCCCTACCACCTGAATTAGAACTTCAGCATAGAAAGCTTTCTGCTGTTAAAAAAGTGTACCTGTGGAGGGTCCATGGCTTTGCACGTGATAAAAACCAGATCCATCCTCCATATGTCACACCTGGATATCAGGGCATGACAGAAGGGATATCCTACAGGAGCAACAGCATGGCACGCAGGCATGGAGATAGCCCTTTGACCATTTGCTTCAAACCTGGGACTGTAATAGCTACTGTGACCATGGTAGCTACAATTATACTGCCTGTATTTTGAATCTTTGTTGCAGGAAGCTGCAATATACTTCAGCATGTATTGTGGTAATGCAAGTCACATCATCTTAGCATTGAAATTGTTTACAGATTCTTTTCTAACTTAACCTGGTTTTATTTTTTATTGGTTGTGAATGAAACATTTTGATTTGATATAAAGCATGGTAATGCATTGGTGAGGCTACGCCAAATAAAATATTTCACATGGAGTTAAACCCCAGCAGGTTTAAAGCTTTTGTCAGGTTGGTTTTGATAAAAAATAATTATGTATGTCTTCCTTGATTTTTCTATCACAATGAAGAACTTAGATCTTGAATTTGCTAGCTGGACTCTTTACTCAGAGTGTATCAAGGACTTTATTTACCACTGTGATTGAAAGCTCTTTCCTTTCTGCCTTAGGGCTTCTATGCATAGTTTTGACAACTTGTTCTTTATCAAAGAAATCGTGTCAGTCTTTAAAAATGCTGCTTTCCTTATTTACTTGCAAGGTTTGAATATCAGGCTCCAAGAGGAAAGGAAAAGCCACATGAAAGAAAAATTTCAAGGTAATTTAAAACCAAAGGGAGGAGGCATATACTTCCCAGGACTTTAGAAACTTTGCTCTGCACTCCTGTTTTATTTTCCAGTTACAATTCTCTGAATTTCCTTTGGGCTGTGCTGATGCAATATTCTCAGTGTTC
The DNA here is from genome assembly GCA_013397275.1 of Burhinus bistriatus. Classification (NCBI taxonomy): domain Eukaryota; kingdom Metazoa; phylum Chordata; class Aves; order Charadriiformes; family Burhinidae; genus Burhinus; species Burhinus bistriatus. The sequence goes on along the minus strand of VYXH01010109.1, from coordinate 192,742 downwards.
TACTTTGTGTTCCACTTGTTTCCACCAAAGCGAGGGAATCGTTATTGTGCTTCATAGGCATGTTGCCTTAAATCCATCAGATAGGGTACTTATTTAGTCGGGCTTCTCATTGGTCTCCTTGCTCAGGACTCCTTGACTCCCTCATTATGAAGTTTCCAGTGAAGCTGAGTAGTAGTTTTGATCCTAAAAAATCTCACTTGGTCTGAAACCCCACGCAGAGGGGTACTGCCAGTGCTGTGATTAATGGGTGGCGGGCTGGATATTCTGGGGTCATAACCGAGGAAAGTAAGTGGTTAAGGGTTCTTAACTTGACATCTTTGAGAAAGCATTGATTTATGCACTGAGCTCTCACGGATTTTATTGGAGCATTTCCTTCTGAAACAAGGATGTGTTCCTGAATCAGGGTGGCTCTTGTTCTGAAATAGCTTCAAGATCCGGCTACTTGCATATGGATAAATATGTCATTTATCTGTAAAAAAGATAGCTTGGCTACTGCAAGTATTCTCAGTCATAAATGCACTGTGGTTTGTGTGAGTTAATTTACTGTATTTTTCAGAGCACAAGCATTGCAGAGTAAATTAGCTTCTGTGGGGATCCAATCTGCCACTGACTAGCTGTTTCTGATGCCCAAACTTGTGGTTTAGGTACGCTCCTTAAAAGTTCTTGACCTTCAGGCTGTGCTTTGAAAACAAGTTAATGGGAAGGCATTTGTGGGAGGCTAAAGTGGGTGTTAAGAAGTGTTCTTTAAGGAAACAGTTGGGATTTTATATTATTACATCTTTGCTATAGTGTGCCTGTCTTATGAAAGGTCTAAAATAACATTGCATGGTTATTGGTTTTGGTTTTGTAGTTATGAATTGATTTCAAGAGATGTCACATCACTCTTGGCCTGGAATTTCAAAAAGTTAGATCAAAACATGAGTAAAGCTGAAATCAATTTAAGGGACGACCAACAGTTACATGGTACTAACATTTCATTTATTGGAGTAACTCTGAAGAGTATATAATTACTTTGATATACATCTAGAAGTACTAACATCAAAGAGCATGCTGTGTATGAATCATACGTACAATGATACAGTCCTTGTGAAAATGCATTCTCAAAAAGAATGAAGCTGCAGAATTGGTACAACTGTTTTGCCCTTTGCTAGATAACAACATTTAGAAACTTAAGAGACCAACTTGAAGACAAATACTTGAAGATACACGCTAGTAAAACTCTTTAAATTCTGTTTTTAAACTTGCACCTTTCCGTTAGGCATGTGCCTGTCAAATCCTAAACCTAATGAGAAGTGAGATAACAAAAAATACCTGTGATCTTCTTTCTTTTTTGCAGTCTTTCCCTAAAACAGAACACTAAATATTTTCTCTGTTGAAGAAGAAAGGATGGGAAGGAGAAAGAAGGCATCAGCATTACTAGAATCCAGTCTTATAAAAGCTTGTTCTACCTTTAAAATAGTATTGAATTAGGCTCCATATCTTGATGTTGATACCATAATATAAAACATCCTTGTGTCATCAGAAGGATCTTCTTCTCTATATTACCTATACCACTGTTGATTTATTAGAAGAAATTCAGGGTTAGTCATTAGCAAACGCTAACCATGCATTCCTGCTGATGCGGTACGTAGGTTTCAGCGGTGGGAGGAAAAGCCCCTGATAGAATTATCTGCTCTTTGAAAGCCTCTCATAGAGGGGCAAGAGGGAGAGAGAAATTCTTTGCACAAAAGAAGGAAATCTGCTCTGGCAGCTGCCAGTGTAGCAGTACAGACCACACCACTTCAAAGCTGCGACTCTCTCTCCCATCAGCATCACTATCGGTCCTGCTGGGCTTTCTCTGGTCACTCCGCAGGGAAAGGATAGTATCTGAATTCTCAAATATTTTCTATTTTCACACTTCCTCCTGGCTCAGGTGGAGACATGGTGCAGAGCTGTTATCTATAGTCCTTTCTCACTGACATAGGCAGGTATATTTGTAAGGTTAGTCTGCTAGGTAGTGATAAAGACTGTCTCTGGGCAGGCAAATAAGTGACATAATGTCCATGACGTAAACACTAATAATGAAAACATTTTTAACCAACTAGTTGTCAATAGTAATCTATATTCAGCTACCTAATAAAAAAATGTTATTTTTCTAGTGAGATAGTTGTGATTTCCATTCTTCTCTTTTCTCTCTTCTGGGAGGAGAAAAAAAAAATTACTGGCAATTAATTCTTTCAGTGACTCTCCTAGTCTTCATAGTTGTGTAGGTAAAGCACCTACAATGCAAGCTGCCAAAATAGTGTGGTGAGCCACATCTACTGGCTCTTTAAGTCCTTGTAGTGAAGTTATCAAGGGAGAAGCGAAAAATAGCCTAACATCTTCTGAATTGCAAACGCTGCAAGGAGTTCACTTCACATTATGTCAATTGCCCACTCTCCATCCACAACCTTCTACTTGCTTCTGAAATATGAGAGAGAGAGAGACACAGAGCATCTGTCTCTTTCATCAACTAACTGCGCTCTCTTAACATTGCTGGTAACATGGAAATAGGTGAAATACAGAGAAGGAGGGGGTGGGGGGGAAACTCAACAAAAAAACCCAAACCAAAAAACCAGCACTGTGACTGAACCTTAGCTAGCTGTGTGGCTGAGCATATTCCTTCCTGTACCCTGGCCTGGGTATTTTACAGTATCATTTCTCAGTATTTTCAATTCTATTGTGAATAGACTAGGCATCCCAGGAAACCGGAGATAGATACGGAGGGGCAAAAATAAGGGAGGAAAAAGCTCTGATTCAAAGTTTATTAATACTAAAATATAGAGATGTAGAAGTAGGGTAAGTTTAACTGACTTACGGAGGTTGAAAATGGCACTCATTTCCTTCAGCGGCAATAGCTGAGGAAATCCAAGGTGATTTGAATTACCTTCTGTGAGATACACTAGTAAGTAGAATAAATACTTAAAAAACACACAGCGCTTCATGCAGTAGAACTAAGCGTGCATAATGTGGGCATCCTGAAATTGCCAGTTCCTAGTGCCATTTCACTGTAGTGAAAGGGTGTGTAGCACGCCTCTCCTGCCTGGTTCTTGAGATCCTCATGCTGTCAGAGATTCAGGTTTGTAAGTCTCCATGTGTCCATCCATCCGCTGTATCCACCCTTGGGTCAAGGAGCAGTACATCCTGTCTTTGCATGTAGGCTTGAGTAACCTGCACCCTGTTCCTCCCATCCTTTCAGTTTTAGTGGTAGCACTGGGAACACCTGGTATCTCTATACCCACTAAATCAGTATCTGCCTGTACATCCTATGTAGGTATACTGGATGGAGCCTGCCTGCGTTCCACTGATCAGAGTTGTTACTTGGAATATGGATCATGGTTATTTTTGCTTGAGATCAGTAATGACTTGGAAATCAATCACCATATGTAACGTATTGTAAATAAAAACATACTTTCTAGTATCACATGATAATACTCCATGTTTTCGAGATTATTAACACATTCCTAGGGATGAGGAGAGTGATTTCTTGTATAGAAACGAAATGTCTAAAGCAAATCTTTTTCTTTGCTTTGTCCACTGGGTACAGTACTGTTTGTTTCAGTATAAAATTGTCATGTGTTTTAGTTTGCCTCTATTGTGATTTAAATGTATTTTGAATCAGGGTTAATAGATCACATTCTATTCAGAGTTGTGCTGTTCCTAACAAAAAAAGTGACCTGTCTTTGTGCAGGGATATTACCTGCTTGTTGTAACACATCTGAGATTCTTTTAGGGCTTAGAAAACATTTTGTTTCTGAATTTATTCTTTCAAGAAAGCTAGCACTTCTCTGTATTTTGCATGCTTAGAACATTTAAAAGGGATATTTACTATTTAATACATAATGCAAATAACATTTATTGTTAGTAAATGTCATGATAACATGGTACTGAGTAAAATGGAAACTGAAAATGCTAGCTTGGTGCTTCCTTTTTTTGCCTTGGTATGCAGGACATGTAGGTAAGGTTGGTGGGTGGGGTTTTTTCCTTTTTTTTTTTTTTTTTTTTTTTTTTTTTTTTTTTTTTTCCTTTTTCTATTTCATACATTATCCATGTGCCTGAGCAGTGCTTTTGGATTTAGGGTTTGTTTTAACACCACCAAGATAAATACAAGGGAGACCTTATTGTTCTCTACAACTACCTGAAAGGAGGTTGTAGTGAGATGGGAGCTGGTCTCTTCTCCCAAGTAACTAGCGACAGGACAAGAGGAAACGGGTTCAAGTTGCGCCAGGGGAGGGTTAGGCTGGACATTAGGAAAAACTTTTTCACTGAAAGAGTTATCAAACATTAGAACAGGCTGTGCAGGGAGGGGGTTGAGTCACCATCCCTGGATGTGTTCAAAAGTCGGGTAGATGTGGTGCTTAGAGACATGGTTTAGTGGCAGACCAGGCAGAGTAGGATCAATGGTTGGACTTGGATGACCTTAAAGGTCTTTTCCAACCTAAACGATTCTATGATTCTGTGAAGTGCTCATGTTAAGTTGTCTGGGCTTTGTGCTTAAGCTTTTTACCTGTAAAACAAAAATGTTTAATACTGGCTTGCCTTGTGGGTACTGCAAGGACAAATTCTCTAGCCTTTGTGAAGTGGAAGTACAGGGATAACTTCAGTTTTTAGTTGTAAAGCAATGTTCAGATTATGTATACTGAAAGCCTGTTTGTCTTAAAATGTTTTTGGGAAAAAATTAATGTTCAAGAGCACAGTGATAATCTTCATCCACATCACCCTCTTACTGAAATCCAAAGGATCCTGTGGTTACAAAGTGTAGCATGGTTGTTCATCTTCATTGGATCACACGCTGTGATGAAAACATAGACCTGGGACAATGCACACCAGCTGAGATTGCAGCGCGTACGACTGTAAACCCAGTAACAGAGATGGGCTAGATCTGAACAGACTCTGTTCAGCTATAATCAGTAACAACTCGCTGCCATTTATTAAACATAGTTATCTATGCTACATCTTACTTTTTCTTGTGAATACAAAGGTACAACTGATTGTTTCAGGTTTAGCAAATATGTCATGCAAAACGCCTCCCTGGATAGTACATGAAGTGTATTTAAAGTTTGTTTCCAGCTGTGTATTTGATTACTATTGACTTTGAATCAAAAGCCTCTCCCGGTTAGTGGCTGAGGCAGGTTCATCATGGAAAGTGGCTTGTGTCCTGCACTGCAGCCACGAGCAAACCCTCCCTTTGCCCTGTCACATGTACAATTCTGACAAATATATCTGGTGAGAAAAATTCCCTCCTACCACCCAGCCTGACAACTTTTGAAATCTTGAACATGTGAAGAGAGAACACCAATCTCATCTCTGAAAATTGTATGCCAAGAGAAACAGCACTACACCCTATCTCCTGTTTCTAGCTCTAGTCTACCATGACTATTTCAAAAGATCAAATTCAGCCAGAAACTAAAATACAGGTCTATTTTGTGAGGAAAAGAAAACGTGATCCACTTTTCTTTCAAAGCATAAGATTCAAATCACAACCACTTTTTCTTACATGTTGTTTAGAGCTTGTGTTTTCACTGTTTAGGTTCCTTTCTACAGTAGCAGAATGTTATTGTTCATTAATTGAAATTCTAGTTATGGCTGTAGTACAATCAATCACTAGCTGGTGATAAAAGTAACTGCATTTTTCTGACTTTCTTAATTTGTTAGAGCAGTTTTGGCAGTTGTTATATTTAGCTGAGCAAGAACTGTGTTCTCAGAAATGATTCAGTGCAGTGTATTCCAGTTACAAAGATGAGGTCCTGGGTCATCTAAAGGGCATACTAAAATGAAGTGAGGGAAGTATATAAAAGTTACTGCTGAAAAACAAACTTACTGAACCAGTGTTAATGTGATGTTCAGAAGCAGGGTTTTTTAAAGTCTAACTTCAAACATTACTTTCCCATGGATCAATGACTTACTGTTTTCATGATATAACACATCAGCTATTTTCTGTTTATTCCTTAGTAAAGAGAGTTATTTCACAGGATTATAAACAAAGACATAATTATACTGAAGTTAATTCTGTAAGATTCAGATACCAATGTATTTTCTGAATAGGTAGCATTTATTGCACAATATTGATATTGAAATTATATAAAACTAATTATATTATACTATATAATTATATGATATGTGGAAATCACCTCTCTTATTCGTGTAAAAATTTCTATTAACCATCAGTAAGACTTTGCTGTCAATTTGGTGATATATAATAGGTGCACGTAACAAAACACGGAAGGAGGCTCCAGAGAAAGAATGTATGAACTTTCCTCTCCAAAGATTTCATAGTGCTGACAAAACAGGTTGGTTTTTTTTTTTCTTGGATCCTCATTTGAAATAAGTAGTATATTTCAGAGGTTGGATTACTTGATAACTCTTAGAGCTAGATTTTAAAGTATGACTCTAGAAATCTTTCCCTTTAAGAACATGGTGGCAGAAGGGCTTAAAAATTCCCGCAAAACAAATCCTAAACTTGTGTAAAGAATTCTGAATGTTTGTTTACAAAAGGAGCAGACTCTTAGGAGAACAAGAGATAAATTTGCAATTCTTTCACTCTGCAGTCTGTTTTAACTGCTGTAACTTGTTGCTAACTGCCTTTGTGTGGCAACATCTTCATTCTGTGGTGCAGGAAGAAAATCGTTCCCTGCAATTGAACGGCACCTTATAACACTGTGCAAGCTTCCAGCCTCACATGAAACTCTCTGCAAAAGATTGTGCATCAAGCAGTTCCATCAGCTTTTAATCTTTGTCTCTTACCCATGACTTCTGAAAAAGCTGTAGTAATTCAGGCCAAGTTTACCATGCCGTTCAGTGGAGTCCAGGACACCTGATAAATTCTCTTTCTGCGTCTTGCATGGGTTTATTCTGAACAGATGTTAAAATAAGATTAGTAGTGTAATTATTGCGGTCCAGATATGCTGATTACTGTACTTCATTTTTCTGTAGAATTGCCTGCAATTTTCATAAGTTCTTTGGAAGTGCCTGAATATAGTATAATATTCATGAAGTAAGGCAACTTTTTGTTACTACATCGGTAGTACCAAAGAGAATTTCTTTATTTGGAACACTGAAAAACTGATGTTCATGTTGGGGAAGAAGATATTTTCTGCAATGAAGTTTTATTTCAATTTCAAAATCCTGAAGCAGGTATCTAGGATCTTGAGGTGGTTCCCTAACTCTCACTCAACCTCTTGTTGAGAAAGCAAATACCAACTTCCAAAGCAATGGAGTTTGTACATAGACAATTGCAAGTAAAATGGTGAATGGTGTATTACAAAGATTGAAAAGTACTGATGCAAGCATAGAATCTGGAGGACTGTAGCTTTGAGGACTTACGTGAATGCTTTTATTCCAAAATATGCAGTGTAAGTTTGTGCTGCAGTTTGTGGATCAGTGTACTTGCAGACATATAGTACCTTGCTCGAAAACCACACCAAAAGAAACAGTTTCTAGAATGTGAAGGTTTTGAAGTAATTCTCCTTAATTTAAGACAAATAAATTTTGTAGGCTTTAGTTCCTAGGTCTTAATTGTGATATGAATACTTGATAAAAATAAGACTACTGTCATAGTGTCCTTTCTTGTTTCGGATCCTAAAGGTTTCTAGAGAAAGGGTATTAAATTTATCAACATTTTGTGCTTTCATTTGTGCAAGTCCTCTGTATTGGGTTTGCATGGCAAGGTTTTAGTATTGGAGGGACTACAGGAGCAGCTTCTGTGAGAAGCTGCTAGAAGCTTCCCCCTTGTCCAATAGAGCCAATGCCAGCCAGCTCCAAGACAGACTCACCACTAGCCAAGGCCAAGTCCATTAGCGATAGTGGTAGCACCTCGGTGAGAACATATTTAAGACAGGCAAAAAGTAGCTGCGCCGCAGCAACCAGAGAGAGGGGTGAGAATATGCAAGAAACAACTCTGCAGACACTGAGGTCAGTGAAGAAGGAGGGGGAGGTGGTGCTCCAGGCACCAGAGCAGAGATTCCCCTGCAGCCTGTGGTGAAGACCATGGTGAGGCAGGCTGTCCCCCTGCAGCCCATGGAGGTTAACACTGGAGCAGATGTCCCCCTGCAGTCCATGGAGGATCCCACACTGGAGCAGGTGGATGCCCAAAGGAGGCTGTGACCCCCTGGGAAGCCATGCTGGAGCAGGCTCCTGGCAGGATCTGTGGACCCATGGACCCCTAAGGAGGGACTGTCGCCCCTGGGAGGGACACCACAATGGAGCAGGGGAGGAGTGTGAGGAGGAAGAAGCAGCAGAGACAATGTGGGATGAACTGACCACAACTGCCATTCCCTGTGCCCCTGCACCGCTTGCAGGGAGAAGGTAGAGAAATCGTGAGTGAAGCTGAACCCGGGAAGAAGGGAGGGATGGGGGGAAGGTATATTAAGATTTGGTTTTATTTCTCATTGCCCTACTCTGATTTGTTTGGTAATAAATTAAATTAATTTTCCCCAAGTTGAGTCTGTTTTGGCTGTGACGGTAATTGGTGAATGATCTCGCTGTGTCCTTATCTCAACCCACGGGCTTTTTGTTATATTTTCTCTCCCCTGTCCAGTCGAAGAGAGAGAGCGATAGCGCAGCTTTTGTGGGCACCTGGCCTCCGGCCAGGGTCAACTCACTGGGTCAACCCTTTATATATTTATTGCACTTAAAAAGGCATGGAAAATAGAGAGGTATCTTCAGATACTTCATATGAGGATGATTCCACGTGTTCTGATACAGTTGCCATAGGTTTGTCTTTGACAGGACTTTTTTACTAATACTTTATGTTATTTTGTTTTTGCACCATGTGGCTATCACATTCAGATTTACTCAAAGTAATTTTGTCTCCCCTTGATTTACACTTAATAAGCGAGTTTACAGATTTGCAACTTGACTTTTATGAAGGCAGTAACATCTGCAGCATTATGTCATATTTTTTTAACCCCTGTTGGCAGTGTCTAGGAATTTTGGAAGCAAACTTTTGTGTATGCATTTGTGTCTAACATTCTTCTTGTACATAGATTCCCTTTCAGCTTGGAGGGATGAATAATCTTCTAAAGCTTCAGGGCATCCTTGGCTCTGCCATGGTCTTTGCCTTTAAATTCTTTAAATACATGTTACTGAACAAACATCAGTTAGACCAAATGGATGAAATACAAATGATAGCTCCTATCAAAGATCTAGGATATATAATAACTAGACAATATATTTTAGCCAGTAATAATAAGGCTATATAACTCAATAAGTATAGTAACATGACAATGCTTGTTATGCAGAGAGTTTGAGAATGCAGTTCTTGATACTAGGAAGGGGAAACTGTCCCTTTATGGCCCAATGCAAGGCAAAAATCAAATGCACATTTCCATGTAAATATTCTTATTCTTTTGCATGACAAATGTCTGAAGTCCTAAAGGGACTCTTGAAAATAGCTGCCAGAGTGCCATATAACATAAAACCTCAAATTTACTCAAACTAGCAAAGCAAGTAGTCACGGTAAGAAAGAATACTCATAGGAACAGACAAAATGAGACAAATTTCAAAAAAACCTATAGGAAAGATTCATACTAAGACTACGCTAAAAGCACGGGAAAAACATACCTGCGTTCCCCAGATCTCGTAGAACTGATCAAGATAACTCAGAAAGATCCTAAAAAGGAAAGAGGNCGCTAAAAGCACGGGAAAAACATATCTGCATTCCCTAGATCTCGTAGAACTGATCAAGATAACTCAGAAAGATTCTAAAAAGGAAAGAGGTTTTTTTTCTCCGGTGTAATGGATGAGATAAGAAACAAAGGAGGGAGGACAGGCTGGGGAGCCTGGAAGCATTCCTTCTTGGCAGGAGTCGGGGTGTCTGGGAGCCAGCAGCCAGGCAGAGGGCTTTTGCCTTAAAGGCCCTGGGGATCGCTGTGTCTTGGGAATTTGGAGCATAGCATTTCCTCTGTTCTCCTAGCTAAGAAGCTCTTCTGTAAGGATTTCTCTCTCCTGTGTATTTCCTACGTGGGAGACGTGATATGAATACCCTTACAAGAAATAAATACAGTAGATATCAACATGCACTGAATTCACAAGATGAACTGGAACAAGTTTTTAAAGAAATCTTAGACGGTCTATGGACATTTTTTTTGTATCTGGTTTGTTAACAAAGGCTTTTAGAACTTGGTGCAACTGTTTTGATTTTGTTTGTATTTGCTGTTTGGCAAAATTTCTGGCTTTTGAGATCTCGGGTGTATACACAACAACCAGTCAACTAAATTTTTTTGTTGCATAGATGTAACATATTTCAGTCCTTATTTTCAGTTTTTACTGGTTCATTTTTAGAGGATGATGTAGTTCTGTGCTGATTCAGTTATCTGACACACCTAGGTGTGATCATGATGGATAAATGAGTTTGCCTTCATCTGTTAATGAAGTCTTTCTCAATCCATCCTTAGTAGGAAAATCAGAGCAACAAACAAGGCAACTGTCATTTAGTAACAAAACCAGAAAACAAAATTCAGTGGTTAAAGCCAGTGGTGTACAGTATCAAAAACTTCTAGAAATCTACAGCAAAACCTCAATGAAGAACTTGGCCCTTCAGCCTGCTGAAAAGCAGGTTTAGACTTTGAATGTCTTTGAGAAGAAGCTGGAAAAATTATCTGTATCCATTGGGACGCTAATGGTCCTAAGGTACTGACTCAAGTATCTCTTTTCTCTTAGATTCTTGAATTTCAAACAGGTTACAGATAAGGAGGTGCATTCCCTTGGTGTGTAGATTTACAGTAAGGGGAAATACATAATTGTTACATTGCATGGCTAGTGTTTTTGAAGCATTTTATTTGTTTCTTTTTCAAAAGCACTTATTTTTAATGTCTCTGATTTTTCAGCACTCTTCTAGGTTAACATTATTTAGAATAACCACAGTTTAGACTGTTGGCATCTATGCTGTAAGATCCCATGTAGCACACATGAACGATTTTCAGCTATTGCTTAGGTAATTTTTTTTTTTTTTCACTTGCCAAACGCTCCTACTTTCATTTTAGTTACTTTCTGGCAGGCAGAGTTGATCAGCTATCAACCTACCATCATCATTTTTGGCAGTAATCAAAGGCTTGCCAGTGCTTTGATACCAATGATTCCTGTATTTTAGAATTTACTGGATGGCAGCTGTCCTAACGGATGTTCCAGAAACCTGCAAGTGAATTATTTTGATTTATTGTCTTGGCTCAGTGCAGATGATGCTTACTATGTGGGAACTGGCAGATGTGTATGAGAAGGCGTAACTGAGCTTGCCAGACAGTTTAGAGCTCTCTACTGCGTAGAGATACAATATGTGCATTTTTGCCACCCAGACTACAAACCAGACAGATAGTTAATGCCCGTAGTAACAGTGTGCGTATGACACAAGTGGGTTTCATTCAGGTAAACCTACTACTGACCCCAAAAACAATAGTGAATTTTTATTATCAGTTTTCATCCTGCGTTAAATGGGATCAACAGAGACTTTGCAGTAGGATGGATTTACTAGAATTTTTTTGGTTGTTTTTAATTTAGGATGGTGAAAACTTTCCAACTCAAAGAAGAGATAAACATCTCTCTGTAAGAATGCCAAGAAAAAAAGACTACTTCCAGAATCTGATGTTACCAAGTTAGTTTCCAGACCTTTTGGCACTCTTGTATTATGTGCGATTCAACCTTGCAGTCCGTTCTGGCGAAGTGCTTACAAGTAGTTAACATTTAAGTACATGCTCTCCAGCACATGTAACAACTTCCAAAGCTGGTGAGCCAGTGGGGACAATCCAGGGGCCCCTTGCTTGTGTGCAAATGCCTAGTAGTACTCTGAACTGCATCACTATGGAAAATTATTTTGGCTGAAATAAGCCAATTCGTAACCATCTTGTTAGACAGCATTTTTGCTCATACTTCTTGTGACAGTTAAGGCAATTCTGTAAGGCTTTGATCCTGGATTGAACTCAAGAAATCCTACACAGTTTGTATAGCTTGGGCAGAGACGAAGGAAGGGTATTAGCAGTGGTGTTACCTACTACCAAATTTTAGTGCTTAAATCTGCAGTATTATTTGGGCCAAATCAATCTGGAAATATGTTCAACTTTGGCAGACGGAAGCTGAAACATTCTCAACTCTGGTGCAGATACTTATTGTGGGAATTTCACCCAGGACCAAATATTGTTGAAAAACAGTGTGGGGAAAATTGAGGAATCCTAGGCAACCAATAGGTCAAAAAGCTTCTATGGTTTTGAGAATGGGGATAAATTTTTTTACTTATTAATAGGACATGTAAAATTTATAACCAAATACACATTTGGTTTTGCATTTTAGCAGCCATGGGTGCTAGCACTGTACTTCAATATTGCAGTCACTTAAGCTTAAGTCTGAAGTTGATAATCAGAAATAAACACTATTGAGCTGTATGCAGACTCCTATAAAACAAGCCATTTATGCAGATATACATTCTATTATTTGTTTAAGAGCTACCATGGAAGACAAGCTATACCTCTCAACATCCTCTACTTCTCAATTTTTTCATACAACTGAAGTAAAAATCTTTTCCCTACTTCTCAAAAGAATACAAAACTCAAATCCCTGAAATGTTCCAAGAGAAGTGAAATGCAGAAACAGCACAGTTATTTGGTATAAATTTGTTATGTTTCTACTTTAAAATTAAGTAAGATTCATGCAGGAATGACTTACCCTAAATGATTGTATCACCCAAGCATTATTACATTTGCTGCTAATTCATGGAGAGAGAGAGAGAGAGAGAGAGAGAAAATGAAAGAAAGAAAGAGAAATCCTGCAAAACTGCAGCACAGAATATATAAGCAAATGTGTGTGTGCATCTGCGTGCACATACATATAAAATCCACAATTCTTTTCAGATCAGATAGAATAGCTGCCTCAGGGGAGTTTAATTTGGTTTTGCAGGTAACTTTTTTTAATGTTCTACACTAATACAAAACAGTTATAAAAGTCCTTGAAAATCGAAGTGATCACTGAGCTAGTTCTAAACAGCTCTACTGTCAAAATAGTTTGACAATATCTCACTTGATTTAAGGATTAAACTCAAGAGTTGATTTACATTCTAGCCCATAGTCGTTCATGAGACACGAAATAAAGCACAAGGGCCAGAAGTTTGTCTTCAGAGAATTTAACACGTGTCAACTGGTGAAGGTCTGAAGGGGTTGGAGGAAGGAAATAATCTATATCCTTGGGTCATAAAGTCTTAGTAGTGCTCCTCTTCCTCTTGGGTGTACGAAAGTAATTTAGCACCTAATACAATTACTGTCAATGTTCTGGCCTGCACATTTTCTATCAACAGGCATTAAGAGAACCTGTGGAAAAGTTCATAAACAGCCTCTATTCCACCAGCTGCTCTGTGAATTGCGTTACAGAATTTTTCTTCTCATAAGGACGAATGATGGTGGCTATAAAAACCTAGCAACTTTATGTCAGTAAGACCACTGTATTTAATAGATACAGCATTTGCCTTCCTTTGCCCTGGGTAACAGCTTTCAACAAGTGGGTTTTCCAGTTGCATATGCCATGTATTAGAATTGAGGATGGGGTAGTCAAAGAAAGTTTCTGTTTTCCAAGATGGTCTGTACCATCAGATCACATGACGTTGATCATCATTCCCATTTTTTTGGCAAAAAAGGCTCTGGAGAAATGCCAACAGTGACGCGTACCTTGAATAAGTTGGCTATATGAGTATATGCACCTATGCACCTATTTCTTTCATGAATGTCTTGTGAGAAAAGATTTTCTGTCATCTGTGGTTACTCAGTAAAATTGTCAGAAGGTCGTGTTGGTTACAGATTACTCCAAAGTAAATGATACAAAGGTTGCAGAATCCAATCAGTAAATGTGAAAACCTAAGGATCAGTTTGAAATGAGCTGAACAAAGTTAATTACCAACCTCATTAATTCAGGTGATTTTAGGAGGAACATCTCCATGGCAATGCAGTTTGTGAATAATTAGTACGATAAATAGATTTAATGGAAATACAGCATTTTGACTACTTTATATCGGCTACTGTGGTAGTGGCTGATGCCACTTTGTAGTTTCAAATTGATCTGTGGACTAACAGTCAAGTGATTAATAATTCTGTGTTGGGTATCTGTCACTTTTATTTGATTCAAGACCATTAAATAAAAACAGATAAGCAGCAGTTTCGAGGGAAGAAAGGTAGTACAAAGTTGTTTTGCCATAGCATACGTTGAGTTTTTAAAGCGCTGGCAAGAACATGACAGGGGGAACAGAGACGTATATTGAGAAGGAGTGGTGGGGTTGTGGTTGATATGAAATACTAGCTGAATAATTGGCACATAGTTGATGAATCTTAAGAGTTGGTTTAAGATTTTCTAGTTACATTAATAGCCTGTTTATTCCTTTGGTCACTGCCTGAAAACACACTTCTGGCCATGTTAAAAGCATAGGCCACTAACCTTGTATGCTTGTGGTTTGGGGATAAAGCTTGCTGTACTGTAACAAGAAATTCAGTTTTGATGGTCCGTCTGTGGAGACTGATGGAGTGTCTATCTGTCATTCTGGGACCTTCTGTCTCCCATCTGAATGTCAGCCCATTGTTCATCCTCTCTGCTAGATTCATTCCCAAGGGAAAACCCTGGCACACCCACACCCACACAATCTGGAGCAAAAGAAGCAGGAAAGAATGGGGACACAGCAGTAGACCTGAGAGTCTTGTCCCATCACTTAATTGTGTTAGCAAAAAAAAAAAAAAAAAAATCTTAAATGTGATTCTGCATCCAAAATGATACTTCTCCTCCTCCATACCATCTGCAGTATCTCAGATTCAGGCTGTTTTGAGTTACAGAAATCTGAATTAACTATCTCAGATAGAACTCGTTTTGAGCCCTTTAAATTGTGACAAAATTTCTCACTTTTGCAGACAAAAATGATAAAAAGAAGCACAAAAAGTTGGCTTTCAAGATGTCAGAGAAAGGGAGCAAATACTCTGCTAGAAATTCAGTTGGTTGAAGCAGAAGAAGTAAATTCACTGGAGTAGTGAATGTTTTTGTAGGAATTTTGTTTTACAGCCCATGTATTTGACTCATTCAATTCTGACGAGTAGAAGTAAACAAGAGGATACTAAGTCCTTTACCCAGATGTGGGATAATATTTATTTAACATAGAGTAATCTATTATGTGAACTATCAGCAGGAGGTACCTGTATGTACGCATTTTCCTGTTTTTTTTTTTTAAAAAAAAAGTAAGTAATAAGGTGGCTTACTTTACTTCCACTGAGGTCTAGATCTCCTTACATTTACCATGAAGCAAGATCATTGTGCTGCAGTCTTGTCTGTTCCTTAATGTTGCGCGTTTCGTTGCTTTTAACTAATTTTTAATTTTATTTTTTTTAGTTATTGACAGATGTTTAAGCTGGCTGGCCTGACTGTAGCTTCTGTTTGGGTGCTACAGTACTGCCTGGGGCTGCCAGGGCTGATTATGGCCTGGGGAACCCTCTCCCTTTTTGCCTCCACCTCACACTGCCAAAGCCCCCATAAACACAGATGCAGAGCTGAATGCCTGTTATTACATTTTTATATATATATACACACACACATATATACAAATATGTACACATATATACACGCATACACAAAAAGTGAGATATACTTCAAATTTGGTGAAGCTGTGGGTCATACTGTGGAATATCTCATTGAAAAATATTTTTTTTCTGAAAAAACCCATAAAAATAAGTCTTTTTTTTCTAAGTTCTTAACTTGCTCCATTCCAGTCTCACTGATGACCTTGTGCTGGTAAACTATTTCATGGTATTATCAAAGGAGCAGCACGCAGCCCAAGAACCTTGTATAGGTGTCCTCCTGTAATACTGAAAGTGCATAAAGTCATAACTAGTAAAGTAATAGAACATACATTTAGTTTGGGGCCATAAGTTGCAGAGCTTTGAACACAACAAGGAGATTGTGTTTTAAACAAAACATGGGTGCCCACGGCAGTAGCCAAGTAGTGCATTAATGAACAGAAGTGATTCTTATAATGGCAGTGGTACTGATCACTGATAATATCTTGAAATTAATGGTTATTTTCCTGCTATTGAGTGTTGAAATGTGTTTTTATAGCTTTACGTAGGCAATGGTAGTCTTTAAAATTTCTAATAGATCCTATTAAAGAGGTATCAAGAAGCAGGGAAACTGTCTATCCAAGCAGCTCTAACTATTAGGCCTAGAACCTAGTTCAGGAAAGAAAAAAAACTATGACATTTTTCCCTAAGAAATGCTGAGTTAGAAAACCCATTATCTAAAAAGAAGAACCAAGGAAAAGATACTAGTTTGGTATAGGGGCCTCTATAATCTGTAAATTGGACTTCTATGTATAATGGTCTGTGGTAAATAAAAGGAAATAAAGCACACATAACAATTTCTTTTACCTAAAGTAACATCTTAAAAATTTATGTGCCCTCTATGATACTTGGAGTGTTTGCATGAAAAGGTAACTAGCCAATAGGTAGAGAGAGGCTAAATCTGAATGTCATAGGCACCAGAAAGGTACCAAAGACTAAGCAGAGGTCTGATGTATTCCAATTTTCTTTTATAAGCATAGTAAATCATCTCTAGTTTCTCTGCTTGATGAAACGATATGCTACTAGCTTGCTTAATCACTCTAATATAAAAGAATCAATTAATTCACATCTGGTTCAGCTGCCAAAACTGTAACTGGTGTATGCTGCAGATCTTTTGACAACTGAGAAAATATTCTGCCTGTCAAGAGGAGGATCTGATTCATTTCAGTCTCTGCAAAAGATTTACTCTTTTTGAATATGGGAAACATTACAACCCCATTCTGGGTCTAGAAAACTTTAAAAACCGGTTAAGATATTAGATTAAGCAGTTTAACTAAAAATATGTTAATTACCATATGTATGCCATGTAAAAATATAAAGTGATTTTTTATGGAAGAAGACTAGTTGTAGCTTCAGTCGAACACCTACAGGGTAGTCGGTGAAAGTCAGAGCTGGAGGTCTTGATCCCATTGCTGTTCCACTTCAGTCCTTTCCTCTTGCCACCATCTATGTTACACTGTGATACAGATTAGCTCCAACAAGTTAGTGTTAAGGCTTCAAATTCACGTTTGTGTGTCCACGTGTGTACATGTGGTTTAGGTGCCAAATGGACAGCACTGTTACGACAAAACTCGTTGCACTGTGGAACTGAAGCACAGCATGGAAGACAGAGGCAAAGATGCTGTAACTCTTTACAAAATATATTTTCGTCTTTCATAGTAAATACATGTAATAGTAAATACGTATTGCACAGATACAGGGAGCATAACACTTCTTCAGTAGCATATGCTACAGTCAGTACTTAAAGCACCCGGTTGCTGAATCAACAGACTCAGAACATGTCACTGGCCAGTTGGATCCTGAAGGTCAGTTCTCTCTCCCCCTTTCTGTCTTAGTCAAGATTTTCACACGCCAGGGTTTGGGCGTTAATCACTGATTGTTTCCTTCAGCAGGCTTGATGCTTCACTTGTTGGTACCACTCAAGTGTAAGTTTGGTGTTTTCTTGGGGGAGCTATGCATTAATTGCTGAAATAAGAATTATTTCGGAGGCTCATGATGAAAAATCAGTGTTTGCGGGTAAGTTGCACTTAACATCACTGGTACAGTGTTAGGCAATGTGGCATCGCCCAAAAATACTGATTTGGAGCAGTGAAGCACCTGCTTCCTCCCAAGTATTTTTACCCTGGTTACTAGATTATATTTTTATTCCTCTCACACTCCCAGTTGCTGTTTGCTCTGTCTAGTTATTTTCCAGTTGATACAGGCATAGTCAGCACGGGCCTTGTGACTACTGGTTGTACTCCGGTTGGCAGCTACAGGTTTTGGCATCACTAGCCTTCCTCACCGGCACATAATTTAAATCTGCAGAAGCTCTCATGGGATTACACAAACTGTGTATTATATGTGGAGCTCCTTGATAAACCAGAGAGTGCCAACCCAGACTTTCACTTGTGTTCGGAGACTGAGTTACCACACTGACACACAATATGGTGATACTGGCTGGCTGGGTAGAAACCGCCAAGGAGAAAACTTGAAAGACTATTTTAACATTCATATCTCCCATCCCATACTCCTTCAAAATGTTGGGTAGAGAGCCAACGTGTTGGAAAAAACAATCTCTACAGTAGCTGAGGTACAAAACTTTACATTTAGCAAAAAATTATACCTTGCAGTCCAACATTATGACCTGTAGTGAATTAAAGAATTCTTTGCATCGGTACAAATATTTGGCAGTGTACAAGATATCTATAACACTAAAAGAAAAAAAAAAAATCCATCAAATTGAATTCTTAAGAACAAGATGACATGATGATACGAGCTTCATACATGCTAAGCAAAAATAAACTAAGTGCCTGTAGCCTCAACAATACAGATGTTGTGTAAGAGAAATCCCAGAAATATAATAGTATTAATTATAATTCAATTAATTATATTAATTAGATAAAAAGATATACGAACACATTAATATATTGATATTAATACATACTAACACAATGCATTTATATTAATTAAATTTTACATCAATCTAAGAATACATTAATTACATACTGTAATACAGGAAAACATCCGAAAATGAAACATGCAAAAAAGCTTTTGTTGAATGTAGAAACAGTAAAGAAAACTGAAATGGATTAATCTTATATTCATGCTATTTTCCACCTATTATGTTCTCCATAATGACTGTGAACAGCTCTAATAATATTCCAGAATCCAGAAGCAAGTCTAAGTAGACTGGATTTCTCCATCATCATTTTGTAGTTCATTAGCTTTTTATATGCTGTAGTAGCCAATGAGGAAGCATTGGGAACTCTTCCAGGAGTTATATCCGTGCTTCATTAGTTTTAAGGCTATCTTTCAGCCTTGTGCTTACTTGTAAAAAAAATCCTTATTCTCTGTGGAGTAAAGAAAGAAAAACCCTCGCATCTTTACAAGCTTCCTTCCAATAGCATATTCTCTTCTCAGCTGAAAGGTCTACAAAATTGTGCTGTCATTCTACAGATCCAGGTTGTGGCCTTAAATATAATGGGTATTCATATAACTGAGAAGTCATTATGAAACTATCAAAGACAAACTTATATCCAGAAACATGAATGGCATTATAAAAGTCCCTACTCTTTACAGATAATGATATTACTACTTACTGAGAAAACATTCACATTTGAGAAAATGATTGTCTGTGAGCAGTATACACACATTAGAAAGACAACGAATGACTCTTGTTCAGTAAGCTACCACCTTCAATGTCACATCCTGTAACTATCTGTTCATGACGAACAATTGTGTGCAATCAGCTGCCTACAACAAAACGAAATAGCCACCTGCAGTGGCCAATTATTTTTTTCACACCTCTCACAGGGCTTACAATGACGATACACTACCGTTCATTTTGTGCCCATTCAGGTGTTAGCTTTTCTTATGAACTTGTTTGCATGGTGGTCACTCACTACCATTTTTTACAGTGGTTTTGTGCAACGGAGGTTTATATACAGTGGCAGAGTTTTAAGGTCTTGATTAATGAAAAATGTTGGAATGAAATATAATCACATAAAACAATTTCATAACAACAGTTATTTTCAGAAACTGGAAATAGTTGAAAATAAAGCTTTGTTTTTATTGGTTAATTAAATAATAAAATATAACATATGTTCAAATAAAAGGCCATGTAAAACTGTTAAAACTTCTGGGCAGCTTTGTGTAAAACTGGTCCAGCATGTTTTGGGAAGATTATTTATACTGGAGAAATGCAGAGAACCGCAGGATAATAAGGGGATTGGCAAACTTTTCACAACAGGGGTTACAAATACTTCCGGCAGTTTCTTTTGCCACAGGAAAGGTGAAAAAAATGACATGATTAATCTCTGTATAGTTCACTCCAATTTCCAGGTAATGGAAAAAATTAATAACCTGGATTGCAAAGGTATGCAAGAAACTGCGCTGAACAGAGAGTTAAGTAGCTCCACACAGAATCAGCCGAAGTCCAGGAGAATGTATTAGTTATGGCTCAGTACTGACTCTGCCAAGCTGGGGTTAACTCCTGGGAACTCACTTAGTCCCAGGTTGTCCTGCACACTGTCTCTGTGGGCATCTCTAGCCCAAAGCACTAATTAGCTCAGGCTGTGTTCCCAAGAAGCTGGCTGTGTTACTTTCTGTGTCAAGTTGGTTCTGGATGCAGAGCAGTCACCTGTGAGTACCTGGACAGGTCTGAGAATGAACTCTGGGTCTGAGTCTCTCAGGTTATGAATAAACTGGTTTTCCCCCCAAACTCCTGAGTATTTGACAAGTCCACTACTATTTGTTAAAAATCAGTTTGAACTGGAAATAGCCATTTTGTGATCCCCTTTTCCCAGGTCTTTTTCATATGGTTTAGTACAAGAAAACCTGGACTTAGCAATTCCCTTCATTCTAGGGAAAATTTTGAAGAAAACAGGCAGTAAACGTGAAGGCTTTTAGCTATTGAGATCTCCGCTGAAATCCAGATGTCAGAGTAAAAACCTTGAAGGACAGCAATTACACCAAATGCATGCCCAGCATTTTTATTGCCCTTCAAATTCACTCTTCTTATTTTCGCAAGCATAATTGTTTTAAGTGGGTTTATTTCCATGAAAAGTCTAATATTTATATTTTTGCTGATGGTTACTCAAATTAAAAATGACACAGTGCTCAAATGTTTAAATGAAGGGAATCCGTGTTTTGACACTTGCTTCGCTGTCTAGTCTGTCAAATAAGCAAAAGATAATCCTAATGATTAGGCAGATTTTTTTTCTGTCTGGGTGGTACACATTTCTCATAACTAATCATGTCAGAAATATTTTGCGATGACTTAGTATAACCGGCAACTGTTATTTCCATTTTGTTTAACGTATTTGGCTCTGAAACAGTGATGTAATGATCTCAGAAAGATGCTCCCTTCATTAAGTCAATTATGTGAACACATAAGAACCCTCATGGATACCAAGAGGTTGTGTATCACAAAATACTGTAAATTAATCTTTGCATCCACACAGTGAAGTTAATGCTGATGGCAGATTAGAACAACTTTGTTTTGATATTTTCCCTCCCAGATATGTGAAAAATGTCATCTTTGTTACTTTATTGCAGTTCACCTCTTTAAGTTTGACTCAAGAAATTAAAAAAAAAGAACCCAAGACACAACACCAGAACTTTTCACAGGAATAGTTAGCATCCAGCATAATAGGCTTCTGCTTCTTTTGATGTGGGCTTTGTCTCTCACTGCCAGTGTACAGTGTTATAAGCCTTATTCATTCATGGATGTTTTGGCTATTCTGTCAGGGAATATTTTTGTGATGATACCACATTATTGCTCATTTGAACCCCCTTGTGCTCCTACTGATGGCTATGACACATCTACTGAATGCACTTTAATTGGTTCAGGCTCTTTGCACAGGGATTTCCAGACCTCAGAACCCACAATATCAGATGGTACCAGTTCCCAGCTCTGAAATTATCATGGATCTGTATTTCAAAATTATGCTGCAATTATTACTGAAGTAACATAAGAAAGGAGGCAAGGATTTGGAACTGGGTCCAAATGTATTTTCACTACCAATGCCAGAAAACTTACTACATTGAGGAGTGTGGGAAGGCATTGAAGATCACGTATTTTAAGATTGAAAATTACATAGGTCAGACAATGCTTGTATCTATAAAAATAGCAAGTGAGTAACATATGCAGCCTAAAGGGTAAATTTCTGTTCATCTTTTAGGTGTGTAAATGACTCTTCTTGAAGCAAAATTGCATTTCTGTCTTCTGGATAAATTCACAGAAGTTTGTGAAGGTTTATACAGCATGAGACTTTGAAAAACTGTTGGTCAAGTATGAGCTACCTGAAAACAAATTGGGAAACGAGTTTTCTTTGGTGTAGAGCCAAACCAATAACCCTATTCAACCAGAGCTGGATCTAGGTAAGACCGGTCTCTGCACAATGTCCCAGGAGAAGTTGTTTTGTGTACTATGATGCAAAGTCTGCCTGAACCATCTGGCTTTCCGGAGACCCAACATAACGCCATGTGTATGAAATTCTAGGAACAATCCGGATGGGGGCACAGAGAGGATTACAGTGACAGCTAGAAAGATGTGTCACCGACAGCTCCAGAATAAAGCAAAGAGGCAGCAGTAACATCTCCAGGCCAGGGACAGAAGGAGACCATGAAGGCAAATCCATGCCTAGGCTCTGTGTTGTGATCCGCAACACTGCATGTTTATTACTTGAGTGAAGTACTGCTTAAGTGATGAGTGAGTCCTTCCAGAGCACTTGAAAAAAATTGTGCAAAGAATCCCATAGGGCTTCGCACCTCGAGCTCATGAAGGAAATTATCTCCACTTGGCAAGAATCCATGAATAACATGGCACCAGCATCTCCCCTCATCTCCACAGCTGAAGCACCATGTCCTAGAGTAGCTCCAGCTCTGCCTGAGTGTGCACAGGAGGAAACATTTGGCTATGAAGCTAAGAATTTGCCTAAGGACTAAATACATTCTAGTTAGGCTGCCGAGTTTTTGTATTGTTGCATCTGTAGCCTAGACATATGACACTTGTAGGTTGTGTGTGTGTGTGTGTGTTAACTCTCATACATCTGCCAGATGCTGTGAATCCCTGCATTGATGGGTCTCAAAAGTTTGTATGCATACTGGACAGCAAGGGACCTCTTGGGAATCTCCATAACCTAAATCCCCAGCTATTGCATACAGCCATGGTACATTCTCTTTTTCATAAGCCACCTTAAGTTTATTCTAAATGAGCTTGATTTTGTTTGTCCTTAGTGAGTTACATGAGTTTAACTTGCTTGTGCTTCTGCTACTCTTACAGGGCAATCCTAGAAACTTAATTTCCTCTCTTCATTTCCAGATTGAAATTACCCATGAAAAATTCATATATGCTCCTTCTCCAGCCTTGCCCTTCAATTTAAATAGCTCTTCTTTTTCTGTTATGTGGCCTACTTGAGTTTCAGTTCACTATCCACACATTTTGTTTGATAGTCATAGGGTCATTTAAAACAGAGGTAGATGAAGCTATGAGACAGCTCACGTCCTTTTCCGTGGTGCACTTCAGGACAGCGTGTGTAGTTCTTAGTATTTGTCTTGCTAGGCTAGACAAACCAAGCTTTCACCATCCTGGTATCCTTTCTCTGTTTGGCTTCATCGTTCTAGCCACCACAGGTGCACCTTTTATTCCAACCAAGATTTCACCAGATCTCTGTCAATAAAACTTACTTAGTTTTGCTGAAAGCACCTGTAAGATTAAATCCAAAGGTACCATTTAATTTGTCTTTAAACAAACACACATGCTCCGGGTTTTTGCTTCACGGGAGAAGACAACAATTCATTTCACTTTGACAGGAAGTTTTCTTATTTATTTTGCTGTTTTCTATTGAGCAACCGACACTTAACACTGATAGTTTGGATAGCTGTAATTCTGGCAAATATTTATATTCTTAATGAGATGGGCCCTATTTGGCAGTCCTATGCATGGTCTGCTGTTGAGTACAGAATGCAGTTTCTTACTTACCTATGCTTGTCAAACAATAAATGGTCATTTAATAGAGTGCTTTAAGAGACTGTCATAGGTGTGAAACATGTTCTGTAAAATAACACATTTTCCACTTTATATTATGGGAGTAATTCCAGCTACGTCCTGTTTAAATATCACCATCAGCATCATGCAAAGTAAATATATACCAAACTCAAAACTGGTATCAGAATTAGTTGCGTTATACTGATTCCTCGAACCTCGAGGTGCTGCCCATATTACTAAGCTTCCTACAGTGAGATTGATGCTGTGGAGCCTTGTAACAACTGGGCACTTGCAGTTGTGTTCATGATGCCATGCCAACTCAAAGCTTCTCATCAGCACAGGCAGAACTGAAAGCCAGGTATCACCCTCTTCAAGTTCTCTGCATGCAATGGCTTCAGACCGGGTGGGCTGGGGTTTTTCTTTGCTTTCTCTCAGCCATTCTCTCCCTTCTATGACAGATTTTAGCTCTCCTTTTTGCCTCAGCTCCCACTTCTCTTGTGTTCATCATTAATGTTGGAAAGTAGTAGTACCTCAGAAAGAATAAACTATATACCCTATACATGGGGTAACTGACACTCCAGACTGCTTCCTGTGCCAAGGCAATGCTACTTCTCTTTTTCAGTACTTCAGCCTACTTTTTGAGCGTATGCTGGAACATTCCTGGTTGTATTCTCATTCTGTCAGCAGTGTCTTCCCAATGGTTGTAGATACCCTATTTTTTGCCAGTAAGTACAGAGTCCCCTTTGGCAAGTGACATTTGTAATCTTATATACAGGCTGTTATATAGCCTTATATGAGAAAAAATGACAAATTTGTAACAATTAAAGGCATTCACATTCAACATACTTGGAGGTTAGGCTCCTCCAAAGCTACTTTTGCTCACATACTTGTTCACTTATAAAGTCAGAATCTATGTGGAATAAATCATACAGGTTTTTGCCAACTTTTGTCTTCAGAAAATTATTTAATGTAAAATGTAGTTCAAAGTGAATGCAAGGTGCCTCTGTTTTTCTCTTTAAATGTTCTATTTTCTTATTTTCAAAGAGCATGAGTATGCTTTTTATATCAAAGCAAAAAATTAAGAATGTAAATTTGACTATGTGCTGCATATAGAACAGCAAAGTAACACTTGCTAATTTCTTACACATTGGGAGATTTTGTATAGTTTCCCACTACTCTCAAGTTGCAAGTCATTTGCATTACGAATAATGGACTGAAGCCACACTAAGCAAGAGCTGCTCAGAGTAGAGGCCCTGCAAAATCCTATGGTGCGAAGGAATTAATTAGCTCATGTCACTACTGTGTTCTGCAATATAAAGACACAGTAGAAGAGTGGAGTGTAATTGGGGAGGAATTTTTTCTTCACAGGAAAGGCATCACGATCCTTTGACTACAGATGACACTTTCTGTATTGATAAGGTTTAATTTAGATCTTCAGCTAGTGGAAGTTTTTCTCTAATTTAGCATGAGACATTTTAAATCACTTCCCAGAAAACAACCATAGTATGGTAATTACACAGATAAGTGAAAAGGTAGTTGCTTCCTCTCTAATTGAGTCAATATAGTCTTTAACAATTTCCATGCCTCTTATCTGTTTTTTTTTTAAAGCTCTAAAAGAGAGGATCATATTTTTCAAAATATGGCCTTGAGTTATGCATATTTTAACTTACCAGGCCAGTATATTAAGATTTTGTGTATATATATATAAATATACACTGTAATACAGTGTGTTAAGAGATTTTGATAAGAAATGCAAAGCACTAGGAAAGTTGGTTATGCCGAATTTGACTGTCTCATCAGCCCACCTTGTCGAAAAAGCAGTGTTTGCATTAAAAAAAAAAAAAAAGGAACAATTCAGTGTCTGGATAGTTTCCAAAAGGATCCTTTCTTGTAAAAGGAAGAAATCTGGTTGACAAACAATGGGCAGTGTAACCAGAAATTAAATGAGTTTAAGATTCAGGAAACAAATTCACCAGCTCAGACACTCCATAGCCTGAAAATACCCTGGATAATTTTGCAATGAAGGGTTTGTTAAACATCTAGTATTTCTTTTTAATATTAGTGTTTATACTGTTATATTGTGCTATCTCAATGCTGTTTTGACAAAACGTAGGTGGTGCAAATTAATAATAATATTGTAAGTTAATAACAATTTAGTTAGAAAGTAGAGAAAGAAATTAGCATCAACAATAGAATAGCTAACAATAATTGTTCAAAATAAAAAAATATTCAATTTGAGTTGCAATCAGATTTTGACCTGTTCTTATATTTTTTAAAAACAACTGTTTTCCATTCACCAGTTTTGCACAAAAGAAAAAAGATATTCTGTGATGAAACATCGAAAAATCTTCCGTATTATTAATAGAATTTATAGTACATTAAAGGGAAGATGTTCTAATGAAAAAAAAAAAAATGTATTTTCTTTGAAGCCAGTGTTCAAACTGATGCTGGAAATGGATGGCAATAAACAGTAAAGACTTATCACTTTATCACTTTATTCATGAAAGAATTAATTTATCTTAGCAATTAGCCATTTCAGGGGGCAGCTGTAACTCATATTTCTTAAGACAGTTTTATTTAAATATAAATTGGTTGGAGGGAGATAAGGTTTTTTTTCCACACTATTATATCCCTCATCCATAGGCAATACACAGAACAAACATAAGAATTTGGTTTTTTCTTACTTTCTTTCTGAGCAGGCTTGGGAATTGGCCCATGTTTTTTTACATCAAAATGCCCAATTCCTGTTGCAAATGCATTGAAAACTGTTTTGGGCTGACCCCAGCCAACAGCTAAGCACCCACACAGCCACTCACTCACTCCCCCCCCCAGCAGAAGTAGGGGAGAGACTAGGAAGAGCAAAGGCAAGAAAACTTGTGGGTCAACATAAAGACAGTTTAATAAGTGAAGGAAAGAGAAAAAAATACAAGTGTTGCAAAGGCAATCGCTCATCACCTCCCACGAGCAGACCAATGCCCAGACACTCTCTGAGCAATGGCCACTTCGGAATTCAAGCCTCTGTACCCTCTTCCTCCTCTACCCCAGTTTTTATTGCTAAACATGACATCATATAGCACGGAATATTCCTCTGGCCAGTTCAAGTCAGCTGTACCTGTCTCCCCTCCCAGCTCCTTGCTCACCTCCAGCCCACTTGCTCCACAGGGTGGGAAAAAGAGAGAGTCTTTTTGCTGTGCACTGCACTGCTCGGGAATAGCCAAAACTGCTGTCTTATCAACACTGTTTTAGCCACAAATCCAAAACACCATCCCATCTGCTATGAAGAAAGTTAACTCCATCTCAGCCAAACCTAGTACAAAACCTGAACCCTCATTTTCAGAATAGGAAGGTATGTGAAATGTGTGGCTAACCTTTGAAACAGCTGCAGACTATTAGAACTAGTTGATTGAAATCAGCACAAGATCTGGTCCTGGATATCTTATGTATTAGTTGAAGATCAAAAGTCAATCCAAGATCACCTTGTACAAATAGTAATAGGATATGACTAATCAGCAGAATTAGATTTCTTGCATAGGTAAGAAAAATATATGTAGTTTGGTAGTCCGTAAAAAGACTGATCGGTAATTCATCATAATCGGAAAAAAAATCCATAAAGACGGATTATTCTACAGTCGTTTAGAAAAAGGTTTCTTATACCTTCCTAACAAGAATTTGGTACTGGTCACCAGCTGAGTTTAAAAACTTCATGTTCTGAAGTTTTGGGATAGATGCTATAAGACATGAATTTTTTAAAATTAAAAAATTGTTATAAGTGAACAAATACTCCTTGAGTTTAGCTGTAAATTAATAAGTCAGTCATTTTTATATTGTATTCCATAAAGGGGCAAGAGACAGTTTCTACTAGGCCTGCAAGGCAGCATGTTAATTGAGGGCTGGATATGAAGTGCTGTATGTTGCTCGTACACTAAGAGATCAGCTGTACACTTTTCAAATGAGAGGTGAAGTTAACTGGCACTTCTGACATTAATCTTTTCTCCTGGTCATGCATCTCATAGAATAGAGGAACATAAGTGTGCCTGTAGCAACGTTCAGTAAAAAGGACAGGGGAAAATGTAATCGATGAAGTCCGGAACTGCAAATTGAAGCTCTTCTCTCCTCTCATCCCACTTAAACTCTGACTATTTAAATGCCTGGCTTTTGTTGGTCTCAGGCCATCAAGAACATCACCCCACTCAAAACTGTTTGCCCTGCCTCCAGCGAAGATCCAGGTAGTAGGTGACCCTCTTGGCTGAGTGTTGCTACTGATCACCCTTGAACACAAACACTATGAGCGGGGAATTTGTCTAAGTGGGAGGGAGTGTCTGTGGTTCAAGCCTTGCCTCCAGCTACAGCAATTCCAACTCGTTTTCCAATACAGTCAGAGGCCACTTTGGGCTGAAACATTTCCTAGCCCTGGATTTGAAGCACAGCAATTCTAGCCTCTTGATGAAGGAGAATGAAATCCCAGGTTCTGACTTCTGTTTCTAGTGCTGCTTTATATATTAGGGTCATGAATGAAACGTATACTTGGACCTGGTACCAGGATTGTGTGAATTATAGCAGTTTGGTAATCAGATGGCTCACATCAGCGCTTGTTTTACTTGTAAATCTCTGCTGTTTCAGTTTAGAAGCAATCATGTTATAAATCTGTTGGGTTATTATTTTTAAGTTTTCCATCCAAGACCTAATTTCATTATAGGTCAGTTTTAAATCAACAATAAAACTCTATCAGCTGACAAGAAATGCAGAAATTTCTCATGATGAGTCCATTTTCCGCTCAGGCTACACAACAGCCATCCTAGTCCTGTTTAGATTTAAACCAGAGATGTCATGCTGGAGTGGCTTTTAAAGACAGGTCTGACCTGCATCCTCAGATGCTTATTTAGAGTGTGTAAATGTAGAGCAAAAAAATACTCACGCAGGTTACATCTTTGCCTGTGCAACTTAGGTTCTCCCTCTGCTCAGTATCCGAACAAGAAGGTCTCATCTTCTTGGGCTATTATATATCAAGCGTTGCTAAGCACGGAAATATAGTCTTTTCAGCCTTAACTGGACACATGTAGCACAGTTTTACT
The DNA here is from genome assembly GCA_013397275.1 of Burhinus bistriatus. Lineage (NCBI taxonomy): Eukaryota > Metazoa > Chordata > Aves > Charadriiformes > Burhinidae > Burhinus > Burhinus bistriatus. The sequence continues at coordinate 164,117 of VYXH01010109.1, read as the reverse complement.
TTTGTGTCTTTAATTTCAGTAAAATCTGATAGAAGGCAAATAGGGTTGACTAAAATTATGCTAGTGCATACATAATTCTTGTTTTCTTTTATATCTGTGTGCTTTGTTTGGATTTTGTTGAGAGTTTTCTGCAAAAGGACTACTGTGGTATGAGGTGTTACCCAAGGTAAATACAAATTTGAGAAAATGCTGTAACACTGGAATTTGGTTTATCTGAAAAGTTCCCACACAGTTTACCACAGTTTTTTTTAATGACTGTAGAAGCCTCCCACTCTTTATAAAGTGTTTGTTACATTAATTAGGGGGTCTGTTAGACAACTAATTTCCCCCATAAAACCTGCTAGGAGACAATGAGCATAGGAGTGGTATGATGTGAAGAAGCACACTCATATCTCAAACTAGAAGCAGGGGCTGTTAGTTACTTAAAATAAAAGCAAGATTTGGTGCTTTTTAGATTTATATATGTTTTCCCAGCTTTCAGGTCCATCCATTGTTGGGAAAGAAATACGAGACTTCCATGATAGACTATTACAACCCTTCTTTATTACAATGTGAAGTGTCTATAGAAGGTGCTAACCATATTGTCAGCCATACTGATAACCAAAACAAAATAAACACCTCTGAGAACATGAGACAATTTCTGAAAATCAGTATCTGTACATATCAGTTGCCATGCAAACTAGTACTATTGTACTCTGACAAAATCAACAAGCAATTAAGTAATGAACGTTTATTTCTCAAGATGTGTTAAGCACGTGGATAGGCAGAAAGCTGGCTACAAAATACTTAAACCAGCATGTGGTATGTAATACAAAACAAGCTTTGAAAGATCTACTAGTCCAGAGAAAGAAAAATGCTTTAATTCATGCCAGAACTGTAACAATTTCAGGGTTGTGTCTACATGGCTTTTTACTAGAGAAAAATTGACTTTATTAGTCCTTCAGCTATTAGGTCTTTTTACCTTTTGCCATTGGTGATATCTCTTATTTTCTCCATATAATTTCAATACTTTTAATTCTGCAAGATGGAGCTTTGCTCTGTATAGGAGGCCATCAAACAGAAAGCGTAGTATTGTCAAGAAGCCTACTCAGACTTGCACAGTGGACAAAGCTGGTAGCCATGTACCTTTTCTTTAAAACTGAGGTGATGAATGCTGTTGTTACTTTTTTGTGAGACAAAGGCATATTGAGAAGTGAGAGAAATGGAGAAGGTTGAGCAATGTTCGTACGTGATATTGGACGTGATTACAGGTGAAACTGATATTGCATGTTAGTAGTGTTTATAGGAAGTAGATGGAGTAATGGGCCCAAGCAAATTCTACTGGATTTTGAATCAAGAGAAGTCACTGAGGTATATGCTTCAGCAGGTATATTTAGATTTCATTTCCTAATCAAATAAGATAAACTACGTCTGCTTGGTAAGGATGGTCTGTATTACCTACATGGAGGTAACTTAGTGGCAGAGAGCAACTAAATATCTGTTCGTCAGTAATACATTTGCATGAAGGAAGGTCGGAAATTCTCCCTACGCACATGGGTGATGGCTTGGCATGTAATTTAAATTAATGTTCTGTTAGGCATAGGCTTAGTTTTGCATGTTAAAAAGTAATTATATGTAAATAATCCCCACTGAAATCATGAACACATAAATGCAGTGATGGTAAACTCTTTATGGAGAAGTCTTTTTCAAGTTTTAGCCTTGTACTGAGCAACCTAGGACCGTGATGCATGAACTGGATGCTATGTACTGTCACATTTAAAAAAAAAAAAAA
>VYXH01010109.1:122322-162331 GCA_013397275.1 Burhinus bistriatus | reverse complement strand
AAAAAAAAAAAAAAGAAAAAAGGAAGAAAAGAAAATCCTTATGGAAAAGTTTGGATGCAGTGATAGGTCTTTTAATTGAGACACATGAATGCTAGTTCCCTTTGAATCAACTTGAACAACAAAAAATTCTAGTTCCAAGAAGCTAGCATAAATTATGTATCTGTATCTTTTGAGTTGACTCTGATTGCTGTTATTTCCTAAAATGTATCTTTTAATGACTTTTTGAAGTATCATTAGTGCATTAAGAAAAGCTGTAAAACTTAAAATTGAGTACAACTTTGGATCCCATTAAAAACCACGTCTTTCTGAGTCCTTATTCCTAGAAAATGTTAGTTAGGGCTCTTTCCTGCAAGCCTGCAAAATAGGAAGTAACTTTGCTGTTACGTCACCCTTTCTCCCACCTGCTGTGCACAATACCTGCCACGTCATTAATTGCAACAACTCTTTGGGACCTGGATTCTGCAGCAGATCCCCCAACAAAGAACCTTCCCATGGTGAGTAAATAAGTTAAAAGATCTCAGTGTATTCCAATAAGTTTTTCATTTGGGGAGGAAGGGAAAGGTTGAAGAAAATGTTTCCCCAAAAGCAATAACACACATCCGTTAGTAATGTTAGTAACATTGGAATAAAGAGGAAAATTGACATGGTGTACAGTGAGGGTAACTTTTGTGTTCTCTGCACAAATTATTAAACTGAAATGATATTCCCAAGAATATCAACAATATTGCCACAATCACAGTAAAAATGCCTTAATAAAGACGCTACAGAACCGGACATTGAAATGTCTATTTGAGAATAGTTGCTCCAGCTTTCAAAAACTTGAATGTAACTCAATTCAAGTATCTGACAAATTCAACATCCTCCCAGTGGTCTTCAATAAAATTCAGACATCGTAGACCAAGAAACTGAAGAACTGGAGAACACACCCACATAATCTGAATTTCATCCTGTTTGAGCATTGCCTTCTGTGTCCATAGCCATGACAGTCTCCCAATCTTTGATCTACAAAGACTAGAAGCACCTTTGAGAGAGTAAAACACAACACCCATCCCAAAAAGTGTGTCTGTTCATCCTTTCCAACCACAAACTTTTCTTACCCCTCAAACCATGGCCAGAACACCATGTGCTATTGAATAACTTCTCTCTGCTAATGAGGTCTTCTGTTTTACATGTGTACTTGTGAAGAGAAAACGGTGTGAGAATTGGTGTGTTCTACTGAAAAAGTTGGGGTTTGTTTGTTTGTTTGTTTGTTTGTTATGAGTTGTATAAGTTTGCAAAGCTGGATTCTTCTGGGTAGTAGTTTTTCTATGGGTTTTTACTTCCTCCTTGATTGAACTGTCATTATGTATTGAAATAATATGAATTTGAAGCAGTTAACTGCGGGTGAGACAGAACACTCAGATGGCTTTTTTCTAAAACCTGGATTCTCATTATGTGATATTTACATTAGCTAGAAGAAATGTGTGTGTGCATATAATTAAACCTGAAACCAGGAAGGGGTTTTTTTGTTTGTTTGTTTGTTTTTTTTTTTGTCAGATCACTTACCTAAATCTTCATATTGTGCTAGATCTTTTGGGGACTTTGTGAAGCAAGCATTTCTTTTGGGTACAAACACCCTCCAAGCTTTTGCTTTATTTTCAGGACCATGGGGATGAGGAAGGATGCAAGGGAACAGGGAACTGTGTGAACTAATTCAAATGACAACAAACAGTTGCTAACTTAACCCTGAAAACTCACAGGTCATGACAAGAGCAAGTAGGGAGACATTAGGAGTGTCAGAAGTGACACCTAAACTACAGCAAAATTGGCTGAAAAGCTAGCCTGTACTTAACTAGGTAATGTATTTTAGTAGATGCTTATCCCTATGAGCAAAACATGATATATGAATGTCTGACCGTGGGTATCTGAAGCCACAGATGCCAGATTTGGGCTTTGTGAAATAACTCCTCTGTCGCTTCATTCTGTGAAAAGTAAAAATGCATTTCGTCTGTCTTAATAACCAGCTTGACTCACTTACGGCTTTTGCTTTGATTTATAGGGCAAGATTATAACATTTGTTATTTAGCATGAGCATATGTAGTTTCCTAGATTTACTTGTGTGAGTGATACTACTGCAATCAAAGCAATGAGTATGTGTCAGGTTGACTCTTCAGATAAATTGTTATTATAGATTTTTTTTATAGGTTTTGTTGTGGTTTGAAAATGATTGTCTCCCACTGCCTAAACAGTGGATGAGTCCTGTCATGTCAAGTGTGGGAGGAAAACTGATCTTTAGGCATTAATGCTAGCTACAGACAGAACTAAATGAAGATACACAGCTGAGTATATTTAAATGAGCTGTTGACTGACCTTTCCTTTCTTTTCTGTATCCTGCAAACTTCAGCAGGGAGTTCTTTTTTATGTAGTATTGTGTTGTCAGGCTTGACTAAATTTTGACCAGCAGGTAAAGATGGATGCCATACATTTTTAATTAAGCATTGAACCTAACTATTTTTAATTATTTTTTTGTGCTTGGAGAAGAGCCAATGCATTTTGTACGCATGTGCAGATGTATGCTCACATACATACTCCCAGAATCATAAGCTACCTCAAACTTAGTATCTGTTAACAGTTGTTGTGTATTCAGAGCCATCACTGGTTAATGCAGTATCTTAATAATTATATTTAAGTGGTTGCCGTAATATTGAACAAAAAGTGATTCCTGTTATATCTCTCAATTTTGAAGATGTGAGCAAGTCAGATACATGAATTCTGGGTGATAGCTATTAAGCTTCAACCATTATTCTTTCTTAAAATGAAGTGAGAACAAGGCATAAAGGAACGTTACATAAATTACATCATCAGCAAGATACATATACAAGAAAGACTGAAAGGCTTTCTGTTGTCAAAAAGACCCCTTTTAATTAAGGAAAACAAATCTAATGAGAATCCAGCAATTCCAAGTTATGCATGATAATGAAAAGCAGTACAAGAGAGAAATCGGTTCATGTAGATCTAATAGTATTCAAGCCAGGACAGAATATCCAGAAAGAAAAACATCACAAACTGGGAATGCAGTAGCAGCATTCACCAGTTTAAATAAGAACGGCCCACTGCCAGTATAGTTAGAATGCTCACTTCATAGGATATTTACGCATCTTCAGCTCAAGTACAAATGTGAAAACTAGAAACCAACCAAGTGAACTACACCAGAGGTCTGTAGTCCGTCTGTACACAGGACAGTAATTCCAACTCAGATAAAGTTCAGTGGCCAGAGTTATACAGTGGAATTGGCTTTCCACATCTGAATGAATGGGAAACTGGAGTATCCAAATTGAGAATTAATCCTGGTAACGTGAGCGCTTGAGAGAACAAGGTAGATGTAGCAATTGCAGATACAATTTGGGTATGCAAGTGTTTAGCATGTCCAGCATAATGTCAACCTATAAAAAGCTATGAAGGCTCCTGTAGTACCATTAATTTATTGTTTCAACGAAAAAAAAAGCTACTGTTGATGAATTTTTGAATAGGATGTGGTTGTAGAATGTATTTTTTATAGTGACTGAAAATGCTTCCTCTGCTTTAATATTAAGAATGAAACCAAAATAGCTGCTGCGGTAGGCTACAGTTAAGCAGCTGGAGAACATGTAAAGCAGGCCACATCTTTGATACTTAGGGGAACAACATACAAAGCTTGGAAACAGCTCAAAGAGTAACACAAAATAAGAGATAAAGAACTTTCTTTGTGTCCTAAGCAATGCTTGGATCGCATGGAATGCATTCAGATTATTGTCACCAGTACCTGAACCACAACTTAAGCACAAGGAATAATTCGAGCACGCCACGACTCTGTGTGTTAAATTGCTGTTTAATAAACTGAGAGAGAAGACAAATTTGATAGGTATTGTACATGTTGTGCTTGGGGGGCAGAGTGCGGCAGGTTAAAGTAAGATGCCAAGATAAATGTGAACCTCCTTATCTTTTCAGATGAATTAGTGTTCCTGTTACAGGGACAGAATTTTTTTTTTTTTTTTTACCTTTTGACTACATATTGCCATTTGAGAAGAGGGGAACACCGTGAGAAGGGCAATATTGTTGATCTGGAATGCTTCCTGGATAGATCCATTGGCCATTTTTGGAAACAGCATTTCTTTACAAGAATCAAAACATGTGCATAGTTTAAGTATAATATCATTATACTTAATTTTAAATGTTTATGAGTATGTCCATGTCTGTTCTGTAGCCTCTAAATCCTGTATTACCCTCTGTATAGAAGTTCAGTTTGCAACTGGAGAAGCTGCAGATCACAGGCTTATTTGGTCTTATGTGTCCAGAAATCTTGCTAATTGACCCCTCTACATATGAAAATAATAATGTATTATTGAATAGACAATAACATTTCCATTCATTGCGTTCACCGAAACCTTTCTGAACCACAGTTCGACTCTTACCTACAAGCTGCTAAACACTACGTATTGGACAAACGCACCTACTGGCATAAATCAGTACAGCATATCTTTTCATATCTTAGTACCAAGGAACTAAGATATGAAAATACTTAGCAGTAGGTTTGGCAATACCTAACTTACGTTATTTATTAGGTCATAAGTGGTTCTCAGGAGCAGGACATCCGTTCCGTATTCTCATTATAACAACTTTTTTTTCAGTTCTGTAAAATCTATTCATTTTTATTCCGTGTTTGAATTAGGTTCTTCTTTGAGAAGGCTATACACATTAGGAACTGTAGGTATCGTGGAGTAAAAGATCACAAGATGAAAAATAGTGCAAGTACCAAAATGGTATTGCAATGAAAATATTTCTCTCTCATGTATTGATTTTGTCCAATCTCTTATTTTTGTTTTATTATTTGTTTTTGGTGGTAGACAGCTTTTTTATGCTTTTTGGTCTTAATATTCAGGGTTTTTATAGAATTGTTTGCCTTAAGCAGGCATATTGACTACTGAAACACTGTTATATTTGCAATCCAGTGGTAAAATTTCAGAGAAGAAAACAAGGAGTAATACTTGTAATGTGAATTCTCTTATGAGACCCGAGAACAAACTGGTAGCAGGAACTGCCTGGGGGATGAGGACGTATCATGTGCTCTTAAATGTGAGTAATAACTATTCAAAACACTTGTTACTGGGAGCCAGTGTAACATCTTCACATCATGTATACAACATTAAAATCTGAATTAAAATCGTATGAGAGGTAACTTGAAGTGCAGTGCTTGTAGGCCTGATATTACAAGGATTAAAGAGGAGGGTGGCTGGCGAGAGAGGTTAATATTTCCCACTCATGATTCTAAATTACCACAACAGTTTTTTTGTTAAAAAACCTTTGCATACGTGGATTTATGCGTGCTGCGTTTTGCTAGTACATTAATTCTCATACTGTGTCTGTATACTTTTTATTGAAATGCTCTTCTAATTGTTAATAAGGATACTTCAGGAGGCCAATACTTTCACCTATAGAACTATATATGGCACAGATTTGGTATTAGCATAAAAAAGGTGACTCCTCTTCAGAACAGAACTCGCATTGCAGCACATGGCAAATATTTCTTTAAAACCAGATATCCTCTAGTGCTCAGTCTGAAGTGCTTTATTTTATAACAAATCAACATTTTTGCATTTTGGCCCTTACGCTCCCAGAAGACATTTGTAAAATGAGGAAAAACAAATGTCTGGGTTATACAAAGTTAATAAAAACAGATGCTATTAACAGCGCCCACTGTACCAGTATTCCATACACCAACATAAGTGCTGTTTTACATTGTTTTAAGATGAAGGAAAAGGAAGGAAGGAGCTAGTGTTAGGATGAAATGGCAAAAGTGTATAACTGGTTATAAAATATAGAAGGTTAACTTATGAAAAGGATGATAAATTAATACTTTGTATTAAAAATACTTTGTGGAGAGATCTCTCTATTCCAAGGAACAGGGTGAAGAAACTCATCAATCATTCACAGGCGTAGTGCTACGGTGGTCGTCACATACATGAGGATGTCACTTGCATAATTTGTCAAAGTAAAACTGGCTCACCTAGTGACAAGCACTCAAGGTCAAAGTTAGAAACAAGAGTTATGCCTTAATATTTTTATCCAGTTAATTAGACATTCCCTTTTAGCTTGGTTCATCCAGGCAACAGGCAGCATTCTTTTCAGTTGCTGAGTGTATAGTAGGAAACATGACATGAAGTCAGTTTTAATTTGGTAGAGTTTTTTACTCAGAGGAGGGAGAAGAACAAGGAAAGTAACTTCCTCTGTTGCATCTCTACAGTCATTCTTTGTGATGTGAAATAGCTCTACCTTTCTCTCTTCTCTGTTAGCTCCTTCTTCTTCTGAAAACTTAAGAACTCAAGCTTTAAAGATCTAGCAGCAAGGCAAGCAGCAGGCTAGGGAAGCGCTTCAGTAAAGCAGGAGTAAATGGCTGGCTTCTAGGTTTGGATTTTTTCTTTATTCAAAGAAACGTCTTTTGTCTGGTCTTGCGGGTATGTATTTCTAGCATTGTTTCACCATGGTTAGCTTTTATTCAGAGTCCAATGATGATTTAAGCATGAACGAATGAAGCGTCTTTTGTTATACCTTGAAATGAAGAAAATCCTCAATGCAAAAGGCACTACAAGGGAAATGAGACTTTATTTTTCTAAAAGCACAAACAGAAAAGTAATGAAAATGAGGAATTTGAAAGAGTTGCAAAATTGTTGGAGATTCAGTAAACTGCTGAAAGACTTTTCCTCTCTTTTTATCTGTTATCTCTGTGGTTAACAGGCTTGTCCAGTCTAAATGTCAGACATCAATTCAATTCCCTTTTCTGCCTGAAGGGATTAAAAGCTGCACTTTTCATCTTCTTAGCCTAACTGCCAGGCTGTGATCAGCTCTGAGGGAGCACTAACTTAGTCCTTCCTGTGTTGAGCTGTTCTACTGTAAAGTAGACTTGGTTACCAAGACAGATATGTTCAACTTCTGGAAACAAGAAAAAAAAGGAAATCATTGCATTCAAGAGCATAGTAAATCCTTGTCTATGGAGTAACTGCTTCCACTCTCGTGTGTTTCATAACTGGCTTAAGTTAGTGTGACCACATTTCTGCTTGAGGCTTTCTCTCTATTTTCTCTCCCCCAGCCCCAGGTGCTGAGCTCCTGTTACGCTTGTGCAAGCACTAGTGATTGGTGACAGCTGGAGAAGGGGATATACATAATTTTCTAAAACTTCCAGGTTTGTTGGCAGCCTGAAAAGTCAACTGATCTTGCTCACCACATCAGCCATGTATTCGTTAATGCTGATACTGGGAGGCTTGAGAATGCCTGAAAGAAAGGAAGGGTCACTTTTTTTGGTGGGAACATCTTACCTAGGCTTGAACTGGCAGTGTAAGTACATCCTGAGGGTGTATCAAAGGCTCAAACCATGAAGTTTCTTATTTTTTAATAGAAGAGTGATACTGTCGCTGTCTTTCATTTCATGGATCCAGCCTGCAGAACCTGACTCAAATTTATTAATAGCTTTGGGAAAGCTAATGTCATATTCTTAAGTCCATTTGAATCTCATTGCAAAAATTATCATTAAGTACTCATCGTAATGTTTTCTGCCTTAATCCCCTTTCTAATTGTATGTGTTGGCTTAATTAATGTATATAGCATGATTCTTTCTTCCCTCTCTTTTGCTTGCCATGTCCTCCATGTTAAATGTGTTTTTTTCTTAAACCTACAATTTGACATAATATTTTGTGACATGTAGCTCTACAAGTTTGTTGTTCTGCAACACATAGATTTATGAAAGGTTTGTAAATACCATCTTCATTTTTGATACTTGGAAGGATCCACTCAGAAAAGTTTAGCCCTGTATTTAAAAGAAATGGCTCTGAACCCATAAAGCTGCTGCTCAGGACCTTCTTCAGCGCAAACTCTTTCTCAACTTTAACATCTCTTTAAAAATCCAAATACATTGGCTCGCGAGAAGACTGAATCTTGATGTCCAAAGAAAAAAGTTCAGGTAGGGTAAGCGATGAACTCAGACACATGTTTGGTCATAATAAATTGCTCTGTTGTGTGGTTCTTGGTCGTCTTAGTCATATGGAATCAGAGTAGCTGTAGCTACCGAGTTGTTCGTGTGCTCAAGGTATGAAGGAGTCTAAAAAAGTTTGTTAGAGAGACCTGCAGCTCTTCTTAAACCAGTACTTCCACCAGTGTTAACTGATATAGTAAGAGCAATTATAACGCGCCTTTTCCACTGACAGCCTGATGTTCTGCTCTCCTGAGGAATTCCCTGGGAGGAAATCGCTCTGCGATGGCAAACTGAGCTCATCTTTCCATCTGGACGTCTCTGAATTAATTGCCTAGTACACATCTTCTGCCTAGTATACATCTTTTTCCAGTTAAATATTACTGTTCAAATGTCACCTTGTCCCTTGTTTTATGCTGGTAACTGCCTCATTATTCACTTAATATCAGTCGCCTGTGTGAGTCTGAGGTATTTTTTGCCTTTTAAATTTTGTGTTCCACTTAATGAAATCATTGAAGTGTCTTACTGAAATGAAACGGCACTGGATTCGTGAGATCAGTAGCCTTTAGCAGACCTCAGTGATTAGTCCACTTACCCAAAGCAACGAGCAAAAGTTTCATACTGCTGCCTCTGCCCAGGGCTTCAGGATCCCAGGCGGGAGGATGAGTTTTTTGGAAGGAGAGTCCTCATTGCTGTATGTATGTTCTTACTGATCCAGTTTGTGAAAAAACAGTCTGTAGATAACAGGAAAAAATTTAACACCCAAATACTTTCTTTGGAAGGGAGGAAAGGATGTATTTTGATAGGGTGAGTAGCCATGCAAGTGTGTTAAAATGGTGAAGCAGAGCAGCAATAATGGAGGCTGATGTAGGTCCATTTTCCGTTTTCTTTTCAGGGTATAAAAATTGCTGTTACAAACCTGATTAGCTGAAAACTCCAATAAGACAAAAAGATAAAGTAAGATAAAAAATGCAAGTATGAGTGAAAGTGTACCTGCGTATAGCAGAGAATTAAAAGAATTTTTAAACTAGTGCCAGAAGGTGAGAGGAGAATTTTGAACAGCTTTATTTCATTTTCACCATTCATCAGAAAAGGAGAAGAAATATATAAAAAACAGATAAAACTTCAGAAAACCTCTCAAGTTTTGATCTTCAGATCAGATCCCAGGACCCAGAAAAATATCAGAAGTAATAGTTTAATCTACCTGAGTGAGCTCCACAATGTACAGGTACCCACTTAATGTTTTCGTCACGATGGAGGTGATGCTTGTTTAGACACTTGCCCTTATCGCAACAGGACTTGACAGCTCTCCATCTTTTCAGTGGACTTCTTCGAAGAAGCCTGAGGCTTGTACTACTGCTCCTTCCACACTGCAGCTCAGACCGATGTTTTCTTTAATTTCTAGACCTGTCAATCGAGCACAGGTATTAAAAAAAAAAAGGAAAAGGAAAGCCTGTATGTCCTCTTTCTACTCTTTCTGTCCCCTAAGACAACAGAGGCATACTTTAAATCAGCCTGGAATGGTTTATTCTGGTGATGAAGCCTGTATCAATATACGTAACTAGCAGATGTACTGTGCTGCGGGAAATTTGGTCTACAGTTGATTTTTCATTTTATTTTATTTTGGCTTTCCCACTCTGGACCACTACCCGAGCACGCTGCCTCAGGACATTAGTTTGTTAAGCTATCTAAGCCATTCAAGTTCAGACTTATTTTCAAACCTGACCTGAGAATAATTCTACAGCCTGGGGTCTAAGCAACGGAACCGCATGTCGTCGTGTCGTGCGCCCCTTCCCGTCCCCTGCCCCCCGCTCCCCCCCAGCGCTTCTCCGTGCTGAAGCAATGGCTGAGGGATGCCATTTCTGCACAGCTCCCGGGGGGTGAAGGGGAGAACCCAGGCGATCGCTCCGGTTTTCAACGCAAAGAGAAATAAACCTGCAGATAAGCCCTCTGCCTCTTCTCGCCCAGGGGTTCCACGCGGGATTTCCACCCTTCCAACAAATTGATTTTAAAGGGTATTTCACCGGAAAAGGAGAAAACGGGTGAGGGGAGGGAAGGGGGGACGAATCCTCCAGCGTAAAACGCTGGGACCACCGGGCTGGGTTTCCCGCGGTGCCGTTTCCATGCGAACGGGCACCGCTCCCCTTCCCTCCCGACACGGCNGGGTTCCTGCTGCTGTCGCCCTCCTCTCGGCGGCCGGCGGCGGCGGGTGCAGGCAGAGCGCGGGGCTCTCCGGCAGCTCCGCTTCTAGTTTCACCCTTCGGTCGGGCCGGCGCTTTGGCAGTCGCCGGTACGGAGCAGCGGCCACGGCTGCCCTGGTCCCTGCTCCTCCAGCCTCTGCGCTGCTGGGAGAAATCATCACAGGAGTTCCTCCTGCTCTGCCACCCCCTTTGCCCCAAGTCGGAGACGGAGCCCGGGAGGGAGCTGCCGCCGAGCGCCCGCCCCGGTCCGCAGCCGAGCCGGGGAGCCGCCGGGGAGCGGGGGCTGCCGCGGGCGCCGCGGCTCGGGCAGCGCCCTCCCATCCGCAGCCCTGCCCCAGCGCATCTCCCAGCCGGTGAGGGGCAATTTCACATCCCCCTCAGCGTAACACCGGGATAAACGCTGCTTTAATGTTAAGGGTTTTCTGAGTCAGTGTGGCACGTAGCGACTTGGTAACAAGAGGAAACCCGGGTTAGGAAAACCTGGCTCGGGAATGTGGGCGAACTTACTTGTCCTTTGTTTGTAATACATTTTTCAGCGTTTTTTTTTTTTTTTTTTCTTTTTTCCCCGTTGATGCTCTTGTGTGTGGGAAGGGGGATAGAAGTACCAAACCCTTGTAAAATGGCACAGTAAAAGCTGTGGAAGTGTGAACGAAGGTGTTGAGACGTCCATCGCTGTCAGCGTGGGTTGCTGCGACTGGCCAAGGTTCCTCTTAATCTGGCAGTTCTCCGCACTTTTCCTCTGTCCCATGTATTTTGCAGCCTTCTGGGGAGCACGAGCGTAAAACGCCTTCTCTCACTTCTCCCCCATCTTCCTCTTGTATTTGGAAGTTGTGGTCAGGAGCGAATTGAAAGGAGGGAAACGCAACCCTCTGCTTTAGTGCAATTTGAATTGGCTTCATTGCCTAACAGAAAGGTAATGAACTGCCTGGTGTTTGTCCTTCTCTGTTTGAGATGCCTCTAAGTTCAATTACCTTACTGTGTACGGAGACCTGCAAAGCTGAGAGTTATTATGGTGGGTTTTCTTAATCCCTGCGACCATGGCGTGGATTGAAGTAAACACGCAAACTGATGTACTGCCTGAGAGAATGAGCTTATCCTGCAGAACATTGCCTTTTTAATACTGAAAGCTAATACGGATGCTGCCACAGTACTTCATTAAAAAGTTGAGAACTAATTAGCTGTTTCTTACAGCTAGAGTTCCAGATTTTAATTAGAGTTCCTGTCAAGTTTAAACTGATTAAAGTAATGCCAAAGCCATTCTGGTTATTTTCAATGTTTGTTTAAAAAAGAAAAGAAAGACAAAGTAATTTTAAGCTCTTTGAACTTCATGTTGAAAAACAAACCCTTCTGTTTGGGGTTCTGTCCCCGAGTCTGCTGGGTGTGAGGGGTGAGAAGATGCATGTTGTGTGCATCTGGTATTAGAGTGAGGAAGGAAACTAACTAATGGTGATGAAACTTACAGGTTTGCTGTTCACAGGGCATTGGTTTCAATTGGGAATCGTAATTTGAGAAGGAAAATGGGAATGTATTAACTAACAAAGGTAGCACTGGTTAACCGGTGAGCATTCAGGTGCATTTCCCAATGTTCAAACCACAGATAAGGGTGTGTTTGATACAATGATGATGCTTCCTAATAATACTAGAAACCCTGCTAGTGTTGAATATTCCTGGCCAGAAGGTTCATCCAAACTTACCTAAAGCTGTGATGATGATTAAATATTGTCCTCCGTCACCTCCTGTATTAATCTCATGCGCATACTTCTGTCTTCATTCTGCTGAAGAACGTTTACTTGCTTTAGCCTTTAAAAAGAAAATTCAGTGTATGGCTCATTCATGAGTACCCTGCTATATTTTTAACACCTTTCTTACCCTTTTTTGGTGTTTGAGAGATTTGCAAATTGATAATTCCTGAGGGAGTTGTTATGCTGATTAGACTTGCATAGTGGGCTTATTCTGAATATTTCACAGCACTCTTGACACTCTTCATGGGAAGAGTTTAATGTTTTTTCTCACACTGCTAAGCACTTGCGACAGGATTTAGCAATGGGTGCTTTAAAATCCAAAAAATGAGGTTTTCTGGAAAATTCATGCCAAATGAGTGACACCCTTTTAAGATGCATATATGGGTCAAACTAGCAGTGCTTGAAACTCTGCCATAAGGGACTGACAGCTGACCTTAGCTCTGAACTTGCTTCATTTCAATGTTTGACCCAGTCAGCTGTGGTAATCCTCATGTCGTGACAGAAAACTCTCTTGTCTGTTCAAACATTTAAAGGAATTTTTAAAAATTATTATTATTTAATAGTAACTGAATTCTGTGCAAAAGAAACTTCTTTGCAAAACCTTGGTTACTAATTTGACATATTGACATTCAAGGCACTCGAGCGCTCTGGTGGCAGGTATGCTGCCAATGAAACCTATATAATTAAATCTCTGAGTAAATGTGACTAATTTTTCCGTACTGTGATTATTCCATATGTTTGTTAACTACGGCTCACATCAACTAATATGATGTCAGTATGGATAATGAGATAAACTGTCATCTTGGTTTTTATATTTGATATGGGATTTCTATACGTGACTACTGCAATTAACTGTTTTTAATATCCTCGGAATAACTGTCTGGCTTTAGACAACTGGCCTTTCTCTTGTGGAAGAAAGAGCTTCATGTACTAGGAACACCTATGTGCAAACATTAAAGCATTTATTAGATTTTTGGAAGATTTTATTAGCTAAACAATCCTGGGAAACCTTGTATGTGATCTGGGAAGAAAATTACCCAAGTGTGCCTACTACACTTCCCGTGTGAAGAACGTGGGAATTGGAAGTTTCTCTGTAGCCTGCAGAGTCTTACTGGAATGCTCCAGCTAGGAGTTGATACATCTGCTGGTAGTCTTTTCTCAAGGTGTGTGTATCTCCTTGTAATTTTGGTCCTCGTTTTTCAGTTATCGTTGGCTTCTGCTGCCACAGCCGTGCTGCCGTCAGATGCCTGCTTTCTAGTTTTGCTGCTTTTTTGCATTGCTGCCTGACCCCTTCTAGGTTTTCAACTTGAATTTTGTTTGGTTTCTGTACGTATGTTATCCATTCCTTAATCCAGTAGATTCACCATCATGTAGCATACACGACAATGAAATTATATGCCTTAACTTAAAAAAAAAAATTAGGATCTTTAAAGAGAAACATCTTGTTATGTGAAATTAAATCCAGAATAGGCTCATCGTCTTTAACGGCAATGCAAATTCAAATAATGACTTAATAAAGGAACTTAAACCTTTTATGTGATGAGAATAACCTTGTTAATTATCAGTGTTAATGAGGTGCATTCCTTTAAAGTGAAGAGAGTGATCACAAGCCAGAAAAAAGGACATCTCTTCCACTGGATAGTGTTTTTCCAAATCATTGGTAACTGAAAAGGGGACTTTCTTCCAGGCAGCTGTGATATTGCAGCAGTTTGTATCAGATTCTTCAGGAAACAGGAATAAACACTTATTAAAAAGTAGACTGTACAATACAGGCAGTCAAACCAATATGAAGTGGTAAAATAACTTCACCTTGTTTTGTGTAGCTATCTTGGTGGTTCAGTGCCTTTTTTTCCAAGTTCATTGACAACCAGGCATACACTGAAGCTTAAGTCTTGTTAATTAGAGTTCCGCGATTTGGAAATAGTACGGAGTTTGATGTTATTATATTATTCTGTGTTACTTCGCAGCTCTCTAGGGTATTTCAGTGCTACTTGTTTCATATAGTTCCTCCTACGGAATAGTTTTTGGGATGTAAAGAAATTAAAGGTGCTTCGGGCAGTTGCACTGCCGCAGTGCTCTCCTGTTGGTTGTAGGACAGGTGTACGGATCGGTCTTGTACTGTGTTGTGAGCGGTGTTGGCAGCATTGAGCTGTGGAAGGGTATAAAGTTGATTTCAGACTAGGTGACTATTGAAAAACAAAGTTTCTGATTTTACAGTGAAGATGATACTGTATTTATAGCTCTTTTATAGTCTTACAAAATGAATGTTTTTGTACAAGGAGCATGGCATTCAAGGCGTTGAAAGCATTTCTGGTAGCTTGTGTATAGGAAGAGTTTTAATGTTCCTGCCTGAGTTTAGTCCTATTGACTTTGCTTGTCTGTTGCCAAATTTCTTCACAAGAATGTCTTCCAGAATTGACGCATCTATGTCTGTCTGTCCTTATGACATGTAAGCATGCCTGCCCTGGGATGGTGATGGGAAGTGCAGCACACCATGAAACCTTAGCTTGTTATTTGCTGCCCTGTACAGACTTGGCTGAGCTTTTAGTGCTTTGGAGTGAGGTAGCTGGCTGTATCGTATGTTGTATGTGTCTGTCTGTCTGCACAGGCAGCGCTGAGCAGGTGGTTAGAGGCAGTGGTTCTTTCTGAATCTGCAGAAATGTTCTGTGAATGTGCACCTACCTGCCCTCTGTAAAAAAAACCAATAAAGCAAAGAATGAAGAGCAAAGAAAATGGAGCTTGATGCAGCTGTTACTGGAAATTTTAAGATAAAGAAGAAAGGGCAGTTTTGTGCTATGTAAACTTTTCTTGATAATATAATGCATGGTGTGGAAGGAAACGTGGTGTTACTGTAGGTTAGCTGTATGCAATCAATGGTAGCTTGAAAATTCTCTAACGTGGAAGTTTTAGTTTATAAGACTTAAATCCATTCTTTATATTCTTTTAAAAGGCAAGTAATAGCTTGGTATTTTTATAAAATGTGAAACAATTGTTAAAACGTCGTATTAGGCAGAATTGAGTGCAATTTTGCAAAGCCAAACTGTGTGATATTAAGCTGACTTACTTTCACTTGTAGCAATGTGATTATGCTTTGTAGAGGAAAAAATGGTGGTCCAAACCCGCAGACTTCAGTAGAATAAAATAAGTAACTTAAGTCTGGCAAATCAAGGAGGGTAGGATGTACTGGGAATGTTTCTACGATTGCCCACCAGCAACTAAAATCCAAGTTTGGACTACTTGTGCCTTCAAATGGACTTTTAGGTAGACAAAATTAGGTGTCAAGCATGATTTCTGTAAAAAGGGTATGTAATATTTGACTGTATTAAAATATTGGGCTATGTTGGACATGGTGCAAAATGAAGCTTGTTTCATTTGCGATTCAGAACAAAACTCTTCCTTGTCTGTTTATCTCCATTGCAAAAGTAAGTTCTTTAAATAAAGTAGTGGTCACTGACTGATGTCCTGTAAGGCTTTCCATTTTCCTCAGAGGAACAGTTTCTCTTTTTTGGTGCCTGTAAAAGTATGACAATTAGCTGCTCCCTTATGTTGTGTTATATTTTGGACTTCATGTTGCGTTACGGAGCTGTAGAGGGGATGAGCTGGGGAGGGGAAGTGGCGCTATGATTCTGCAGAAACTTGTGGAAGTGTAATCGTCGTGGTATCGTGTGGTTAGGGCTCCCGGTGAGGATATGTAGGGGACAGCTTCTGTGCGTGTCATAATTGTTTTGGTCATGTTGGGCCGATGAGTGAAAATGTATTTGAGGTCAATAGTGTACTAATCCCTGTTTTCCAGTTTCTGCCCTTCAGCTGTCTGAGAGGAGAAGAGATTCCAAACAAAAGCACAGTGTGGGAAAGCCAGGCCATCTTTGCAGTCATGGGAGCAGCTTCCTTGACCTCCATGGAGTGTGGTTTATGTTGTGATAGCTTGATGACTGCAGGTCTCATGGGAGGTAGGGTTCCCCTCGCGCCTTCCCCAAGGAATTCTTCTCTGAAGTCTTTTCCAGGTGGAATTTTTGAAATACGAATGATGTTATGGAAGAAAGGGATTTCTTTAGCATGGAAGAACGGTTCAAAGAGGAAAAAAATTATTAATACGTTGATTCAGATGTAAAATTGATATAACATGAGCCAAGCAGATACCTAACCTAAGGGACAAAATTTTGGCATGAGATCAAATAGTAATAGAATAAGGACTCGGATAAGATTTCTAGCCAACGGAGAAGTGAACTTTGGAGCTGTCTTCTGAACGGAGAAGGGTGCACGTGTGTTATGTGGTCAGAGTTTTAAGGGGAAGCCTAAGCCCAGAGTAAGACATTGTAGGACTTGGTAAGTGTGACGAAAGGAGGCTGGGAGAATAACATGGACTGCAGCATTGATCCTGGTGTATTGCTGGAAACCATCAGCTGGAGCCCATTTGCACAGCAGCTGATTATCAGGGTTGGCTGAGTGCTGAGGCAGCAGCAGTGAGCTCTCTATTGCTCTGCTTTTCAAGGTCCTTTACACCATCAACTGGAGCAAGGAGAAAACCTTGCTCAGAACTAGGCTGTGGAGTGAAAGTCCCATGTGCTAGCACAAAATAGGGTGTAACAGGACTAAATCTAATCTTTCTTTCCTCATCTTGGGCCCGCATAGGAAAGGGATGATCATGGTTCCCAAGGGAAGACCTTGTGCTTCAACATTTCCAGTATGTGAAACTCGCATCCGGCTGTGTGACTAGCCCGTGCCATGTAGTCTGGAACACAAGTGCATTCCCGTCCTGGCCTGTGGTGGGCAATATGCTACTTTACCTCACTGCTGCCTCAAGCTCAGAGGGTCTGTGCTGCTTCGTTGGAGAGACAGCTAAAGCATGGTCCTGAGTACCAACCCCCTTCAAAAGGCATGTACTGTCTCCTCCCAGTGGTGTGTGGTCTCTTCTGTTTAAAGCCCTTCTGCCAAGTGCAGCCAAACACAGGTCAGCTAGTGTGACCAAGTTGTTTTTCTGGGGAGTAGTAAGAATTTCAATGCAGTGTAGGAAATTTCCCTACGTAATAACAGTATCAAATTGTCTTTCTCTGTGCTAGCTCTACGTGTGGGTAAACAGTCATTAGAGAGTCAGCTGATGAGTATGAGTTTTTGTGAAGACACATGCTTTTCTATAAAGCTGATAAATGTTTTCTGTCCTGTAGATTTAATTTAAGATGCATCTTCCTTGTTTGCACAATAAAATCAGTGCCTTAGGTTAGTGGAGGTTCTAACAGACAATATGAGTTGTTGGATGGAAGATGGCAAACCTGCAAAAAAGTCAAACTAATTCCATCTCCACATGCCTCTCAAATGCTGGTTTTCACAGCCGGTGGGATGCAGTATTCTGTGGAGCTGAGAGAAAGGGACTCACTGTCCGTTCGAGGCGAAATGCTTCAAAAAGATAAAAGCTCTTTGATAAACTCTTGTTAGAGTGAAGAACTGAATTCAACTTTGCAATCCTATATAGATATGGTGAAGTTGGTAAGGTGGGTGACTTAAGGTAGAGCAAAGCCTGAGAAATCAAATTCTATCAAGAGGAGTATGTGAAAATGGTCTCTTTTCTGCAGCCGCACACAGCAGAGGAGGGGAGAAGAAGTAGCTAAACCTCGAGCATTTTCTTGATGGGTTCGTTACATGAGCAGTCTCTGCACTTTGTGGGAAACTGTTTTCTGAATTTTTAGTCTTTTAAACTGCATTTGTAGTAATAGTCTGCTGATTTTATTCTGTCCTCCTGTGGAAAAACGTTAATACAAACCGTGTTCAGTCAGTAAGTGTTTGAAAATAGCCATGTTTTATTTAAGTAAGAAGAAGAGTGCCTCAATTGCATGTGTTTCTCTTTGAAAGAGAGTGAAAGGCGTTGTTATAAAGAATGAATTTTGGCAAGCGGGAAGAAAGCTGAAGAGAAATGACAGAATGTGTAAGGGACAGTTTTTATCCCTACTGAAAGGCTGGTTGAGGAATTCAAAGAGGAAATGATAAAAAGAATTTCATGGAGAGGAAGACGAAGGTAAGGTTATAGAAAATGGAGAAAGGCCTAAGCAAACTAAAGGAAAAGGAACCTGTAAAATCTGAGATGGGGGTAGGGTGGAAGTGAAAAGGAGGGGAGAAAATATGTATGATAAGAGAAGATTGATATGAAGTGGGTGAAACGATCGGAGTAGAAAAATGGTGGAAAAGAGACACAATTGAGATATGGAATGAAAGATGATGACCACTGTATGCCGAAGGGGAGAAGAAAATCTTGTTTTCAGCATGTGCTGTGTTTAACTTTTGAAAAGCCTTTTCTTCCCTTATGCTAGGGGAAAATTTTGGGCCTGATCCGACCGCCCAAGAGGGGTAAGGCTGCCACAGCTCCATGCACAGGGTTCAACCAGCAGCAAGGCTGAACGTGTGTTCCCAGTACACACACACACACACACACACGTGAATGCATGCCTGCATGTGCTCCAGGTGCTGCACCGCTGACACGTGTGTCCCCATGACCCACCCCAGGCTGGCACTTAAGCCCACTCACCCTGGTCTCGCTGGTTGCTGGCACCCAAGCCCATGAGCAGTCCCACCCCAGCTGCTGCACTCAGACCCCCATGCACGCATGCATAACGTGTAGAGCCCTCACCCAGGAAGAGTTAGAAATGATTTAATAGGGAGATAGGACAGACTACACCGATGAGGTGCAGGGCACGGCCAGCAAGGGAACCAACCAGCAAACTATTTGCATGCAGTTGGCCCTTTTTATCCCCTTACTCCTCTGTTTTCTCACACTTGTTCCTCCGCAAATCATGTAAATCCATCCCTTTTCCTGCCTCTGGTTCCTCCTGTAAACATCCCATAGTAAATCCCGTGGAATCCCCAAATACCCTTTCCCTGCATTCCATGTGTCCCACAGCCCTGGGCAGTGACCCTCCTCCGTCCAAGAGGTGCTCAGATGTTGACTCATTGTGATGGGTTTCACACCTGGACACGGGGGCTGAGGAGGGGTGTGGAGGGAGACTCCCTTCTTCCAAATCCCTAATTTGTGTTCCTGCCTGCCAGTCTGCATCCCTGTGGTCCTCTGGGCTTGTAGAGATGGGCCTCTGATGGGCTAGTTGCTCCCATGATGGGCCTGGGAGGAGCTGTGCAGGGTATTATTTGGGCTCCCCCACCTGCCGCTGTCTCTCTGTGCGCTGTTGTTGGGGTGCAGATGAGCTTTTATCACATAATCTAACAGTATACAACTGTCTTCATTTTCTATGGGAATTTTAAAGAGTACACTTGTGATTAAAATATTTTGCTAAATAATATGTAGGAATGAAAAAAAAATGTTTTAGGGCACATGCTTGCTTGCCTCCTTATTTGGCTTTATACCGTGGAATACAAAATGTGTTGTATTACCTGTTGAGTCTAGTCAAGTTAGATTTTTATTTTAAAACTTGAAAGGGATTATTCTTCCGTTAAAGGCCTAGTCAATAGCAGTAAGCTACAATACAGGTTATGACACTACTTAAACATCTGTGAGGAATCCAGGTAACGGTAATAGTTACAAAACAAAATCTGAGGGGGTGCCTGTGATTGCCCGTGGCAATGTTGTAGCTAATGGGGTGGAATTCATTTTTTTTCCAGAATTGCCACCAACATTTCTTTATGCGTCTTTAAAACTTAAACTACTTCTAAAGGCTGTAACCATTATAATTACTTCTTCTTAAACCATGGTTAAACGTATGTGTGTTCTGTAAAGCTGTCATTAAGATACACTTGAACTCATGAAAGAATGATGGTGTTCATCATCGCAACTAGATTTTTCAGTGCCTTAGGACTGGAAACAGGAGCCCACAGAGAGAAACTGTCAAGCTGAGTTAGACCCTGCAAAGAGTATTGGAGTAAGTTAATCAGATGTGTTTCCAAGAGTGGGGACGGGGAAACATTAAAAGTCTAGGTTCATCTAAAAACTTCACTGCGCACCATGTTTTACACCAAGTGATGCCAGTCACCTATAAGAAAAGGCATAGAAGTATGGAAGTGGAAATTAAGGTGCAGTCTGAGTGCAGATCCACTGGAAAGTGGAGCTGCTAGCTAATTAGTCATTAACAGGGCAGTGTACATTTTTTTTTTTAAGAAAGGGGGGAAAATTAATCCAGGCAACTGCAGGATTATGGTTTTGACGTCAGTGTTATTCAAGTTCTTAAACTGCTTTTGGAGGAAAGGATAGTTCTGTGCATAATGGTAAAAGAAAATTAGAAAAAGGTATTAGGAATTTACCGAAGAGACTGGTACTAAGGAAGCGTGACAGATCAAAGGCCCCTTTGCCTCCGCTGTGCTTATATTGCTGTTTGTTTAGCTAAACTGTAAATAAGATCAATTTTGATTTTAAAGACAAAACATACTGTCAGCCTTTTTTGACAGGTATCATGTCATTAGTTGGGAGCTTTACTTCTTTGGTAAGGTGAAATTTGAGAGGGTATATGAATACTCTGTAACGTCGGGGTAATCACAAGGAAAGAATTCCTTCTAGTAAGACAATGCTGATATAAGAGCCAATGACTGTATTGGCTCTGTATATATTTAGTCTAGAAATTAGAATAGGATTTCTAATCAATAGAATAGCCTCCCAATTGAAGGTAGTGTATATCAAACCATATCTTACTGATTAAGGTAGAGTCTAAGAAATTGATGAAAAAACTTTCACAAGGTCATGATTTGAAATGATGAGATGGCTGCCAGAGCAAAGAACTAAATTCAAGGCACAAGGGAACTCTTCTGCAATATTTTCCTAAAATAAAATTCACGTAAAGTGAATGCATCAATATCATGAAAGTATATTTGACAGCAGATGCAGCTCTTTCTCTCCGTGATGGTGTGGAGATAGGGTTTTCAAACAGAAGCAACCAGTTTCAACCACCACAGTAAAGTGAAAACAATTTGGAGAGAACAGAACTTTCCATAGAAAGGCAATGAAAACTTCAACATGTGGAAACTTAAAATTGCTCTAAAAAGCTAGAGAGGAGTTTTTTTGGGTAAAAGTTCTGAAATAGTTGAAATGATAGTTGAAGAATGTGATGTGATAAATGATGAATACTCTTCTCTTACCCTAATCATCTGTTTGAAGTTAGGTTTCCTGGAGGTAAGACACTGGTCATTGCTACTTACGTGCCTTTTGCTGGGCTTTAAACTTCCTGCGTGATGTCTGCCAGTCTTTCGAGCAGAACTTTTTGAAGGTTTTGGCAAGGTTAGAGAGCTGAGCTGGGGGAAAAAGATAACTGTCAGATGCTGTTGGAAACTTACACGCACTGATGCTTCAGGACGGTGCCTTGAAACAAAATGGATTGATTCTTGTGCAAGGAACATGTTTCTCCCCTTCCTCAGAAGATTTATTTGCTTGTAGAAAATAGTAGACCTTGAAAACACCTGTTCTCATGCTGGGAGGACTTAGACTTTATTGGCTAAAACCTCTCTAAAATGTAATGGCTGGGCCAAAGCAGGATTTCTCTGAAATCACAATTGGTGAATTATTTGGGCTGTGGGAGACCAGGGTGTGAGCAGCCCTGCTGACACATGCTGCCCCAGGAGCTCTGGAAGAGAAAGCTGCTTAGAAGGAAGGGTCCTGCGAAAGTGAAACTAGGAGGAGAAAACAATAGGGAAGAGAACAAACCCAAAGAGGTGGGTGCCTGAAGCCTAAGGAGTGAAACTGTAGGAAGGGGAAGCGATATTCAGAGTCTTGGCTAGAAAGGTGAGATGTTGTAAAAGGTAAAATAAGAGTTGATCTGGCAGGATGCGATTCAGATGAAGATACCGGAGAGAGGAGATGACAAGGAGCCAGTTAAGAAGAACATTAGCTGAACACCACCTGCGCGGTTTGAGAGGGTGAAGGAAGACAGGCAGGCAGGGGTGCCCAGCCAGAGCCGAGAGTCCAGTCCAAGGTGCTAGTGTGATGGCAGTGTAGACAAAATGTCCTGTTGATTTGAGTTCTTGATCACATGCGTGGTAGCACCTTGGCACTGTTACCCGCTTTGGTTGTTACAGCAGACTGCAGTTGTTCTGCAGGTTTCTTGGGTGTATGCAAGTATGTATTACAACTGCACATAATACTTTTTTCCATTCTTTCTCGCCCCTCTGCATAGAACCGTTGCACAAAATTCTGATATGCTGGGGATAAATCAGAGCTGTATGACACTTTTATCAGTAGAGCTCTAGCCTCATTTTATTGTGCATGGTGAATGAGGCAGGGATTACTAGAGAAGTGTTTTTTGTGGTCGGGCAGCTAAACGTTACTGGAGAGATGGCTTATATCCTTTCTACCCACGTAGGTTGTGTTTGATGCTGGTCACAGTATTTGCAGATGTTTTTTCACTGTGTATTTCTCTCCTTTTCTGGATGCCTGATCTGAAAGTCGAGATCTAATCTGCAGAAGAATTAGGTTGAAGGAATTTTAGTGCTTGTTTGTTGTAGAGACTGTATCAGCTCTACCTGTTAGCGTCTGGAGATCTTTGAGTCAGTTACCATGTCTATGTATTTAGTAACCTTCAGTATTATTCAGGAAATAAAATTATATTATAATGGATGCCTTTTGGTTTTGCAGATTGGTAAAAGAGAATTCTGCTCTTACTTTTAGTAACTTAGCCTCAGACCTAGCTTCCTACTGACATATTAATGGGGAGTAGTGTGAAGCTTACTCCAGTTCCCTTTCTGCTTTACTCTGTAGTGCTGTGGTCTCTGTAGGACCTTTGCAGCTGTATGACTTTCACATTTATTCTGTTGAAATAGTTATTATAGAGCTGGAAGGTTCTTCATGCTTTAATACTGTATTGGCTATGCAGTTCCATAATGGTACTTCAAGCATTGTGTTGTCTGTAATTCCTTGTGCAATCGTCACAGGTTTTGCTGCATTACTTAATGTGCAGGGGGAACGCAAATGCTTTACTGGGAAAAGACAACAGAATAGTCTATCTTTTTTTTTTTTTTTTAAATATCTTATTTTTCCATTTCACCTTCAGATGAATAAGAATTGAAGCCTATTTTTGGATCTCTAAATTACACCTTTATACCTCACCATCTCTACAATAATTCTCCTGAAGTGTAGAGAAGTTTGTTACTGCAAGGCCAATAAATTACACTCTTCTGTGCTGACAAACTAGTAAGAATTGTGACAGGCAATTTCGCTTTTTGCAGTAATAATAGGAGTTTCTTTATTTCACCAAAGTACAAATAATATAGCAGACATCTGAGAACGTGATAATTAAAATTCTCTGAGGGAAGGGTTTCCTTTCTCAATGTTATAAACAAACAAAAAATAGTCATAAAAATGCTCTTTTAAGTACAATTAATATCCTGTGTGCTATTTACCTCTTAGGATGATTTAAATCACTGGCAAAGGAGGGAAATGCCAGGAAGATAAACAGATGATGGCTGGCAAAATTGGCAGAGAAACTATGCAACTTCTGGTAGTGTTTAATTGACTGGGAGAACAACAGTCAACCTGACTGGATCCCTCAACTTTATAGAAATACAAACGGAGTGACTGTTAACATCTAAGCAGCTAAAAGCTACTCATGATTAAGACCTTTCACCTTTATTGCTTTGGAACACAAAGAGATTAATAACTTCTGTGATGATGAAATCCGTTATAGAAATAAGTTCATTCATAGTAAGGTGTTGTGGAAGAACATGTCCTATACTTTCTTAAGTTGTTTATAAAGTAGTTTTTTAAGAAAAGATTTTTAAAAATAAGTGAATAAGATTTTGAGAAAGAGAACAGAGGTAATATGCGCTTATTTGCCTTGGCTGTCAGATGATGAGATGAAACAAGATGTATCTTCCCTAAACAGGCACATTTAACTTAGAATTCACAATCTTTTTTCCCTTTGATATTAAAAAAAAAAAAAATTAAAAAAATTGTGGTTATCTAATTCTCATTCATCTTTTTTTTTTTTTTCCTTGGTGGAATAATTTCTGTAGCCTGTGTTGCATAAAGTAGTGCTAAGCAATGCTTATTATAAGCCAGGAAGCTTAATGAAATATTTACATGAGCACTTAACTAACAGACATAACTTTTAAAATTTAACAGACCACCTGCTCGGCAACTGAAATAGAGCAATGCTGTTTTCAAAACTAGTGTAGTTATTCATGGCCAGGGAAACATCCTGGGTAGAGCTCCCAGCAAACTGTTTTCTCATCCCATTAATTCTTTTTAGCCTTTAAAGAAAATTACTTGAGAAATCATAAGGCTTCCAAAGGAAAAAGGAGGATGGGGCTGGGGAGGAGAAGAAAGAGGAGAAGAAAGAGAAAGTGGTGAAGAGAAGCAGCTTAAAGTAGCATCCAAGAATGCTCTCTCTTAACATAGGAGAACTCAAGGTCAAGTCTTTGGCGTCTCCACCTTATTCTAATAATTGGCTAGTTTAACACAACTTTTTTCTCCCCATGTTCAGAGCTGTCTGTACTCTGCCTTCAGTTTGGAAGCGACATGATGCTGTGTTACTGTGACTGTTCTCCAACTTGCTGGCTCTCTTTCATAAGACTGATTAGCAAAAAAGTAGCTCGTGCCGGTCCTGGAGCAGTTTGTGTGTACTCGTCCACGTAGGTGTCTTCTCTGTACTGGAGAGGCATGTGCTAAACTCGAGTAAACCTCAGCCATTGTTATGATCAGAAATATCACCAGCTTAACTGCTGGGATTTTTCTTCCAGCTGTAGAAATCTAGGAGCAGACAGGCATATCAAAATAATTTTGACTATCTCTGTTCCAGCAAGGACTTTATCTGAACAAAATAGATACATTTTTCAAGTATGACATCTGATAGCGATTAAATGCAACATTTTGTCTTGCAGGGGTGAGGGTTTCTTGTCAGACACAGTTACTACACTTCCATTTTTGCATTTAAAATTGTTTTCAAGTTTGTTCAGTCTGTGACAGTGGCATGGCCTGTATCGTCTGTGCTTGTGGCTGGAATGAGATGAGATCGATGGAGTTATAAGCTAATGCTGTTTCAACAGCTTTCATACAACACATACCCATTTCTTTATAGGTTCACCTGCCCAGACAGGCAATGAGGAGAAGACAGTAGAGGAACTTAAAAATCTGAATAGTCACGTGGGTTGGGAAGACCCCAAAGAATTAAATATCCAAATATACACCCTTGACAGTAGATGTGGGATTACAAACAAATTTACAGATTCTTATCCTAACTTGTACTAGCCACTTCTGTTGTGAACATGAAAAAATAAAATCTATTTTTTTCCTGCAAAATGAAAGGAATTCTTCTTTTCAAGGGGACCTGAGAGGGCTGATGTTTTCCATAGGGAAGGAATATAAAGTATCCTCCTACTAGATCAAATTTTTTATGCTGAAGCAACAAAGAACGTGCTTCCCACGTTTTCAATATGATGATGGTTACCCGTACTATCATACAGCTACTGTCTTAGTACCCCATATAGCAGTAACTATATGATATTGGTACCCACTGGGGAAAGGGTACGTGTCATACTCTGCAGTAGTGTACAAACCTCAGTCAGTGCTGTAAGTGGCTCCTCTTTCTCTTGGTGGACAGTTATCGCCAGACAAACACACCAAGTCTTACTCAGCTTTGAGGCTGGCATAAACAGATACCACACCACAAGTGCCACACATCTTGCAGGACTTGATTTGAATATTTACTATCTTGAACTTAACAATGCTGAAAAAGTGAATGTTTTGCCACAGCTCTCGTTACTACAGTTGTCGAGCAAGATCTGATTTTGACAATGTTCGAGTTGAACTAACTTACTGCTGATTTTTGGCATAGTGTTCAAAATGTTTGAAATCAAACCATTTTCTCTGGCTTTCAGTCAGCATTTTAAGCTTAGGCTTTGTGTTTTGTCCTGTAACAAATGTTATAAGGATTGCAGAACTGGCAGGTACTGCAAGTACTCTGAAATAACAAATAGAGGCCTTTTCAGCTAGCGAAGCATTTGACAATTGTGAGTGTTTCTGCCGGGAAACATTGCTGGCATCCAATTAAGGAATCTTCTGTAACAAGAATGCCCTGAATAGTCTTATATCTAGGTTGGAAACTGTTTGATTGACGCCATGTAAAGAAAGCAATAACAAATGGTTAATTTATAGCTTTTTTTTTTTGGAAAGCCTAACTGGAGCTGCTGGTCTAGTCACCTTTCTGGACGTCAGTGTTTGTTTACTTACTGGAGGATTTTAGAATTAATTTGATGTTCAGTGTGACCTACCTGTTTCTGCCTTGATTCTCTATTTTATCTTCCTCAAGGTATTTTGGCTCAGAAGACATCTTCCTTCAGTCTAAGTCCTCTTTCCTAATGTTGTTTATGTACTGAATGGTAGTACATATTAATTCATTGTATTTGTTGAGAACTTGAGTTCTCAGTGGAGAGCATTAAATGTGAGGCTTGTTAGCTGTTGGAAGTATCTGTAGCTGATAAACGGTTGTTGAAAAGATGCCAAAAACCTTTGCTTTAGGGAAAGGGATTACCTACCTACATATTCGTATTGTGGAAGGTCCTGAGCACATAGCGCGCTCTCTGATTCATGGCCCAAATCAAAATAGAGGAGAAAAAATGCTATGAAGGCAGGAAGTAAAAGTATTCTTTAGGAGGAAAAAATGTCAGCTGTTATCGATAAAGATACTGTGCATTGGTGCTTAATTATCCATTGGAAACATTCCTGTATGGTACGTTGTCATAATGAAAGACTAAAACCTAAGGTGTATGGGGTAATGAAGAACCATATTTGCAGATGGACATCAAGAAAACAGAATTAAAATAAATCCAGGTGATATCTAGCTCTCAATCCTTGATGTTGTCTTTAGATCGGTGCTGCAAGTTATGAATAGAGGTCACCATGGTAGGAATACAGCTGAGTGTGTGGTGGCGTGGAAGCTGTGTAGGCAAGAAGGGCCCAGGCAGCAGGTCACAGAGAATAAGGATGAGCATGTGTAGTTGTCTCTACAGCAGACCCCGCTTCGGTCTTTACACATTTCAGTTGGCAAGCATCATGTTTTTAGCAAGTTTGGCTGTAAAGTTCCATTCCTCTTTGTTAAGCGAAAATACGTCGGGTAGGCTCTTTTGTGCTACTTTTGTATTTTCAACAATTCTGAATTGTGTCTTCAAATAATATTTATTGTGACATAGGTAACGCTTTTCGGTAAAAAGAAAAGTGCTTCATGGGATTTTTAAGTCCTTTTGCCTATTTCCATTGGATACTGCATTTTACAATTTATGCAAAATATGACAATCTTCATTGTCAGTTGAATCAACCCACTCTTGATTTTTAAAAGTGATTTCAGTTCTTGGGCAAGGGACCTAGTCAGAGCTAGAAGGTTCTTTAATTACTGTAGAACACAGCAACACAACTACAAGCTCCTACAAGGACCATCAGGCACCTTGGTTCTTTAGGACTAGCTGCATGGGTTGAGAGATTAGTTTCTGATGTCATCAGCTTTTGGCTTCTTTGCTGAGGTTTCCAGGAATGGCACTTTGTGCCGTTTGTGATGGCTTGGCTTACCTTTACTTAAACCCTTTATAGGGATCTGTAAGAGAAATACAGTTCGTATGAATGATGTAGGAATGGAAAAGTGTGTTTAACCAACAGAAGCAGCAGCAGAAGGGTTAAAAGAAAGGCCTGTATTGGTAGTGAAGAACAACTCTCCAAGGATGCAGCTCCCAGGACACTGTTCCCAGTGGTAAGACTGAGGAATGCATTTTTTATGTCAAGACCAGAACGCCTGCCCTCTGAAAGAGTGGATCACTTGTCAGTGGAAACTTGGCATGTGTACCATTTCTTTTCCTGCTTGCCCAATAGAAGAACAGACTATAGACTATATATATATTCCAAATGAAGAAAAACAGAGGAGGAAACAACCTGGCCTAAGATTTATGGAGGCTGAGGTAAGTAGGGTTCTGGTGTGGAGGACCACCCCACAATGGCTGCTGGCTCCTAAAGACTATGAAGATCGATCCAAAATCTCGTTTGCTGTTGCCAATCAAAAAGAAACCCAGAAACATGGTGAGGACTTGATAGCTGCTTCCTGTTGTCTGCTTCGTTATATGCAGGTGATCCTGGCCAAACCACCTGAGCAGGCATGTCACTTGTGTGTGAGTGAGTGTGAGATTGTGTGTGAATGAAGTCTTTGGAAGGATGAGTATGAGTGGGATATTTGCAAATGTGCCTATCTTCCCCTTTCATAAGATGTGATGTAGAAATTTGCAACAGTAGCTTTCCCTATGCTATCTAGTGCTTACTCATTTCATGATGAAATTAAACCTCTGTCTAGTCATAGAGAGGAACAGCTTTCAGTTTCCCTGCTGACGTGAGAACTGTTGGTAGGGTTAGGAGGTGTCAAAGGAATAAATGGGTTAAAACAATTTATGGTATAGAAAAGGCTTGTGTGATACCAAACTACTAAAATTTAAACCATAAATGAAGAACAAATCAGAGGGGAAGGAAAAAGCCTGGACAGTATCTGTTACTGAGTATCTTGTATTAATTAGATGATTTATTTTTAATATAGACATTTATTTTTCTTTTTTTATTGTAATATAATAGCACTATCTGTAATATTAAATTAATAAAATTAATTTTTAAAATTGACAAATATATCAATGTAATGTAATTCTATTATATTATTTTGTTATATTTTATTATTAATTATTTTTAATACAGGCATTTAAAAATGGGTATACAGGAACCCTAAAGGTACCAGCATCCTTTGATGAGATTAAGAAATCTTGGGGAGTGCAGGAGGCTGTTTGACCTTTGTCCTCCGTGGCCTTTTCAGCACCAAAATGTGGCATTATCACTGTCAGGTTCCCGCTTTCCTCAAGAGGTGTGTTATCACTCCTGTTATGTTCAGACTAGATAACATGCAGGAAATCTAGAGAACAAACAGGGAGCAGCAAGAGGGAACTATTTTTATAGAGTTCAGACGGTTGTGTCAGGAGCAAGGCTGGTGAGCAAGAGGCATTTTGCAAGCTGGAAGAGCAGCTGTATGGCACGTCCTATATTTTTGTGAACTGTCTTTTCAGACTGAAAAATGTAAGCATTGAGATAAACATTTGTACTTATGTACTTGAACATGCGTTATGTTACGTATATGTTCAAACCTATGCAACAAACCAGTAGGAAAGACTGCGTAAGAGACAAATAGACTTACAGTCTAGCAGTTTTTGTTGAGGTTATTTATAGTATGTAAAGCAGTTTGCCATTTACATGTTGGTTGTTTTACAGGCTTGTTTAATGTTTGGTAGACTATAACATGGTGCTTTTGGTGCCTGGAACCTGTTGTTTTCCAGGGCCTTGTATGTAGTGTAATTAACTCCCGAGGGTGAAAGGGGAAAATTCTTGGACGCACCTCTTTATACGAGCTATGCAGAACTGTAGGAAGAGTAGAAGGAGAAACAGCAAGTACCTGATTGCTTCCATGTGTTCCTACAGCTTGGCTGTGGAAGAACCTATGTTGTTAAGTCAAGGAATGCTTTAAAACAGACCCCAAAACTTTGCTTATCCTTTTCTCTAATCTTTATTGGAAGCCTTTAAAGTTATTCTGAGCTTTTGTTTTGTTTTGGCTATTTGGGAAAAAAAAAATATCATAATTTATTAAACTTCATGGGTAATGATACTGGGTTGCAGACATACTTAATTTTTTTTATGATGTCTTTTCCTAAATGTTTATGTAGCAAACCTGTGGCTTGTTCTGTGTTATATGTTCTTTCTGAAGTTACATGTCTGGAAGACTGTGGTAATTTCACTGTGTTAATACTTTGTTTGGATTTTATTTTGTATAGAGATGGTTTGGATTTCTGAATTGCTATGGGGGAGTGCAGCTGAATCAATGTGCTGGGAGTAGCCAGAAAGTAATGCCTTATTTCGTGCTTGCACAAGTGGTGCCTCAGGTGAAATGGTTATGCTTAACTTGCCTGTTTAGAGAAGTGGTGTGTTAGAAGCCTTGACCTTTGACTTAAACCTAAAACTAAGATCTGTCTAATGAAAAAGCTGCCAGAAATGAAAGGTCATACAAAATGCGATGAATTTTTGAACTCCTCAAGAAAGATTTCTCAAAGTACTGTAATTCCCTGTTGATTTGCCTAACCAGAGCGACATTTGTCACTGTTCGCTGAAAACAGTTTTACTTTTATTCATAGTCTCCGTGCGAATATAAAACTAAGCAGAATATGGCTTATGGAAACAGTCCACCCTAAAAAACCAGTTGTTTGATTCCTTATGAAATATGTCAAATTGGGTCAAAAATGTTATCATCTTGAATCAATTCAGTAACAGCTGACCTTGGATATATTATTTTCCTTCCTGTTTCTTAGCAACAGAAAACTTTTCTGCAGGATGACTATTTAATATCCTAATCTGTTTTAGAAGTTCTTATACCTAAAGAGGAACAGATGGTCTAAGGAAATTTTGTTTCTAGCAATAGGGATAGGGAATATCTACAGATTATTTTTCCTCATTTTATACCCTATGGTTCTGCACTTAAAATTACATAATATCTTCTTGATGGTAGCCAAAAACTTCTGTCAGGAACAGGAAATAAGAATAGCAGTTTTCAGATGCTGCAGGTTTCTGGTTTTTTTTTTTTTAATGCATGATGCAAGAAAGCAGTTATATTTATGTTCTTACATCTGTGATTGTGTTCCTTATACAAAGTGTGAGAATATGTATAATTGTATTCTGTAAGTGTCGAACTGTCTCCGAGTAAATGAAGAAAGCATTATCTGCAATGTAATTTTTTTCATTGGCATTTGCTTATGCTCTCACTCTCAAAATCTGTCATGTGAAGTGGTTTTCTTTCTCCTTTATTATAGAATCCACAGGTTCTTTATATTTCAGCGAGAAGAATCTTTTTTGAAAGGTTATTTTTATGTGACTTGGTGTTCACATAAAATATAAGTCAAGTCATTAAGGCCACTGAAGTCTGGAGCTCTGAAACACTATGTTGTGACTAATTTATTATTGGCCCAATGAAGAAATAATTCTGTTTATTTTTCTGGTGGTATGAAACTTCTTGCTTCCAAAGTAGCAGGTTAAATGCTTGTAGGAGATCAGATGATCTTGGATTTTTAGCTTAAAATTAGTTATGAGCCTTGATTCTGACATTATTACAGCCACCTGCAAAGGAAAGAATAAGACCTGTTCTCTTCTAATTCTTTTCCAAAGCACTGTGTAGTACCTTTTCTTCCTAACTCCTGAAGTTCTTAATGCAAAAGAGGTACCTCCCCTCCATCACTTAGTTGCTGTCTTAAGAATCATGCTGTAATGATGCTCATAAATGCCTGACAATGAAGTTGTCTGGTTTTCTGTGATTGCTGGTTTGTCATGGAGACGGTTCTTGACATATAAGTCCCAATTAGCAGGCAGAGACATGACATCAGTTTGAAGAGTGCTGCAGTAGTGTGTGTGTATATATATATACACATAAAAACAAATGACCTAGCACTATGCTGTGGGTCTTTAGGCGAATCATCTGGTGCATTTTTTTTCTCCTTATTGGCTTATGTCATACTTTGTTTATTGTCAGTGGCTACCAAAATTGTACAAACAGTAGGATGAGCTTGTTTTTGATAACCTAACAGACCTGTTGTCTGGCCTACTCTTAAAGTTTCGTCACTTATCACTTTTGATCCAAAGTGGGATGTGCTCAGTAGCCTTTGTTAGAGCTCTTTTAGCTGCATAGCATGATATGAGGCTGTCTCTCACCATGAAACCTCCTTGACACTTTTTGTCCCTGTCATTGTATTTGTATATTGTGTGCGACCTTATTTTATTAGCTAGCATAGAAATATTTCTACTTGCAACTTTTGCTTGTTGCAAGAAAAGACAATGTCATGTTTGTTTAGTTCCATTGAAGTAAAAGTCTTCTGACTTCCCACACTTCTACATGAATTATTTTCAAATGAAACTGAAGTGTGGAGCTTTACTATCTCTTTTTTAACCTTCAGAGAGGAGCTCCTCCGTTTTGTTGGGCCTCTCTTTCTCGTATTTTAATTAGGGTGTTGGGCTGAATCAAATCTGGAGTCTTTCGTTGTGTCATATTCCACCCTATCCACTCCTCCATTCCCAGATGTGGCATAAAAATTAATTTGAAGCTTAAAACAGGCTCACCCTCTAGGAACACTTAAAACTCTTTGCTTAGAAATATTCTGTGTCTCCCAGTGAGTCCTTCTGAGCCTTGAGTCTAAGTCATATATCTGGTGATGGTGTGTCTGATGCAGAGAAGAATGAGGTACGTTTTGGAAAATCATTAAAGTGGCTGCAGGGAGTCTCCTAAGAGAAGCAGGAAAGAAGATGAGAAAAAATGAAAGTGGGAAATATTTTGTTTTCATTTTTCTTCTTTCTGTCCTCTTTTCCATTATCTTTAAAAAGGAATGAATGGAAAAGAGAAGAGGGCATGGCTTTTAATAGGTACTTAATCTAATGTTAAAAATGGAGTATAAAATTTGGTTCTTGAAATCCTTCATGGGAAGTGGCCACCTGTAGCTGCCTGAATAAGTGAATTGCCTGGTACGTTATCTTGCTTTTCTGTGGTTTTTGTCTGAGAGGTGGCTCATTAATAAGAGGAAAGGTAGTGAATCTCTAGACTCTGTTATTATATCTGTCTCTTTAATGCAGAACTGATAGCCCTTCATCTACAAATGGTTGGGGTTTTTGGGTTTTTGTATGACTAGGGAGATAAGTCTAGGAAGAAAGAACTCTTCAGTCTTAAAGGAGTATTGTCACAAAGGACGTGTGAACTTTGAGAGGCTGGAGAAGTAAAAATTAAAGGATTTTTTTTTTTTTTTAAGAAAAAAGCCTCCCCTAATTTTTTGCTGAGTTACAGCTGTTTATGAATGCTTTAATATGTAGTACTCAAAGCACATCTGGATAGTGCGAGTGGCAGAGCACATCTGCTCATCTGTTATGTTGCCATTCACTAAGAGACCTCAATATAGATCGCGGTAAGTGCTGAAGGAGTTTAGAATTCTGAGTTGTTCAAGTCACATATTAGGTGAGAATTTACTTTGATCACTATGAGCATTGTTAGAACTGACAACTAATGAAATCAAGTCTATAACTGTATTTTTCAAAAAATGACTTGTTGCTGGGACAGGTGGTGGGGTTTTTTTAAGTAAAGCAGCAAATTCGAGCTAGTTTGTAGGACTCGACAAAAGGTGTGAGTGTACTTTGAATTCTGAACTATGTAGGAGAACAAACCCTGATCACTTAACTGTCCACTGCAGGCTACTACTTACTGTTGCATCAGACTGTAATCGTGTGTCTCTTTCTAAGGCACAAGATAAATCTTTTATAGGCACAGGATCCTCATTTCACTGTGACAAGTGATGTATGTGCTCTCACCTATTGGCTCGCTAAACTTCAGTTCCTTCTTTTCTGTTCCTCCTCTTTCTGATCTGGCCAAGTCAAT
Source organism: Burhinus bistriatus (assembly GCA_013397275.1). Lineage (NCBI taxonomy): Eukaryota > Metazoa > Chordata > Aves > Charadriiformes > Burhinidae > Burhinus > Burhinus bistriatus. The sequence goes on along the minus strand of VYXH01010109.1, from coordinate 129,027 downwards.
AAAAACAAACAAGAAAACCCCAAACAACAAGCAAACAAAAAACTGAACCAAAAAAAATGCAACCCAAAAAACCCCACAAACCCCACACCCCAAACAAAATACAACTAACCAAGCAAAACTCCCCAGCACAAAACAAAAGAAATAAAAGCCCAAAAGCTTATTAAAAGTTCTGCTCTTTAGTATTATGATAAATTCTAAATTAAGAGATAGCTTCTGCATTAGGTTGACGGTTTAATCTTTATCAATATATAATCTCAAAATAACCAGATCAAAATGCTAAAGAAAGGGAGAATGTGGATTGATATCACTGTAGTGTCTAGAGCACACTGATTTTCTTTTCATGCATTATATTGCTCTTTAAACATTTTAATTCATAAGGTGGCCCGTTCTTACTATGCTTATTTTAGATTTCTTAATCAGGAATATAACCTACTCCCACTGTCCTCTATAAAAATAACCTGGTGGCGTCACAGTTCACTTAGTTTGAAAAGCTGGGTACCATATGTAATCCATTGTAATATAACTCATCTGTCACATTTGCTTTCACTAACATACCTCAGCATCTGTTAAGTGGGTCTCAATAGATGTTGTTATTAATGGAATGTAGTATTCTTAATTCACGGTTCATCTTTCCATATCAAGCAGACAAAACTTACCTTGGTCTTGTTGAGTGTTTTGTCCAGGAAGAGAAAGTTATAATAATAGTGATAACAATAATGATAATGAAAAAAAGACCCACTTATTGATGCATGCTGAATTCAGGTTGGGTGTGTTCTACATTATTTGAACTTGGTGTAAGTAAGTGTTGTTTATCAGGCTGTTTGTTATACCAATTGTTCCATAGCTTGGTTTTAAACCTCCCCTCAATTCTTCTTTTCATTCATACATCTCTAACTTATTTCTCTATTGTTGTCATCTAATATAACATAGCCTTTTCTCTTATGAACGTTTATGGATTATTTTTTTGGGGTGTTCAATCTCAAATTTAGCAAATCATGAATTCTTTGCATGTACTCATGCCATATGACCTGGCATGGTTATTTAGGTAATACTCTCATTTTCATGGAAGTTTGTTTTGTATTTGTAGTTTGTCTGTAAAGTTAGATGTGGCAACATAAACCTGCAAGCATTTGATTTTTCTACAGATATCTATGAGCAAGGCCATCAGGTATGGATAAGCAGCATTTTCCTGCTATCAAATTAGATCAAAATGTTAATAGCATGTGGTGGTCCGTTGGAAAGAAGTTTTATAATCTGAAAGCCCCAAAAAGCCTATCTGGAGAATCTTCAAATTAAGTAAATGTAACTGTATTGTCCATTGCTGCCTATACTTCCAAACCTTCTGCATCTCACTAATGTAAATGCAGCATGTCTGTCAAACTTTATAAAATAAACATGCTTGTTAATGTTTGTTGTAGTTTTCACACATCCTATTCTAGATCTGACAAAAATGTCTGAGGCATTTGTCACAGCTCATTGGACTTTTCAGAACCAATGCAACCCCTTACCCCACTCTTGTTTTCATCCCCGCGTGAGATAAAATAGGTTGTTGCTTATAAATATGAAAAAGGGCGACAACACCCCACCCCTCTCCCCCCAATAATCCCAACCTAAAACAAACAAAAAAAATAATCCCCAAACCTTAACCATCAAACCTTGTGATTTGCCTTACTGGCTTATTCTTTAATTATTTGCATTCAGTTTTTTTTTCTCTTTGGGAGGAGGGCAAACCCAGTGCATCTGGCAACTTTTTTTTTGTTTGGCTGTCGTATTACAACAGTTGCTCAGATATCTTCTGTGAACACCCACAACAGTAAAAATGCTTTAAATTTTTTAAATATGTCAGAATTCACACATACCCACGCAGAAGCTTAGAGTATGGTGTGTCATCTAATCATTCTTCCCAGTTTTGCTCCAACTTCCTTGACGTTGTTCCTCTCTCTTTTCACTTTTCAGTGAATATTGATGGAAGGGATAGGAAGATAAATGTATACATTCTTGGCTTGTGGTAGCAGTTGATCTGTGGCCTTCCTGGGATACTGGCCAATTCAGGATTTGTCATACTTTTCACCTCAAAAAAACTTGAGAAAGTTTGGGACAGTCCAAATTTTTTAATGAGTAACTTCTTTGTCATGGCATTATGAAGTGCTTTTTGAAGCCTACAGAATACATGAGAAACACATATGAAGAAATATCATAGATTCAGTCATTCAAATTGAAGGGCACCTGTGGCCAACAGCACCCCAGCATCATGCTCGCTCCCATCTCCCATGGGACAAGGAGAAAATAGAAGGAAGGTTAGCATACTCATGGATCAAGGTAATGATAGTTTAATACGGAAAGCAAAAGCCGGATGCTTAAGCAAAGCAAAAGAAGAAATTCATTCACTAGTTTCCATAGTCAGGCAGATGTCTAACCACTTCCTGGAAGGCAGAGTCTCCACATGCATAGTGAATGCCATAACCATGAATGTCCCCTGCTTCTTCCTCCTTTCCCTGAGCTTTTATTTCTGAGCATGACATCATATGATGTGGTCAGTATGGGTCAGCTGTCCTGGTTGTGCCCCCTCCTGGCCTCTTGCTCTCCCCCAGCCTGCTGGCTTGATGCTGTGCTAGCACAGTTCAGCAATAATTAAAATGTTGGTGCGTTACCCAACACCGTTTTAGCCACAAATACAAAGCAGAGCACCATAAGGGCTGCTCTGAGGAAAGTTGACTACATCCCAGCCAGATGCAGTACAATCTCCACCCTTTATTCCATACCATTTCTGTACCGTCTGGAATTGATCTGGTCCAGCTGCCTGCCCGGAGCAGGGCTGGTTTTGAAGATACATGGGCTGCTCTGGGCCTTGTCCACTTGTTCTGGATATTTTCAAGAACGTATATTTCCCCAGTCTTTCAGGGCAACCTGTTTCAGTTTTTGATGACCCTTACTACAAACAGTATTTTTCCTTTTATACAATCTGAATTTCCTTTGCTTCAGTTTACATCTATTGCCTCTCATCTTTTTGCTGTGCACTTCCCAGCAAGCCTGTCTCTGTTTTTAAATAGTTGGGTATAGCAATATGATCACCCCTTAGCTTTCTCCTTTAGAGGCTGAACAAACCCAGTTCTCTCAGCCGCTCGTTATACATCCCACACTATAGCCCCAAAGCATCTTATTGGCTCTCCACTGTACCAATATGTCTCACACTCGGGAGCATAAAATGGTATACAGTACTCAAGATGTGGTCTGGCAGATGTGGATTAGAATAATAACTTCCCTCTACTTCTCATAGAATGGTTTAGGTTGGAAGACACTGGGCAAGAAGTTCTCAGGATGGCAACCATCAAGGGAGAGAGAACTTTGCAGCAAACTGTCTAATTTATATTGCATGTGCTGTTCATGGCATGGAATAATCCTGTTGGCCAGCTTGGGTCAAGTGCCTGGATCTCGCTCCTCCTCATCCCTGTGTCTGGCGAGCTTGAAAACACTGAGACCTTGTAACTCACACATCATAGCTGGCTATAAAGTAAATATTTTCACAAATTCAGACACTAGTCTTCTAAAAGTGCAGTTTTCCCAAGCATTAGAAGATAAATTAGTCCTGTTTCACTCAAATCAGGACAGCCAGTATAAAGAAAATACTGTTTGGAATGTTTTCTTAATTTCTTCAGCATTTTTATTAAGCCATGTGTATACAAGTACTTTTCCTCCTGTAAGTTCTATGTCACTTACAAAACACTTTGCAATAGTATTGGATGAATTTAATGACTAGACGCTCTTTGAAATAACAAGTATAACAAAAGATTTAATCACTAGAGGCACTATTTCTTTATTCAGATAATTTATTAGTGTATATTTCAACAGTTCCTCGATTATGGTTTGTTTTTTTGGTTTAGTTTTTTTTTTCCTTTTTGTAATTACAGTTCCTAAAGCAGAGATGTCTTCTTGCTTTTGCTAGTTTAAATAGGGTTTTTCAGTGCGTTGCTCTACTCTCAGCCCCTTGGAGATCGTAACTCGAGGCACCAAGAGAGACGTTTTTCAGAAGTACCAAAGCTAGTTAAAAGCACACAGCCAGTTGAAAATTGATGGGCATTTTCCTAAATCAAGATAACTTTGATGTTCCTTTGTCTTGCATGCCTCATATATAGCTGAAAAGTCTGCAAAGACTTGGTTAGCATAACCACTACATAATGAGTGGACTTCCTGAGCTGAATGAATATTGGTAGGTATTTACCAGAGTCTACAAGTATTTTTGTAGGAGAAGCTATACTAAGTGTGAAGTGGTGGAAAGATTTTCAGCCACAACGTTGTCCATCAATCTCTGTCTTTCATTACTGGCTGTTATGTACTTTAATGGAAATCTGTTAAATATAGTGTTGCTAGTTTCCGTTTACTTCTGTATTTGCACTCTGAGACAAAATGCTTATTTTATATTTTATTATGGGTTACATATAATATTTAAGATTTACTGTCCCCAGGTATATTTTGCTTTCCTTACAAATGGTTTCAAATGTCGACATTAAGTCATAATTGGCCTGATGAGTCGTTTCATTGCTGTCATGGAACAAATGGGTGGGAAGAGCACGTATCAGCTTTGATATCACCCCACTTGTGCACAAGCTTGAGGAACATCTGCTGTTACGGCTGTTGATTGATATGACACTTCATTGAAAGGTCGAGAACTTTTTTGTCTCCACCTTATTTTTAAACTAGAAATGTCTTCCTGAAGATGATGTTTCTTGTCAAGTTGTAGCAATAGTATGAAGTTGCCATATATGTATGCAATTCATTTCTGACATAATTTGATTTCTAAATGGTTGGTCAGTGAATGCCATAATCAAGTTTTGGATGCTTGGTAAGTGGTGCGAAACTTTCACGCTTCTCTTGTCTATGCTTCCTAAGTTATAGAGTAAATCTCTTCTTGGTCCATCTGTTTGTTTGCTAAGGGACTGCTGAATCTGGGAATCCAGAATTTTGCGGAAACCGAGGTAACAAATAATGATAATGCATATTTTTATGTACGTACAAAATTCTACTTGACTTTGACTCAAAATACTAGCAGCTTTTCCAAAATCTTGTAATGAGTGAAGTAAACCTTGATTTCTGGAAGCCTGTCACATAGGTCTTAAGTTGTTTCCCCATACTGCCTTTGTCGTTCCTTTATATACCAAAACTGGGGGGGGGAGGGAGGAGGAACCCCACAACCTCACGCCAAAGAAGACCTCCAAAAGAAGCCTGTCAGGTCTAGTTAGTATTTTCTCTTTTCTTCTCTGCTTATTTCTTTTCTTCCATGTTTTCCATAGTGAAAACTATTACACTTCATATTTTTCTTTCCTTTTGGTCTTCACTGTCTCTACCTTGCAATCTGTAAAGTGGCAGTCCAAGCTTGTTTTCTCACACTGTTCCTTTCCCTGACATTTTAGTGGCTTTCCATTAATAGTGTTAGACATACATCCACTTTCTTCTGTGTTTGTTCCTCAGAATTCATTCTGCGTGATTTTTTTTATTTTGTTAAAAGTTATTTGGTGCCTTTAGTTATGAACCACAAGTCTTTTGCTCAGTAAACCTACCAAAATGTTTTTCCTGTGTGGAGGTGCATTTTTTTGGTTAATATATTGAAGGGGTTTTCTACAAAGAAATTTTTTTCTTGTTTGTTCTTTGTGTGTTGGGAAACATTGCAATGACTCCCTTTGCACTTCCTAGCTTTGTGAGCACTTGTGCCAAGGCCTGCTGTAATTTTCTGTGAATATTACAATTTGAATACAGAGAGTTGTCAAACATATGACTAATCTTTGCTTGTAACATTTCTGTTGTGTTTTGGCATTCAGACAGACTTCTTTTTCATATGAATATAACGTGATATATCAAAGTCTGCGGTATTGTTAATTCGCAGCAACCTTGTTTTTGGAATAGTTTGGATTTTCTGATTGTATAACTCATAACACAGTTGTCTGACTCTTTAATTTTTTTTTTTTTCTTTCGGCACCCCCACACCCTCCCCCCCCTCATTTTTTGGAAGTTTTACTGCAGAACCAGGTAACTTTATCAAAGTACAGTTTCCCAGGATCTTGAGATCACTCTTTAAATACCTCAACATGTTTTGCATGTGTTCTGCATGACATATGAAAACGTAAAGCATAAACTCATTCAAAGCAGAATGGAATAATTGATTGTACTCCAGTATTTACCGTAATGGTTCCACCAGATGTGGGAAAGGTGGCTTTGAAGGAAGCTATTTGTCTTTGAGATTGCAAAAGAAGGAAGAAGTTAAAGGCTGCTGTTCATGTAAATGGAAGATACCTGTTAACCTTGCCAACTGAAAACTCCTGAGCTTACTCGTATGCTGCTAGAAAATGTTAATGTAATACCTGAATAGATTCCCACTATTCTGTAAGCCATTTGCTTGAATGGAAAACTGTGGAATAATTATTTTTGACCAGTTGCGAAGTCTTAGTCCTTTCCTTCAGTAAAACCTTTCCTCATTCATGTCTACAGATGTGTAGCAGTTCTTCTTCCCCTCTGAAGATGGAGGTTCACTACTACTTTAGGGGCTACAAGGCATGTTTTTACTTGGATTATCTAGAGGCAGGGAATTCTAACAGGAGGGAATGGGATTTCTGTCTCCATATCTATTTTCCATAAAAATAGAATCATAGAATCGTTTAGGCTGGAAAAGACCTTTAAGATCATCCAGTCCAACCATTGACCCTACTCTACCAG
>VYXH01010109.1:82058-120954 GCA_013397275.1 Burhinus bistriatus | reverse complement strand
TCCTGGACCCCTTTGCCCTTCAGAACTGTCTCCCAAGGGACTCTCTCAAGTGTCCTGAACAGGCTGAAGTCTGCCTTCTGGAAGACCATGGTAGTGGTTTTGCTGACCCCCTTCCTTACTTCACCAAGAATCAAGAACTCCATCGCTAAGCCCAAGACGGCCTCTGACCACCACATCACCCACCAGATCTTCTGTTTGTAAGTAGCAAGTCTAGCGAGGCACCTCCCCTGGTAGGCTCACTTACCAGTTGTGTCAGGAACTTATCTTCGACACACTCCAGAAATCACCTAGACTGTTTCCTCTCTGCTGTGTTGTATTTCCAGCAGATATCTGGTAAGTTGAAGTCCTTCACTAGGACAAGGGCTGGGGATTGTGAGACTTCAGTCAGCTGCTTGTAGAATGCTTCATCTGTTGCTTCATCCTGATTGGGTGATCTATAACAGACTCCCAACAGGATATTTGCCTTGTTGGCCTTCCCCCTCGTCCTTATCCATAAGCACTTGCCCTCGCCTTCACAGTCATTGAGCTCTATACAATCAAAACTCTCCCTAACACATAGAGCCACCCCACCGCCCCTCCTTCCCTGCCCATGCCTTCTGAAGAGCCATCCATTGCAGCATTCCAGTCATAAGAGTCATCCCACCGTGTTTCTGTGATGGCGACTATGTCGTAACTATCCTGCTTCACAATGGCTTGCAGCTTCTCCTGTTTGTTGCCCATGCTGCGTGCATTGGTGTAGATGCACTTAAGCTGGGCTATCCATTTCTTCCCCCAATGTTGGCATGCTGCCCCTAGGCTCATCTCTAACGAGCTTGATTCTGTCCTCTTCCCCATTCAGTCTCCCTGTAGGGAGCAGGGTTAACTAGGGCAGGTTTGTGAGGACTGTGTCCTGTTAGGTTTTGAGCATCCCCAAGGATGGAGACTCCACAACCAGCCCAGGCAGAGCCTGTTATAGTGTTTGATCCTTATGGCACATCACTCAACACTACAGGGACAGACAGGAGTCTGTGCAAGGGTCAGGAGCAGGGTGTACCGATGACACCATGTCAAAGCTTTTTCTTATGTTCAAGTGGATGTTGCTGTATTTCAGCTTGTGTCTGTTGACCTGTGACTGGGCACCGCTGAGAAGAGTCTGGCTCTGTCTTCTTTAGTTCCCAGCATCCCGTTTTTAGACAGACGGATTAAATCCCCTGAAACTTCTGGTCACCAGGCTGAACAATCCCAGCTCGCTCAGCTTCTCCCCAAATGTGTATGCTTTAAATCAGTCCTGGCAGGTCTTAAGATAATCTTAGACTAATACAATAGTAGTTACTCACAAGAGTTGTGCAGAAAAGGGGATGATACTTACTTTGGGTGATAGGAAGATATGAACGCTTAACTTGCAAACGTAGGTAGGACTTTAGAGGGGATGCTTTGCTACTCTATGTACTGACCTTTATACAGGTCGACTTAGTATGTACTTGAGATCTTCAGTATATGCGCTTGAATTTGAACAAAAGGATTATGCTTTTTCTTAAGTTACAGTTGAAGATGTGTGAAATGGAAAATTTATGATCTGGTATTTATGGAACTAGTTTATTTACTTCAGGGGAGGAAAGACGAAGAATAAAAATTGACCCATGCAGCTCTTTTTTTTGTTTGTTTGGTTTTTTACTGTCTATGTCTTTATTTGGTTCATGCATTTAATTTTTTTTTCATTGTGTATCTCTATTTGGTTCTATAAGTGAATTGTATTTTTCAGTGTTGCAACATAGTTTCTGTTTAGATAACAGGCTGCTTTTTGGCTTTGGTGTTGTATGATCAGAAAAAAAAGTTTATACGTGTGTCGTGGTTTGGCCTCAGCCGGCAACAAAGAACCAGGTGGCCGCTCGCTCAACCCCCGCAGCAGTGCGGGAAAATCAAAAGAAAAAGGCAAAACTCATGGGTTGAGATAAAGGCAATTTAACACAACAGCAACGAGAAAAGGAGAACAACAACAACAATAACACTGATGGAAGAACGTACACACCCGGTTACTGTACCGGCGCTCACCGACCGCACCCCGGGCCGCTCCAGCCCGCTCCCAAGCGGCGACTGCCTCCTCCCCCTTCTTCCCCGGCCAGCTCCCCCCTATGGACTGGGCATGGCGTCACATGGTATGGAATACCTGTGTCACGGGCCAGAAAATTAACCCTATCCCTGCCGGAACCAGGACAATGTGACATTATACCATGCTGTATGACTGTCCCCCTTTTACCCCTATTTCTGTAAAGCTTTCTGGTAAATAGTACATTGATTTTACCTTTTGGGAACAAAATGCCTCTGCATGAACAGCAGCAGAGTGCTTCAGCCCTGCACCATATGATCATCTCTTCTGAAATGCAACCGGTTATAAAATACTTCAGTTATAGTTGATCCTTTATATACTGTTCAAGGAAGATGTCAAAACCTCTTTAAACTTACCTTTTTTTTTTTAATGCTGCAACAATCTGATATATTAAGTTCTTAAAAAATTTTGAGTATTTTTATTACCTTTTTCCTTCCTTCTCCCTCTTTTTCCTCCCCCTCCTAGCTTCCCTGGCAGTGTTTAAAGAGTAACATTTGGGAGGGTAGTGGGGGTGGAGAGTGATAAGATCGTTACAAGGGTGCATCAGTAGTAGCAAGTTGTCTGGCCTTTCCCAAGGTTTGCTAAAAGCTTGATGTGAGGTGTGTTCATCTGTTTCATCTCGCTTGAGAAATATACTTCCAAATTCTCAAGCCTCAAATTTACATGGGAATAGTCCGGTAGGTTATGTACTTGGAGTCATCTTGCCTGGATCTTGGTCATGTTTAACCAAAAAACCCCACTAATCTCTTTGATTACTTTGTAATTGAAAGGAAGCTTGTAGTTGAAGAAGAGAAAGTAGGCAGCGCTTTCTGCAAAAGAGTAATTTTATGTTTTCTGTTGTAGACAGTGATTCCCCTAGACAGACTCTTTAAAACTATTCTGGGGATAGAGCAAACCGAGGAGATGAAATAAAGCAGTCTTGCCCTTTAGTATAATCTAAAAAGAAAGTCTCTGCTGGCAATATATTTCATACAAACAATTGATCCATAGAGTTGTGGAAGAATAAATTGATGTCTGATTACCTAATGCTACAGAAGGAGAACACAAAGACACAAAGAGCTTATTCTTTTAATTCACCTTGTGCTTTTGTACGAGAAAGCTGCGGTACTTGTTATCAGTACGTTATAGTTCAGAAAAGAAGAATATTCTCATAGTACAATCACTTGTTGTTACCCATTAGTTAATTCAAACTGGGAAACTTTTAGAGGTTAATTAAGCATTAGGCCAGGGAAGACATTGTTTTTAAGGGTTTCATTCTGTTGACTAATTGTCATTTGTCACCAAAACTATGTTCAGCATTTTTTATTCTATTTTTACTGTTCCAATTTATTTTGTTTGTTTAGCTGTACTGTTTTCCACAAAGAAACTGTTAGTTTCCCTTTTGAAGGAAGGAATAATTTATAGAGAACATGTGAAGCTCCAGAAGCTGCTGAAAAGACCCACAGAGCTGAAGTAAAAAAACCCAATACACTATGTAGCCAAGAAGATTTTCCAATACAGAAGTGTTTGATACAACTCAAAGTTTTATTAGTTTTTTTCCAGTAGTGTCTGTGACTTGGTATTTCTGAAATGCTGTTGTAGGTGAAAGAGATTCTTAACAATGGCTTTCTAAAAATTTTTGAAAAACTAAGATTAGAGGCCTTCAGAAGTATTTGTAAATGAGATTTCAAGTTGGTGTATAGTTTTCAAGATAACGGGTAAACCAGTACTTATTTCAAAACTTTTTAAGTATTAGTGGATTAGGAGAATATTCACATATCTAGCTTAGATATTTAATTTAGAAGTTGTCTTTCTGCAGGCTTTTTATATTACTGGGCAGTCTCATTCAAAAATAAATTCCGAACAGGAACTTAGGTCTAAACCTAAGCTCTATGAAGAGCCTGTCTGTCAACTCTCTGTATGTAGACAAGTTGTTTCTGACTTGTTTCTGCATCAGTATGAGGAAAATCTGGTATTTGATTCCCCTCAAGTGGATGGAAGGGGAAAAGGCAAAATCACTACAAACACCGTGCATGTTGGTAGTGAGATAGGTAGCATAAACTACTTAGGGCGATCACCACAACTAATGAATCATAGACTAACATAGGTTGGCAGGGACTTCTGGAGGTCCCAGGTCCAGCCTCGTGTTCAACATGGCATTGGCCAGAGGACGTGCTCCTCCAGGCAAGTTTTGAGTGTCCTTTATGGGTGAAGATTATGCAGCCTCCCTGGAAAACTTGTTCTATGAACTCTGAGCTGTCTGGCAAAGAGGAGGCTAACTGCTACTAATAGTCAAGATTTGCAACAAAACCAAAGAACAGCATGATTTGCTCCATTGTTTTCAGCCTTGAAGGGCAGCTTAGAAGGAAAAGTTATATTTTCATTCTGCTAACTGTTGCGTTTTCTAGAACAAGACCTAGTAATTACACAGAAGAGTAATATTATCATAGAGGTTTCTCTGAACACAATGAACTAGCGGTTCTGCTGCTTTGCTTTCTTTGTTTGTTGTCTTCTATGCTTTCTGGTCAGCGTTCTTAGCCTAGACTGATGGTGCTTGTCCTATTCCAAGTTATTACCCGTACTTAAAGTGCTGACTGGGAAGCTTCCAGTGTCCATACAGTTGCCTTATTCTGCCTTAATCAATTCACATACACTCAGCTATTAAATTCAGTCACGGCTGAATTAATCATGGATTACTCCCGATTTCTTGGTAGGATAAATAAAATAGGTTAGAACTTGCTGTCAGGAAGCCTGTTAGTGACTGGTATGAAATGTTTGTCTAAATAAAGTTATTGAGCACTTGAAGTTATTGCATGTACTGGTATGTCAGTGCTCTTGCTGTGTTCAACAACAGAGCAGCAAAAGTCATCTTCATATGACTGCAGAAAACAACTACAGCACAGCTGTATACGCAGATAAAACTTCATACAGCGATGTATCAAACAACAATGGAGTGCTTCAAGGGCTTGACAGATCTAAATGGGTTAGAGACTCTGATAAACCAGGATGATGGGTATTTCAATTCAGATCTTTTAGGTTGACTAACCCGGCATTTCTGTCTATTTGAGAGACATTAGTGTCGGTCTCCATTTAAAGTTCTACTTGAAGGGTAGTAAATTCTCTGGGACAGTAAATGCTGAGCATTTCAGGATGCCATGTAATGGTAACAGAGGCAAAAACTGTTTTTCTTATTGTGTGTGAAGAACTGTTAGAATGGTTGATCTATGATTCTTATTACAGGTTTTTTTTCTGGTTTCCCAGAATCTGTCATGTGTGTGAGAGTTAATCAGCTCTTGATGGGGTTCTCACCCATTGTGGAATGTTTCTATAAATGCATTAACAACAAAAGGAGGGCTAAGGAGACTCTCGATCATTTATTGGATGCAGGGGGAAGCATAGTGACAAAAGATGAGGAAAAGGCTGAGGTACTTAGTGCCTTCTTTGCCTCAGTCTTTAACAGTAAGACCAGTTGTTCTCCAGGTACCCAGCCCCCTGAGCTGGACAACAGGGATGGGGAGCAGAATGAATCCCCCATAGTCCAAGGGGAAATGGTTAATGACCTGCTACACCACTTAGATGCACACAAGTCCATGGGGCTGGATGGGATCCACCCGAGGGTACTGAGGCAGCTAGCGGAAGTGCTTACCAAACCACTTCCCATCATTTATCAGCAGTCCTGTCTAACCAGGGAGGTCCTAGTTGACTGGAAGTTGGCAAATGTGACACCCATCTACAAAAGGGGCCGGAAGGAGGATCGGGGGTACTACAGGCCAGTCAATCTGACTTCAGTGTCAGGGAAGGTCATGGAGCAGATCATCTTGAGTGCCATCAGGCAGCATGTACAGGACAACCAGGTGATCAGGCCCAGTCAGCATGGGTTCATGAAAGGCAGGTCCTACTTGACTAACCTGATGTCNGAGTGGCTGGAAAGCTGCCTGGCAGAAAAGGATCTGGGGGTCCTGATGGACAGCCAGCTGAATATAAGCCAGCAGTGTGCCCAGGTGGCCAAGGCGGCCATTAGCATCCTAGCTTGTATCAGAAATAGTGTGATGAGTAGGACTAGTGAAACAATCATCCCCCTGTACTCAGCGCTGGTAAGGCCCCACCTCAAATACTGTGTTCACTTTTGGGCCCCTCATTACAAGAAAGACATGGAAGTGCTGGAGGGCATCCAAAGAAGGGCAGTGAAGCTGGTGAAAGGTCTTGAGCACAAGTCTTATGAGGAGCGGCTGAGGGAACTGGGTTTGTGTAGCCTGGAGAAAAGGAGGCTGAGAGGAGACCTTATTGCTCTCTACAATGACCTGAAAGGAGGTTGTAGTGAGGTGGGAGTCGATCTCTTCTCCCAAGTAACAAGCGATAGGACAAGAGGAAATGGCCTCAAGTTGTGGCAGGGGAAGTTTAGACTGGATATTAGGAAAAATTTCTCCACCAAAAAGGTTGCCAAGAATTGGAACATGCTGCCTAGGGAAGTGGTTGAGTCACCATCCCTGAAGGTATATAAAGACGCATAGATGTGTTGCTGAGGGACATGGTTTAGTGCTGGACTTGGCAGTGCCAGGTTAACGGCTGGACTTGCTGATCTTAAAGGTCTTTTCCAACCTAAATGATTCTATGATTTTGATAGATCCAAGTGAAGTCAGTCTGTTGGCTGACTGCCTGGTATTTCACTGTGGAGGGAGGAGGCCACTGGAAGTCTTGGGAGCCTCATTTTAAAGTGAGCTTCAGGGATGTTGTGCAGAGAGAAAATGTAATAGGATTGTACTACAGAAATGTATTTGTTAGCTTCTTGGACTGGGTACGGAAAGTGGACAGCTGGCAAGGCAAGCAAATGAAAAACTTCTAAAAAATACATTTGGGGAAATAGCTGAAGGGAGGAGTTTTGGATGAACCAGAGAAAGTGAACAAGGAGGAAAAATGTCCTTTTTAAGACAGGCTGACAGAGGGATGAGTATTTTAGCAGAAAGAATGACAAAGGAGGATAGACTTAAAAGAAAGAAGCAGCAGGATTTAGTGAAAGATCATATGCAGAGAAAGAAAGAAAGGTGATGAAAGATGAGAGGCAGCCTGAGAATTTGGGTAATACTGTCAGGGAAGACGGTGGAGTTGCCTCCCAAGAATGTGTCGATGGAAATATTTAAGAACTCGAATATTATATGGTTAGGCAGCTGAGAGAATTCCTGGTTTTTATTTTTGGCACTATTGCCTCTGGGGAAAACTGCTAAAAAGTTCATACTGTGCATTCTGAAGATGAATTGTGGTGCAGAAAGATGCACGGTGTTCAAGCTTCTGAACTACAATTGAGCACAGATACTCTTTTGAGCCTTTTTTTCAGAGCGTTCCGTCAGTGGGGGAATTGGTTCTGCTACCATTTTAACTGCATGTGCTAAAAATATTAGCTCTATTACTATACAATTCAGTAGCTGGTATCCAAACAATAATGACGTCAGATCCAAGATAAATATGGTTTTTATACACCACAGAAAGCAGTGGAGTGACTTGAAGTTGCAGGGCTATATGGTTCTATTTTGCTTGCCAGGTGAAGTTCCTTATATCCATGAATATTTCCACTCCTTGTAAATGTTTTTTCTTTGTATCTTGTTTCACTTGACTGTTTTGCGTGAATCTTTTAACTCTATGTTGTTCTGTATAGAATTAAATGGAAGTTTACAGTTTGAAAGAAACAAATACACATTAATCACCTTGCAGTCAGTTTTGTTCCCTCTATTATTAAAATTAGAGATGAAACCCAATTAGTATTTCTAAGTGTTACTGGTATTTCTAAGCTAGGTACTTTCTCACTAGAGGTTTTAAAATTCTGAGAATAAACTTGGTCATCTCTTTAAAAATGGATATAGAAAGCTGAGGGATTTACATATCTGTCAGGATGTGCTAGGGGAGAAAAATGAGAGGCAGATAAAGCTACAACAACATTTCATCAGGAAAAAAAAGTTTTTTTTGTTTTTTTGAATATCGTGAAAGGAAAAATGCTGGTTTTCAGAGAAGACTATATCCTTCTAAATGTAAGAATGATAATTTTGCAGTGAAGGAATGGATGAGTTGGATATGAATAACTATGATATGTACTCTTTATAATGCACATGATATTTATTTGTGTAGGACGGTGACTTCCAATTTGTTTCAGATTTTTTTTTTTTGCTTTTGTTTATTCCACATACTGTTTTTAGTGTACTGAGCTAATGAGGATCTCTATGCTGTCATGGCAAAAGTTGTTGATAGAAGCCCTGGTGAAAATATGCTTAATTAATAGCAGAAGGGCAATGGACTGTTCAGAAATAACAACTGAATTGGAGAATACATACTGCCAATTAATCAGTAAATTACCATTGATAAAGTAGGGGGGAAAGAGTGAACCTGGATCCCGATCTTGGATTTTGTTATCTTTTGAAGATCCTGCAACTGGCAGTGTCAGCCATTTTAAGTTGTGTAAAAATGTGCTGTTTGAATTTCTAGCACTTGATAAATTTCATTTGTATGTTTTCTATATGTTCTCATCTAATAAAGATTGTACTATAAACTTTGCAAAGTCAGCAGTTGGAAGCTCTAATAAAGATTAAGAAATTAGAAATGTGTATAGTAGTGATTTTTAACTCTAACATTTGTAACTCAAATCAATGTAATATCAGTCGAATTCAAATAAAAATGATTAATATTAGTGAATGTTGCATCAAGTAAAAATGCCTAGGGAATGTCTGAAGTTGCAAATGGGAAGCATAGGCTATTATTTACTTATTGTCTAGTTCATGAGGTAAATGTTCAGTACGTATTGAAAATCATAGCTCATTATTTAAAAACCATATTTGTAAATCCATCCAAAGAATAAGAATTACTCCAACTTGAGTGCTATTTCTTTTCACATTATGCAACTTACATTCTTAAATTTTCTACTTTGTGAAAATTTTATGAATGCTTCTTATAAAAAGAGGGGATTCAAATTGGTTTTTTGTTTGAACTAGTGAATCTTGAAAATGTAAATTGCATTCTGTTGGAAGAAAACCTGGATATCTATTTGGGTTTTTTATCTAAAGGGTTCAAGTGACAGAAACATTTTGATCAATAGCAGTGGTGTTAAAATAAGATATTGATACAAACAGAAGGCTGAAGTCTATTTCAGGAAGCGTATCTTAAAGATTTCTGTTCTAGGGGCAAAGCAATGCAATGCAAGCTGGAAGAATATTATGTAATTTTTTTTAACATTGAAAGTGATTAATTTGTATACTGTGAAAAGTGGTGGATTTGAAAAAACATTTGATTTTTCTAAATTGCATCTAGAGGAGCGTTATGCATGAAAAAGAAATGAGGTTTTCCTATGAGGATGTTAAATACCTGTGAATTCATCTACATAAACTGTGATGTAGTATCTGAGATTGCCATTCTAAAATAACGATAATTGCATACACAAACCCAGGTGGCCTTTGGGATAAGGGTCAAACAGATTATCTTTTCAAGATAGTTACACTTTTGGTTGTGTTTTCTTCTATGTATCAAGCCATTATTTATATAGGAAATTTCACTTGGCAGAGTTGCTAGAACAGATTTAGTAGAGAGACGTGTATTCCAAAAAGCAAGTGGTCTGTCTTTTAAAGATATTAAAGTGTAAGTTGAATATTGATTACTATGAGACACATTCTGTATGCATCTATAAATGTATTTGGAGAAGTATATTCAAAAGCCTTCAGTTTCCAAGTAAAATTTCACACCTTAGTTCAGATTCTAAAGAGTTCAAAAAACCATGTACCCTTGTAATCATTTGGTTTCCTAGGAACACCTGAAATTTAATGTAGTTAGTAATGTATGGAGCTAAATTCCTGTTCCATCTTCCTTTTTGTATGTGTCCATAAAACATTAAAGTCTTCTGAGTGTTATAAATGGCTATTCTGATAGGGATGCTATTTATGACTTCTTCAGGAATAAATTGTAATTTTACTAAATTTGGTGGGAGGCTAAATACTAGTGTACGTGTAGATTAACCAAAATGTATGTTTGGCTGCTTTTTCAATATTGAATTGGGTTGTTTTTCATTTGTTGGGCCATTGAACTCATTTAAGATTATGATAATGAAAACAAATCACAATAAACCTTGATATGTGGAATCTCCTAAATTTACACTGAAAACTAGAGCTAAATTATCCAGATGTTTTGAAGGTAATGAAGTCAGTGTATGATCTCATTTATATTAGTATTGTAATGAGAAGCTATATACATTCACAGAAGGAAAGTAACATCAATATAAATGTTTACAGCTACACTAACACTTTCAATTTTGGTTCTCTGGTTACAATTTTTTATTTTTTCCACTGAAGGAAATAACTGTTCTGTTTTATTTATAAGTAATGTTTTGAAAGGACACAATAGTTAATCTTGGCATATGGGACAATAATTTGATTTCACTGACTACCAAAACTGTGATAGTTTTTAGCCTCTAGAGGGAAAAACATCTTATATGAAAAGGAACATTTTAGGCTTTGAACAATGTTTCCATGATAGGTTTTTCACTTTTTACAGTCATACTTTTTAAGAGTAACTTAAAACCTGCATATGTGTGTGTGTGTATTGCCAAGATAAACAGCTTCAAGATAATCTCCATTTTAAAGGACTATTTGGTTCTCTTTTCCAAGTGGAGAATACCAGCCAGTGAAAATAATGGGTTGCTTAACAGCTTAAACAAAATTTGTCTGAAAAATGTTCCATATTTCCCTAGTATTTCAAGACAGCTTGGGCAATATTGTGAAAACTTACGAGAAAAAAATTCTAATTTTTCTGTTGCTGTCATGCCTCTAAATACAGCAACTTTTTATGTACTGTGTGTTATACACGCTCATAGCCCCCCCACCCCGCAGTGATAGAGTACATGTGTTCACTTATTTCTTAAGGTCAAAGGACACTGTAAAATCTTTGCTATTAAGAAATAAGGACATACCACAGTGCTATTGGGTATGCTAGCAACATTGCTGGCCCGATTCAAACCTCAGTAAAGCTGGTCGAGGGTTATTAGTTCAGTAAGCATCTGATCAGGTCTCAGGGTAGGAATTATTACTGTCTTACAATTTGTGGTGTTATAACACCACAGCTTTGAAGAAAAATAATTTAAAAAAATTGGGACACAGAAGATCTGTATTGTGGTTTCAAGATAGTTAGAATGCTGTGAATGGATTGTGAAGGGCTTCAAAATATTTGGCTATTTATTCATTACACTAATTTCTTCTGGGGAATTAAGGTTGTACCTTTAATGTAGGATGACTGCACTGTAGGGTATTTTAGGTAGTACTTATAGAACTGACTGCCAGGTATGCAGCTTTTCTTTCTGGAATACCAGCTGGAAAAAAATTCTGGCCTCTTTAATGAAAAAAACACGGCAAACTAAGGTATGGTGGCTCTTTTCAAATACATAGGCTTGTATGCGTATTTTGAATGGAATTCTAAATACACGTAATGCTATGAAAAATTCTGTTTCGAGGCTCATAATATCACATAGCTGGTTAATTGCTTTAAGTGCAATTAAGCTATGTAAACATCCGTAACTTCTGATATTTGAGGAAAAGGATGAATTGGAGGAGGAAAATAGGGGAGAATGTTGGTAGCAAAAGGCTATTTTTTGCAGTGTAACTTCAAATGTCAAATGTTTCATCTAGCTGTCAAAGATTTTCATCAGTGTAGAATCAATGCTAAGTTTTGACAAGTTGTTAGATTGGGAATTGGGAAGAAGACAAAAAGGATGAATCAAAAATTTGCTCTGCTCAAGAAATTATCTGTTTTAACATCAACGTTGTCTACTTAAGCTATAGCTAGACTTCATTCCCCTGAATCACCATGTGCATATGAAATAGGTGCATCTATATTAATGGTTTATATTCGTACTTTGTCAAAGCAGCTGTTTTTCATGGTAGGATTGTTGGCATATTCTCCACATGTGCATAGCTTCTGTTGCTCAACCAGGAAGCGTGGCTGGATTTTAAATACTTACCAAGGAAATGGAAGGAGGAGACATCATGAACACTGGTATTTTATTGATGTATATCCTCTGTTTTTACTCATTTGTCACAAAATCATGTTTTCCTGATCTTGTATAGCAGTTCTGAATTTTGGATTGAAATACATTTTGTATGAAACCTATGTGTTAGCTTACTTTGCATGATATAAGAATTCTTGATCATAGAAGCTCCTTCCAACTCATAAAATATCTCTTCCCAAAAGATTAGAGGTTAGGCTAATTAACACATTTGGAACTGATTTATATTTGCAATACTACATTGATTCAATTAATTTGACTTCATAGAGGCGAGTGGTAGAGGTTTAGCCTCTTACAGTAGCAACAAGTAGTAATTTTGTAGGGGTTCTGTAAGGATTAGCTATTTAAAATTGCTGAAGGTAAAAGTGTTGAGTATAATCACATAATGGGAGTTAGACTTTTCCACTGTAATACTGCAATCCATGAAGCAGAAATTTCTGCTCTTCCAATGCATAGGTTTAGAGTAGCTATCTCCGAAGAATACCGAAACAGAGAAAACATCAGTACTTGCCTGTCACCAGAGAGTGTGCCTTAATGATACTGACTTCATTTGTCATTTGGTCCCAGGAGAACTGACACATACAGTGTTCACAGCAGGACTGTGAATGAAAGTTTCTGACCACCCACCCTCCATAATTTTTATCTCTGTGTGGTTCCCAGTCTATGTGCTGAATGAAACAGGACTTGAGCAAAGAACAAAAGTAGGCTTTTGGGCTATGGGGTCTTAATGTAAGAGGGGGCTTTCCTAAAGATCCTCATAGCTGTAACAGTTTATGGAATGCTTTAAAAGCTAGAAAGCTGCAAAAATAGAATTTAATTATACCCTTTAACTCAAGTATTCCAACTTGCTTTACATAATGTATATGGTATTAGGTATCTGATAAGAAGTAAGTTTAAAAACAATGGAGATTAAAGGTCACATTCTGCCATGACTAACCTGCATATAAAACCTTGTTAAAATGTGAAATTTCGTTTCCGTAGGAAACTGATATTTAAAAAAATAATTTGAGTTTATGTAAACTTATTTTTCAGCAAATCAGACTCAAACCAGTTTTCTAATATATTATTAAATGTGATCCATTCTAAGGTTAGAATGTAAGGATTTTTGTGCTATAATTTTTTCTGATTGATGTTTCTACTTATAGACAACAATATTCCTATCCTCAAGAGCATCTTCAGTACTTTATAAATGTATTCATTCTGTTTTATCAGAAACTGGGTAACTTATCTTTGAAAACGTATGTGTGTGAAGCTAAAGCTGTTTCATGGTAGATAGTATTTATAAAATGAGGTAATTCACTTTAGGTACCAAAAGCTGTTTCAGTTTCATTTAGAAATCACAGCAGAAGCTTTTTTCTGGTTCTTTGATAACCCAACTCATCTATGGAATTTTACCTAGCTTGCCAAATTGTGGTTTTGACCAAAAATTCTGTTTTGGGTATGAAAATTTTCCTGGTTAAAGCCTTCTTACAATTGTTCCTCAAAATTTGAGAGAGAATGTCATCCATAGGCTAAAGAGGGATGGTCTGGGCAGCATTTTCCTCCATGTGGATAACGCTGCCTTTGGTTTGATTGCAGTGCAGTCCAGCCCCTTTCAGGGGGCAGATGCTGCTGTTGCCCTTGAAGTGCTGGTCTCCTCCTCTGGCATCACCTCTGCAGAGAGAGGTGAGCTGCTGTTCTATATCAATGAAGCAAGAGAGTCATAAAGTACATCACATTTAAAAGATAATTCTAAATGCAAGGAAAGCAGCTTGTAGTCACTACTACATCCTGTGGATTGTCTTTAATTAAAATATTTATACTTCCAAATGATTAAAAGCTTACTGAATTGGTGACTTGCACAGAGTTTTCTGATAGCATAATGTATTTTGGAAGGAGGAGGAAAACATGTAGAAGAAATATCTTTCCCCATAAAAAATTGTGCTGGAAGATCAGTAGATTGTTCAAATTGTACTTCAGTTTCTAAAATGTTGGAATTGTAGAAATCTTTCTACTACTAATGTTTCTAATCATTCATGCATCATATAATTATCTCAGCCTTCAGTTTAAAAAAGGTGGCCATCCACGGCTGGCATTCTCAGCACACTATCATCTCTCTAATCACATTTTCTAATTTTTTTTGAAGAATGTATCTTGATTCATATTTACAAGCTCCTTGTTATGTTTCAAACATGAAAATTGTTTGTGGGTGGCATACTTTCTCTTATTGTGCATGTGTATCAGAAATCATCTGTCATCTGATTTAAACTTCAATTTAGTCAGCGCGGCATCTCAATTTAGAGAAAATTGGGCTCCATTATAAAATACAATTGCAATAGGATTATGGTTTTATGGTTAGGTATGTAATTTATCGTTCTTATTATTATGTAACAGATTGTAGAGTAATGTTTTGACTTACTCCTTTAAAATTGCTTTGGAAATTATAACAATACTCTTATGTGGATTTTTTTCTTTTTTTCTTCAAAATTTTAAGGAAACATACAGTAGCCTGACTGTCATGGGTAACATAAGGAATTTTCAAAATGTGTTTGTTACTATGAGACAAGTAAACAAGGGATACAATACTTGAACAAAAAAATGGGGGGGTGTGTTTGCTCAGGAATGAAATGAAGGTCTTTTATTTAAGTTATATAGTTCCAACTGCTTATATTTACTGTAATCTGGTATTTTGCAGCATCCTCTTTGGCAATATCTTCTCTCTGGGCAGATTAAGTGCTAAAGTTATGAATACACCGGAGCTGTTAACCAACCTTCCTTTCTCAGGAGGAACTTCCTAACACTTTTGAAAGTATTGAACTATAACAGCAATTCCAAGTCCATGAAAGCTTCTAACTGGAGCTACTGGCCAGGTTCCTGTCATCCCTGGGACACTGCATTGTGTTGTTTTGGATTTGCAGTTCTCCCTTGAAACACCAGGACTCATGTTGGGGGTCAGCAAGTTCTTTTGTTCCAGAAGTGTGAAGTCTGAATCTCTTGTGGCTGTTGGTCAACTGAAAGCTTCCCTGCAAAGCAGACAGCTTCTTTCCTTCTAGAAATGTGGTTGTAAGGGATGGAAATCCTATGAGATCTCTCTGCTGGTTGTGATTATCAATTTTATTTTGTCTGCCCACTCTGTTCTATTATTAGAATACACAGAGATATTCACATACTCAAAATTGTATATAGCTTAGATTTCTTTTTTTTTCAAAGGGGCTAGGAACAATATCCGTTACTTTATCTCCTGACAGAAAAAAGAATATTGTGTTTTTGAAAACACACTTTATTTTGCATAACTGTGTTCTGACTACAGTTATTCAGTAGGCGGATATGAGGAACTGTGCGTGCAGGTCATAAGCACATTAATTCAGAGTAATCCCAAGATTTCATTTGTTTTTGTTTTATTACAAGTAGATACAGTGCAGACTAGGTATCTTTCAAATCTAAAAACTTCATTTTTGATGCCGTTTTAAGTGCTTTGTTCTAAATAGTTACTAGCAATAATTACTAGAAGATAATCAGGAAATTTAAAGTTGTGTGTCGTTTAAAAAAAAAAATAATCAAATTTTATGTGAGGTTGAAACAGCAACTATTTCAGCCACTGAAAACTTTATTTCTTACATGTATAAGGGGTGGGGGGAACTCCAGGAGATTTGTATGGACAAAACTTAAATCTGATTTATGCAAATTCACTCTTAAAATGATATGTTAATTATTTTCAGTTGTTGACAGTCCTCTGGCACCCTCAGAAGTTGTTGCTGATATTCATGCAGTTCTGTGCAGCGTCCTAAACTTGGTGTATGAATGAACAAATTATGTGAAATGTGGTGCTCTTTAATCCTTATACAGCAAAATCTGTGATGTTGGTGATAAAGCTATTGATTTATTTGGAGGACTTGTTTTCATTATATGGAATAGTGCAAGCAAGGGGTTTGCAGGTGAGCTTTGCTGATCCTGGAGAGCAGCCCTACTTGGCCAGTACCTTGTGAAGGCAGGAGACCAAATAGCAGGACACTTGAGAGATTTGCACTTCGATGGTAACATTGCAGATGGGGACAACAGCAGTGGGGGAGAAAGGTTGTCAAGTCTTTTCGTATGTTGGCATATTACGAATCATTTGACAGAGCAAAAGGGAGGCTTCTGCTAAATTGTTTCTCAGAAAGGGTTTCGTTTTCTTCATTCCAAAGATTAAATTTTGAATTCAGGTTTAATCTGTTTCCTGATTGTTTTTAAATCTTCCTTTTGAATATCTACATTTCAGAATACAGTCCCATAGAATACTTTTGGTAGGGCTTCAGAATTGTTATTTTCCTCCCATGAATGATCCACAAATGTGTGTCTGCATTTTCCAGTTTGCCTCTTAATTAACAGTACTGATTTTTTTCTGCCTTTAAGAATGTTTATTCTCTGAAAAATACTTCATTCTCTTGCTTTCCAATAGTAAACGTTGTTTCTGCCAGGCTGGAAAACAAATAGACACAAGGAGTAAGGTCCTTACTGAGATAGCTAGAATTAATTTTCCGGTAACAGAGGTGAGCCACATAATGTGATGCAATGCATGCTTTTGTACTATAGCGAAGCATTTGGCTAATAAAATGTTCGAGCCTTTTTCTTGATCAGTAATTAACCTAATTCTGGAGTCTACCCTCCTTTAATAAAGGAAACTGAGATTTTCTTTGCCAATCTTTTTTGTCTTAGCTTCCAATTAATTAAATTTATATGGATTGTTTTGTTCAGATCCTCTGCCTTTTTTATAAGTCAAATTATTTATCGCTTCATTGCTTTGCAAGTTTTTTTCCTGCTGTAAGCATTTTTCTCAAATCAGAAAATGTAACTACAGCTTTAATAGTGTCTTTCAGTGTAATGGATTAAAAAAAGAGATTCTGAGGAAATTGGTACAAGCAAAGTTATAATTCTTTGTGCTATTTTTCTTTGCTTATCTAATGACAGCTTTTTCTGCAGAATAGACAAGCTTTTATGTCTCTCTACAGCTGCATCATCTGACTGCCTTACTACTTTAAGCATATTTCTTGATAAATTCTCAATATTAGGGAGCAGCTTTTGGTCTAGAATAAAGGCCTAAAGACTGCATAAATGCCAAGCCAATTTACTGAGGATTTTTCTTTGTCTACATCCTGCCTTTTTAACCCAAATGTGCATTTTTATGTCATAGCCATTTCATTTTGGAGTTTTGAATTTGATTTATTCTGAGGCTTATAAGCTTTTGTGATGGCCAAGACCATTCAAAAATGAAAGGTACAGAAAACAAAATAAACCCAAAACAACAACAAAATAAGCAAACAAACAAACAAACAAAAATGGGGAAAAAAGGAAGTTTTTCAGCCTGTAAAGCTTCCAAACTAAATGAGAGACAAGTTGATGAATACAGATAGGTAAGAAAGAACAAAGAGACAAGATAACGATATTGATTTAAAAAAAAGACGGCAAAAATTTGTTCAGTTATTTGCTCCAACCTCTTACATTCTCATATTCTTGGTGTGGTTTTGTATACTCAGTCTGTAAAGCATGTGGCTTTGGATTAATCTGTTTCTCATTTACACAGGGAAACCAGAGAGATCTGGTGTTCAGAAGAAAAAATACTTCCCAAGGGAAGGACTGTCACTTCAAAACTTGTTGTTTTCCCTCCTAAGATTGGATCGTTCATGGTTAGCTCGTACTCAATCATTCTAATGCCACCGTCTTCTCTATTTCACTTGTTCTTGGGAGAATATGGATTAAGGTGAAAAGAGGTCACTGTGACCATATAGAGTGATAGTGAGAAGAAAGAAACCTTAACTGATAAGAGGCAGCCATGAATCTGGTTCCCAGCTGAGCATGGAGCGAATCATAGACATGTCTGTTGGAAAGGACCTCAGGGGTCATCTAGCCCAAACTTCCAGCAGAGGTGGGCTATGGAGACTCTGGCTGGTCTTGGACACCTTCAAGGATGTGGAGATTCCATAACCTCCATGGACAATCTGACCAAGGGCTGCATTACTCTCCTAGGGAAATGTTGTCTCCCTAATGTTCATCCAGAAACTATCAAATGCCAGTTTGGGGCTGTTTCCCTTTGCTTAGCTGTCTGCCACTACTGAGAATTTGTCTTCCTTGTCTTTGCAGTTCCCCTTCATGTTAGCTTGCCCCTATAGCCTGCTATTCACCAGACTGAACAAGGCCAGTGTCCTCAACCTCTCCTCATGGATCATGTGCTCTGGTCCCCTCACCATTGTGACAGTCCTCTGTTGAACCTCTCCGCGTTGCTCTCGAAGTGGGGTGCAAAAACTGACTCTGTACTATTCCAACCTCATCAGTGGAAAGTGTAAGATAAGAATAACTTCTCTTGTTCTGTGGGCCCTGTTGTCTGTTAATGATGCTCAGGATACAGTTTGCCTTATTCATGACAAGAGGGCACTGTTGGCTGCTGTTTAACTTGGTGTTCACCATAAGTGCTGGGACCTCTCCAGCAGTTGACTGTTGGCCTACACTGCAGTTACATTGTTGCAGGTGTAAAACTTTGTACTTTTCTATGTTAAATTTCATGAGATTAGCCCAGTCCTCAAGTTTACTGAGGTTTCTCTCAGTTGAAGTTCTACTGTTTATGTCAGCCATTTCTTCTACTTCAGTGTCATCTGCACATTTGCTAAGGATGCAGTCCAGGTAGAACAGTAAAGTGTAATATAGCGATTGGAAAGGATGTAAGAGACCAGCAAGAGCAAAAGGCTGATAATTTTGCCATTTCTGAAGTGAATTTGACTGTGATGAGACCTATTGAGATCATCTTTTGAATGCACAGGAGAATAGTTGCTGCTGCTTTTTTCCACATACTGAACTTGGAAAAAAAGTACTAGCTAGTGCCTGCTTAGACAATAGTATTTATTGTAGGGAAAAAGATAAAGATCCTGATCATTATCCGTAGATTCTTATTTGGTTTACTGTGTTTCAGAGAAATCTGACCTGACTCTTGGGCAAATGTTCCTTAGTGAACTATAAGAATCTGTAAATAATCTTCAGAGTAAGTACTGCAGCCTCTAATTCCTGTCTTCTCTGGTTCGTGCTCTGCCCAGGCCTAGCTAGCTGTGTTCTTGCTATCCTGGCTCAGTTTTTCTTTCATTTATTTATTTTTTTAAATTCTTATCAGTACATTTTCAGAAACCTGGTGAGTAACACAGTCTGCAAGGGTGTCAAGGATGTGGATAATGTGGATTTAGTCTCCTGAAGTTCAGGAGGGATCTGAACACGTTTCTCTTGCAAGCTAGGCAAGTTGTCTTGCCAAGATGTTGTACGAAGTGAGAGTAGTGTCTTCTGTTTTCAGTGTTCTTATGGTGGTTTAAAAACTGGGGTGCTTGCCCCTGTTCAACAGTGAGGATTCCTGGGCACAGAGAGCAACTCACTGCTCTCTTGAGTAAAGTGCCTAAATGTTGGAGAACATAAGATTTAAAACTGCACTCCTGCCCTTCTTGGCCTTGCAAATACAGTGAGGTAAATGTGTTAATAATTATGTTGAAATTATTTTATTATTTCAGAAACAGGAAGTCTGTTACATCTCTCCAGACTTGCTCATCAGTCCTCAAGTTAGCGTTACATTCTCATGTGCTATTCCATTCATTAGTGTTAAAACTCTCAGCTGATCTGCAATTTAGCAGTTGTGATTATAGGTAAGCACCTTGTCTTCAAGCTTAAATTTTATACCCATGAAAACTCAAGGGAAGAAGTAGTTATCTATAGAACTTTTCAACATGTCAGCCCCATTTCTGAGGGAGACTATTCTATGGACAATTAAGTAGCCAATATGTATTTGGGCCATAAATGTAGAAGTGACGGAACTTTTTCTGTTGTGTATCATGGAACCGTTCATCTCTCAGTGGAGAAAAAAAGAAAAGACATTTAGTAACTAGCTGCGTACCAGAAATACAACTTTGATTGCCATAGTACTTGTTAAACAAGCCTGTGTTTGCCAACTCATCTGGCCAAGGAGATACCTTCACTGTAGATGCTGATGGGTGTATTTCTGTTTGCAAAAGTCTGAAATTCTGGTGTAAACAACTTAGAAGATTGATTAAAATTCTCAGAAACCTAAATAATTTTCTGTTTCTATGTAGCCTTAACTGTTTGTAAATTAACTGTTTACACTTTTCTTCTAATGAGCTACTGTCATTTGCTCTCTTTTCCTGACCTGATGAAGGGCTTGTGTGCCAAAAGTTTCTCTGTGGGGTCACTTGCTATCAGTTGGTTTAACAAAAATAATATTTTTCCCATGCAAACTTTGCTTCTTTATAATACACATCATTTTTTTTGCTAGGGTAGTGATTCAGTGGCATTGTAGTACCACAGTAGACAATGAGAAGATGCAGGCTTTGGGTGTGTGCAGTTAATTAGATGAAATGTATTTTGACAGACACCTAGTAATTAGAATTTAAAATTAATCTTTTTTTTTATTATTTAATTATGTTTTATTTCAGTTCTTTGCTGAGAAGCTTTTCATTAGCTGTTAGGAGTTTACATTACTGAATTTCACTGAATTTCACAAAGACATGTACGTCATGTCATCATGGGCTTTCATGTGCAGAGCTCTATGTGTTTTTCTGAAATTATCTCCAAGCTCAGGGTGGTGTGGAATAACTTGTTTTAAGAGCCAATTTAAGCAAAGGGAATAAGCTCGGATTGCACGTGCAGCTAACCATATTGCTCTATTATGATTTCTGCTGCCACTGCTACAAAGACTTATGTTGAATTAAATAAAGAAATATAGCAAGTATTTTAGTATCTCTGCCTTCAGTTGTAATCAAACCTTCTACTAAAGTGTAATACTTAAATGCATTTTCTCAGTTTGACGGAGTTGTCGTTATGTAGAGCAGATCAACAATCTTCTGTTGTTGCTGTTCCTTTTCCTTCCCAAATACTTGTTATGAGAACTTGGTACTGAAGCTGTTCAGTTACACTAGTGGTATACTTGTTTGTATTTAATGCACTTCATTTAAAATCAAAAACCCCACTGTCTGTAGGACTTGTCCCTCTTACCTGCCTTTTCTTAAGTCCTGACAGGAGTATTACCTGTGTGAAGATTATTTTTACTCTGAAAGGATTGATTTGTGAGATTGTTATCACACAACGTATATCCTCCCGTGTTGTTCCCCAGAGAGTGTTGTGAGGTATTCATCTCACTGTTAACCTCCTCTCTCAAGTTGTGGCATAGCTTTTGGGAATGTGTTTTTCCTTCTGTGAGTACATGCTGTGTAGTATTTTAATATGTTGATGGGTGCAGGAGAGAGGCAAAACAAGGTGTATGCAGGGAAGCTTTTAACCCTGAACTCATTCCTTGAAATACCAAGTTTTCTTCCACACTTGCTTTGTCGGCATTCGTAAGCTCACCTGTACGGTTACACTTGACTGTAAGCTTTTGTGAGCAATAAACATGAATGGAAATTTGATGACTAATACATTAAAAGGTAGGTAAGGAGCCACATGCTAAACTGCCTCTGTGCTGTAACCAGGCTCCTGTCCAATTTCGCTCTCCAGTTCACTGCGGAGCACTGAAGGTCAAGTGATCGTGAGGGCCTGTCTCGCATGCCTCAGGCTCTTGCGTTTTATCTGCTTGCTTTACTGTTGTGATCCAAATCTCATTATAATCTCTTTTATGTGTTCTGATTGATTTTTTTTTTTTACTTTTTTTTTAAAAATTGTTGATCAGAAATCATGATAGTGAGAGTATATAGTGAATTTAAGGTTTGAGACGTTGAGAAGTCTTTCTACTCTAGCAGTTCTTAGAGCAAAACAGAACAAATGTACCTGAAAATGCACAGTATTTGTTTTGAGTTACTATGGGAGCTGAGTGTAAGGACTGGTAAAGAACAGTGCTGGCAAAGAAACAGCTCTTCTGAGGCCTAAAAATTATTCTAGCCTTTTGTTAAAAAAGTCTGTCTGAAAATCTTTCCTGAGATTTTTGTATTGAGCTTGGCCTGAAGAAGTTGAATCAGTGGAGCTGGAAGGTTCCTCACCACGGTTCTGTGGGCAAGGAAGATGGCATGTAGAATATGTTGTCTTGGCCAAAATGCCTGGGTGACTCCTCCCTGATGGAGGGAAAAAAATGGATCACACCTGTGAGATTTTTTTAATATCCTATTTGAGTGCTAGTACTGCCCTTGATACTGGGGAGGTGGGTTTTTTTGTTGCGTTTTTGGTTTTGTTTTTGTTTTCTTCTGGAATCCCAAATAATTTGTTCGCTTGTGTGAAGTACTCGGTTTGGGGTCTTTTTTTTTGTGTTTGGTGTTTGGTTTTTTGGTTGGTTGGTTTGGGTTTTTTTTGTTGTTCTGCTGCTTCAGAACTCAGAACTCTTGTTACTTGTATCCAGACACAAAACCAGTGTGGCGCTGAGAGATAGTCCTATGTATACCCATGGTAATAGCTTTACATTTGTTTCTTCATTATCTTTCACCATTCTTGACTTTGTCACTAACTTGTAGAGGGAAACCTGAACCGAATAAATGAAGTGCGCAGAAGACTTGCTTGATTGTACACTCAGTAATCAGCAACTTGTTTGTAATAGCTATGTTTTGAATGCCAGGACATCTATGACAGAGTTTGTTGAGATACTCTTCTTGCTGGCATATCACTTAGTTCTGGCAGGAGAGAGGGAATTCAGATGTAGCCATTGAGAAATAGAGCACTGTTGATGACAACGTAGCATTCTGGTCATAATCAATATGTAGTTACAGCATTATTTAGAAAACCTTTAGTTTGCACAGGTTAACACTTTTATTTAAAAATGCAAATAAGAAAAGTGTATAAAAATAATTAAATTATAACTGAGTCAGTTGACGACAGGACACATTATGTTATCTGACAGTAAATATCCACATGCTTGTAAGGGTAAGATAGGTGGCTGATTTAAGTTATGCCTTTCGATGTCAAATTTTACCATTTTTCTTGCAACAGGAGTAGGGACACATGACAAAATTGCTAGAAAGCTGGCAACCAAAGGAGGCTGATGTGAATGTTCTAACTGCAATATTATTTATCAACAGGAGTGGTCTTTGAAAGAAAACACCAGTGCAAGCAATTTTGCATTAGTTTTTCCTTAAAACAAACAAACATAAAGTCCTACCCCTAGCATCCAGACAGTTTTTCGCTGTTCTTACCTTCTGCAAAAATGCAGTTTTACAACTAGCCATATTTTTTCATTAAATTTTAGAACTTAGATCTTTGCCAACTGTTTTTCATTTTCACATTCCGTGTTCCAGCAAAGCAGGTATTGTCTGAATTTTTAGTTTTGGCTGACAAATGTTTTCAAGAGTAAAACCACCAGAAGCTACTGGATCTTCATAGAACACATTTAGGAATGTGATAAAATAGCAAACAATATTTTTAAAAGAGCTTTGCATGGATGCATTACTTGTAGTAGATATGAAATTAATAGAATGTTAAGGAGTGACCCAGAAACAATTCTGGGAAGGCAGCAATCATCAGAGCTGTTTAAGTTGCACCTCTTCTCCTTACTGTTGCCTGCCTTTTATGGCAAGCCAGGTCAGTTTGTCAGTAGTTCACCTGCTGTGCACAATTCATTGTTAGTTGTTCAGCACAGTAGATGCTTCCAGGGTCTCTGGATGCTGTGTAATATTGTAGATTGAGAGTGGCAGCCCTTAGTTGTTCATCCAATAAGACTGACAGAAGTAAAGCAGTATTTAGTCCTGCTAAATAGAAAGTTAAAATGAGTAATAGAACAAAAGCCCAATTTAGTTAACATGAGTGTTACTTTCCAATCAAATTCAGTATCTTCTGGAAGTTGATTGTGTCTTCTAAAAGGGTTAGAAGCTGAAGCTAGTTAGTGGGAGAAGTTCTCCAAACTGGAGAGGGATTATACAGGTTCCTTAGCTGCAGGGAATAATCTTGCTGTTGGAATGAAGGTGTAGAAGTAGGGTTGCTTCCAGGGGTTTCCTCTCTGCTTTCCATAGTGAATATCAATGCAAGAATTTTTTTTTTAATGTCACTGAAATGTTGTTATCCTCTGTGGGTATTTCTTTGTATCTTGATCATCAACTGGTGCTACAGAATTTCTGGCAGATGCCTTGCTCTGGTTGGGGTTGCATTTAGTATGTAGCTTTGATTTCTGTGTTATTCCTTAAACTCTTTTTTATTTTTGGAGGTTTTTTTGTTGTTGTTGTTTTTTGTTTCTTTGTTTGTTTAGGGTTTTTTACCTGTTTGTATTTGTTTATTTAACTCACCAGGGTGTATGATTCTTTTCTCTTCGTCTGAGCATAACCTAAGCTTCTCAATGAATGGATTTTGTTGTTGTTTTCTTGTTTCTGAAAGCTGCTCTTAGCCTATTTCTCCAAGGCAGTTTCCTTTTAACTTTTAATCAAGCCTTTCTTAGTAAGTGATGTGCGTTGGCACTGTGTTTTCAATATGGTGTCTTTCAGTAATGTCTCTGGGATTTAATTCTTTTAGCAGTTCTTTTTATCTTCTTTTTAATAGGCTCTCTCATTTCTGTGTGTCATTTTCCTTTTGGAAGTCGCATACAACTGTGGTGGATTTTCTGGCTTTTGTAACTCCTGTAGGGATATTGAATCTGAATGTGTTATTAGTGTGCCTTTCAATAGAAAAATTCTGAACAAGATCCTGCATACTATTCAACGCTAAGTCTGGAAATGCATTTCTAATGGTTTCCCTAACCAGCTCTCTATGAAATGATTATTGTAGCGCTAAAAGTTTCTACTCTGCTTTGTGTCCCAGTGTGATACTTGCCTGATATTCATGGGTATCTGACATTACAACTGTATTTCCTTCCCTCATTGCCTCTCTGATCTCTCTTCGTGTATCATAGGTGGTCAGTGCTCTCATTCGGCTAAGGTGATTGATAATACAAACCTACTTTGAGCTGTTACATTTCGATCTGAGAACACTGAATGATTTACTGAAATCTTTCTTCTTTACCAAAATTCAATCAGAGGCCAAATACTCCCCTGCACTCTTAATGTGGACACCTGAGAGCCGAGACTGTCCACTCTAGAAAACTTAGTTCAACTTCATACCCTGTTGTCATTCTGTTGAAATAGCAATGTATCAAGTCTCAAGCCTTTTATAGCTGGTCTACAAGATGTGTTTCACAGAAACAGTGCAATAATTACAGAATACTTCAAGTTTGTCCCTATTCCGTCACAATTGATTATCCATTTTCTTTGTGAACACAAACTCTTGCCTTGGTGGGGAAAACATGTATGCATTGTGGACATCTTCAGAGCTCCTCTTTACTGTAATCCTGTATTGGTAGATTCTTGTCGTCGTGCTGAAATAGTACAGATATCTAAAGAATGTACAAGAGGGGAGTGAATTGCATCACTAATTGAAATTAACAGGGGTCTCTGGATCTTTTTATTCAGACATCTGTTGGCCTCCATGCTCTAGTTAACACTGCATGTATTTGTTCACAGTATTGTCCATTCAGAATGTTATATTACAGCTAGTAATAATTGACTGGTATTTTAATGCTAATCTGTACTATTCAGCTCCTGGGTCCAATTACTTATTGTTGAGGGGATGAGAGAATCAATGGTGATTTTTCTCCACTTCTCCCCTAGATTATATGTACTGCATTGTAGCTATTTAAAATTTAAAAAATTGCTCACTTCCAAGAATAGGATGCTATTATTGTGCTGTTGGCTACTTACTTTCAATATATATTCATTTTTGTGATATAGTATAACACTTTTTTTGAAGGATGATACTTTTGATAGGGTTTTTTTGTTTGTTTCTTTAGCCTCTTTAAAGTGATAATATTGGTAGTAATGGCAAAAACATTCAAATAAGACATTTTGCTGAGAAACTTTGATCTGTCGTATGTAAGTAGAACTTTATCCATAACCAAAATCAGCGCTTTGGCAGCATTTTTTTTTTCTGCAAGACTGGTGAAATTCATAGGGTTTAGTCATCAAAATCTTTTTCCCATCTAGCTTTTTTGTAGATAAGTTTTATGGAAGTGCCACTTGGTAAATAATTCAGAAAAAGATCTGATGAATTAATTTTGCTTGAAATTAGTCAGCTAATTCTACTTATTACACTGATAATTGTTGCATTGAATTGTAGGATTGTTTTGCTTTCTTACATGGGGGAAAAGTAACCTTATAAAAAACAGGGAAGCATTGATGCTGATTTTAAAAATTGTATGTATAAGGTCTATAAGTCTTTTTTGTATAGTAAATGAAAACAATAATAATACTCAACTTCTATATGGTCCTTAACTTCATCAATAGTTTTGCTAACAATGAGGTTTATCTTATTTTTATTAAATTATTATAATTATTAATTATTATTATTAATTAATTATAATCATATACTCAAAGTATAGGCCCAACCACAGATTCTAAATACCCTGTTTAGGCCTAGAAGAACCAGGTGGGACAGAGGGAGAAAGGTGAGTCTTTCTGCACTCATTCTTACACTGCTGGAAGACCATAAACACCGCATCAGAATTAATCTCAATACCTTGGAACTGTATACCATAAAAACTGTATAATCAATGCATTTACATTCTAGTTCAATCCCCTGGCATCTAAAATGTTGTTGAGGCTAAATTTACAGTGGATGTTCAGCTGTGTGCATGTTAGACTTTCTGTCCCCGAACTATGGTACTCCGTCTCCAGCTCCCTCAAACAGATGAGTATTCTTGAGGGATATCTGAATTTAGTGACTCTTTCTTGGCTGAGATGCCTGCCATTCAGGCTTCAGTGCTCATTATTTTGTCAGCTGTCTACGTAATATTGAATAAATGTTTGTATTTGCATGTTTATTCAATGTAATTGCACAATAGAGTTTTGATTTCATAGCTGTAGATGATATTATTCCCAGCAGATTTAAGAGAATTCTAAGTATAAGCAATGCAACAAATCAGCAGTAAGTTCTGCGTGAGACAGTGATGTCGCTTGTGGGTAGGCTTGTTTTTACAAAAATATTGTAGAATATTGAAATCTTGGCTTTACAAATAGTTATGGAGTGGGAAAATTTTTTAAAAATTTAAGTTTGAATTCTAAGCATGGTGAATATTGAAACTTGTACAGGCTGAACTTGAACTTGTCATAGAATGATGAGCAACTAATTCTGCATATTATAGTTATCATTTAGTGCTACTGTTGTTATAACGGAATATCTGATTGATGCACCTGAAACTTGTACAGTTTAGAAGAAGAGTTTCTAGCTGGTGTGATGAGGGAATTCCTCCTGCTAGTTCCTCGTTTATTTTATTTATGTCTATCAAACCTACCGTGTAGCTCTAGGACATAACATGAAAGTATCATATAAGAATTTTTTCCCCTATAGGCATAAAAATGATCTGTGATCTGCATACTTGGAAATATTTCTTCTTATTGGAAATAATGACAGGACCTTTCCTATCTTAACATTTGTTACATACAGAATTTGTAAATAAGAAATTCCTGCAATCATAATGTGATGTGAGAAGTATTGGCCTGGGGATTCAGATGAGGCGGTGAAGAAATTTTCCTAGTAAACCCCTGTTAATTCAGTGGAAAGTACTGGTGTGCTTAACTGAGAAGCCAATACAATGAACTGGTATTAATGAGCCTACTTCAACCAGCAGGTATAATAGTATTTAAATAAGCAACAAATAAAACAACAACAAAATATAATAATAAAAAAAGGCAAAAGGAACTTTAAATGCACAAATAGCGGTAATGCTTGACACTTCTCCCTTTAAGTGGCTCCATTGGCAAAGTTGTACTGTACACAAAAAACAAACTGAGAAAACTCAAAAAGTCAATAGTTCTGCAGGATTAATGGGTAGAGGTAACTTTTTCACAGATTCATATTTGAGTCAACTGAAACTACACATATGTTTTGTGTCTTTGGTGATTTGTTCATTCCACAAGAAAACCGCCTACATTTTTCTGTGGAAGAAAAACCAAAGTGAAAAAGATAATATTTCATGTTGAAAACAGTGAAGCCGAATGCTTCTCAGTCGAAAACAGCACGAAGTTTTGACATTTAGTTCCGTGTTCTTAAAAAACCAGGCCCCTTCTTACACCACGCCAAAGTGAAACATAGCATGCTAAGGTGAATGTTCAAGAAACACTTTGAGAAAACAGATAATTTTTGTTTTGGTTTTTTTTGGTTAACCAGAAATTTTTAATGTTTTTTTTTCTAACTGACCCAAAATGGTCTATATGTTTATCCTTTGGGTGAACCAAAATTAGATGTTTGCCTGTCTGTAGTTATAAAATATTTGTAAATTGCCATCTCTAGTTTATTTGCTAATTTCCTTGCTTACAGATATCCAGTGCTTTAATACTTTAATAACATATGCACTGAAGTTTGCACAACAGCACATTCTAAACTGCTTTATTTTGGATCCCACCTGTATTTTTTCTGTCATATGTCTCAATGCATATTGAGCTCACAGACCTGTGAGTTTTGAAAGGAAAGCTGTAACTTCTATTTTTTTATATTTAAAATCTTTTCAGTTACTTTTATATGAATTAAAAAGAATGTAGTTTTATTTTATTTTATTTTATTTTTCCAAAAGGACATGATATACTGTTCTGGGGATGTTTCAAATGCTAAATTACTACCCAAGTAGTAAATGTGACTATGATAAGTGTTCCTGCATTTTCCCAGTGCATGTGTGTTATTCTAATACAGAACTTTTTGAATACTTAAGAGTAAAACAGATTTATCGCTTCATGGAATAAGGAAATGACATTTTGTTTTTTTCTTTTTTTTCAAATATTTACTTCAGCAGAAAATGTTGGAATGAATAATAGACATCAAAAGTGGAAAATAAACTCATTAAGCTGCAATTTGCAGTTTCCTGAGTATGGCATAAAAGTATCTTGTATATTTATTTGCTTTGTTACACTTTAAATGTCCTAGCTGTTTCAGCTACATACTTTTTAACAATTTTTTTTATAGCTTAATAAATATCAATATATGAAAGTTTTCCTTGGCATCCCATTTTTATTTTTGTCCTAATTTCAGACTATTATTTCCAATCATTGTAATGTCCTGGATATCAGACCATGCTTCTTTTTATATATATATATATATACGTATATACTGTTTGAGCATACA
Source organism: Burhinus bistriatus (assembly GCA_013397275.1). Lineage (NCBI taxonomy): Eukaryota > Metazoa > Chordata > Aves > Charadriiformes > Burhinidae > Burhinus > Burhinus bistriatus. The sequence goes on along the minus strand of VYXH01010109.1, from coordinate 91,813 downwards.
GGGGTAGTCCTTTCCCCCTATAATCATCTTATTTCTTTTTGCTCTTTGAGATAGGTTGCTTCTTTAATTACTTCGTGAAACTTTTCTGTTGTTCCGATGACTAAAGAACTAAGTTTTAGCTTCATTTGTTAATTTGTCAGTGAAACTCTTAGAAGCAAAAGATACATGCTATATCTTCATCTATCCAGTAGTGAAGTACCATGGTTACTAATAGAGACCTTTGGGGAGCCACGTTGGAAGTATATGTCATTGTTCTGTGCTGAATTCACCCTGCTTGTATTTAAAGCTGTAGTTGGGAAATACAAAGCTTTTGGAAGCGGTTTCCTATGTGAGGAGGATTTTCTCTTTATGAATACACCACTGTTTTCAAAAAAAATTGGAAATTGTGGAGTGACAATTTGTCCATGAATCGTTGTGCTAACTGGATACATGCAAGGATTTTGATTCCTGGTACAATAGGTTTTGTGGAAGAGTTAGCATTTTTAAATGGCAAAACTTGCTCTTTTTCATAATTCTATGTCTCTTCTGGGAAGTTTTTTCACTTCTTGAAAAACAGCTGAGGTCTCCCATAGTCTAGGTGCTTTGTACAAGCCTGAAAGTTAGGGCTAAAGAAACTTTGGATCATGAAGGATCTGTTTACTGCAAGAAGGCAGTATTTTTCTGATTTAGCCCTTTATTTCAAGCCTTTAACCAACCCTCAGTAGGTTAATAAGGTAGGCAACGAGTTCCCTCAGCAGGTTGCTCTCCTACTATTTGAGTTGATCATTGTGATTTCCCTAAATGTAACCTCAGTCTGTTTATTCTGAAATATCAAGTCAGAATCTACATCACAAAACAGAATATTTCACAGCATTAAATGAATTTTTTTTTTTTTGTCTTTGGTAAGTGTGTTGGCAAATATGTAAATAAAGTGATGGCAACTATACTTTTAGAAAGCAATTTTTTAAAAAAACCCTATGTAAGTCTTTGACATGAAAATTGTAATACTTTGATAAACCCAAAAAGCATAATTGTTTCTTAAACTGTGCATAAGATTTGAGATTACTCAGAGAACTATTGATTTTAAAGTTCATGAAAAGTGTCTGTAATCAGCATAGCAATTTGACTTCTTAATTAGACTAGTCCTGTGAGAGTTTGCCTCTCCATACAGTATGTTTATGAATCTAATCAACCAGGCAGCAAAAAACCCAATTATAGATAGTATCTTTATTTTTTAACTCGCAAAGGAGCAAGAACTGAAATACTGGAGCTCTTGCTTCTGCGATAATTAAAACATGGATCTGAATGAATAGAAATTTAAAAAAAAAAAAAAAAGTACCCTGAAGAAATCTGTATGTGACAATGAGGTTGTTGGCAGCTAACAGAAGCAAGAGAAGGACAAAAGAAACTCTTGGACTATGCCAAGACTGTGCCATCAAATACTAGTTACCTGCTGGACTGGTATGCATCAATTTTTGTTTTTTTTTCATTAGAGATTTATCAAGTCACAACAAGCCATATTGGAGATTTTGGTTTTGTCAGGACAAGTCAGTTAGTTTGTTGTCAACATTTAAAAAAAAAAAAAAAAAAAAAGTGCTATCTATTATCAGTTGATATCCTTAGATTTGTCTTTTTTCTTATTGACAGAAATGTTGGTAATTTGAATTTGTCATTAGTTGTACTGAAAATTGTGCCTAGAAAGAGGAGTTAGATTAAACTGTACCTGGAATCTGATTTGTTATTTCTTCCATTTACTCTGTTTTCCAATAGGTTAATTGTTCATTCAGCGTCCATTTATGACTTGAAGTTTTCGAGCTCTGTGTTTGGTATTAAAACTAAGTGTGTTGGCAATTGAACTGTATTCTGTGGCCAGATTGCTTTAGTAGTTGAGGATGTTAGTCTGCGGGGTAACTAACATCTGTCTGTGGTTTATTATTCCTTTTCTTTCCTTAGGGAAGAGGTTTGTGCACTGGCTTTCTTCTTGTCATTGGTAGAGAAGACCTGGTTTTTGGTTTTGCGCTATGCTTATGTTGAAAGGTTGAGTTTGTAAATGCCTGTGAGAGAGTTCTGATGATTTCTAGGTGGGTCAGGTGTATATGCTAGAGCCTTTTACAACTAGAAAACTCTGGTTTTGCACAGATAAACCTATCTTCTGGAGCAGGCAATTCTGCTTTGCTTTTGACGTGGAGTTGTTCATTTATTCCAGAGCTCTTTTAGTCTTGTAGCTATACTGAAGCTAGATCACTGATCACCTAAAGTTGTGGACTGAAACCTGCCACTTGATACTATGCCAGATACAGAGCAGAAGACAAAATTTACATTCTCACATACTTGATCTTAGTGTAAATAGCCACAACTCCAGCTGTGAATCTTGCCTATGAGTGGTTTTCAATTATTATCTTTTTTTTTCTTTTTTTTTTTTCCCAATTGTTGAATTAATAGAAAGTAGTTATAGAGGTAGGCATTACTGTCAACAGGCCATCTGGGATTTTTTTTCCTTGTTTACATCTTCAGGTTTCTTTTTCCTCATTTGGCAGTGATTTTTGTGAGGGACTGTTGGCAGTAGTGGGGCAGGTGTCTACCAGGCTTACTGGGTCTTTCAGGAAGTGCCCAGACAGAACATCATTTTTGGATGTAGTATACTCTTTGCCATATTTGAAGCAGTTTAATAGTCACATGCTATCATTCTTTTTCTTGATTACACAAATAGACTTTGGATAAAATAAGAATATTCCTACTAAGTTGGAGAGAGACTTTCAGAGTTTGAAACAAGAAATCTGATATAATACGATAGTTTGGAAGGTGTTTACTGTGAGCAATGAATTCCTCTTTAACAAAAAGACATCTGATGGCAACTCAAAGAATTAGAGGTATTTTGTTAATTTCACGAGATCTACGAATGTATGATGTCAGTCACAGATGCAGCCACATGATCGTGAAAACTGCACCCATATGGGCATGCGTGCACTCGCTGTCGCACTCGGTCTCTAGCCCATTGACTGGGCTCTGTCTTAATTGCCAGAAGCATGCTTTTGCATAGAGACTCTATAGGCCTTTTCTATTAGCATTCTGGGTAAGTTTGCCTTAGTGCTAACTATATTAGGGGGTGGTTTTTTTCTTTCTTTTTTTTTTTTTTTCTTTTCTGAAGAGTCTATTTTCTTTTCTCTGTTTGACATCTCAGCTAAGAACTAGAATAAGATGATCATTTCCTTTCTCAATTCAGTTCCATTTCAAGTGAACTTTAATGGGAAGACAATTTTCAGCCTCTACAGATGACGTGGGAAATATGCTTGATGATGTGTCTTGGGGATATTTACTTGAGTGCAGCACAGTGATATAGCTTTGAGATGCAGAACTTGATGTCTGAAGTAATTAATGACAAAAACCTCCCAGCTTTCACTATGGGATCCTTAAGAGTATGTCAGCCAGCATATAGTGCTTCAGTGAGGCAGAGTGTATTGGAAAAACGTTAAGTAGGAGAGAACAAATGCTATTTCGATAGTGGAAAGGAAAATCGGATGTTTCTCATAAGAACTTAACCTCGAGTCATTCCAGAATTGCACATCTGTAGAGATGTTATCTACCTAATCACTGAAGAGTCTGCATGGGTGATGGATGGTCTGTGCAGTTTGTTTGGAGTTTATTACTTGCTCTGTATGCTCTTCTGCTGAAAAGGGCATAGCTGGAGCAGTGTGGAAGAGGGCGGCCTTCCTCCAGATGCTAGAAAAATGGATTGGATAGAAATCCTGGGGAGGAAGGATGGATGGCTCTTTCCCAGCAAGCAGGTCCCCAGATTTGCCTGGAGAGAGGCTTTGACAGTGCTGGGTGGAGCAGGTTTAGCAGGGAGGTACACTAGGATAGCTAGTCATCTAAATGTGCCAATGCTACTTCTCAACATCACTGTCATGGATAACAAATCTTATTTCCTCTTTGTGGAAATGATAGTACATAGGTCAAAGGCTATGTTATGATACCTCTCTAACTTGCTCTTTAAATAATCCCCAGTGTATTTAATCATCAAGCACCAGATCCTCTGTGACCTGATGAAGTTTACGTGCCCTGTCATTGGTCATGTATCCTTCACCCTGTCTTATACTTTGTTTTGGTTTCTGAGGTTGTAGATTCATAAACACTTCTAAGTCAGTAATACCCCAAGAACCCTCCCTTTTTTTCTTCTGCTGTTACTTTCCTCCTTGATTCTAGAAAAAGGATCATTTGAGCTGCCTCCTGGTAACTCGTAGCATGGAGAAGACCTAGGTTAAAATGAATTCAGAATAAAAAAAAAAAAAATCAGTGATTTTAATTGAGAAAAAAATTCTAGCTGGATTCATAGGTGGGAGGAAATGTTTCAGGAAAAGGTAGAATGGCTCCCTGTAGCTGTGTACGGAATAAAGGTCTGTAACAGGAGACAGCATTTGGGGGCAGGAAGGTATGTGTAGGACTTCTTTGTCATGTAGTACTTCCACAGGACAGCTTGATGGATGTCACTTGACAACTAGGTACTATGAATTCTCAAATACATGAGCTATGCCAAGCTAGTATTCTTCAATTAAATATTAATTTAAATGCTAGATGAATATTCTATTCACAAAGCATCAAAACAGAACATAAAAGGAGGTTATGGATGAGTAACATAACATTTAAATTGTAAAACAGTCTTCTCATAAGTGAAAAATACAAAATGAGAGAGGTACAGCTCACTTCATAGAGAATTACAAACTTTGAGATTTTTTTTTTAATTTTGAGTGACATACAATCTCTCTTTTGTATAGTGAATGAGAGCGGTTGGGATTGGGATTTATTAAAGGCAAAATTGACCAGGACTGGGAAAACAGCTGGTACTTGGAAAAATCTACACACTAAAATCCAAGTGATGGCATTATGAAATCATTTTATTGAAAGGCAATTGAAAAACAAATCACAGAATACTTATTCCTATAAAACCTCTTCCCTGGTTTATTTGTTTGTTTTAAGATTTTTATTTTGACAATTAATTGGGTGCTAATGGTGCTGATGAATATGAGAATTGTTACTTTCAAAGCAACAGACAATCAGACAATAATGAGAATATAGTAGTTCAGTTGCTCATAAAGTTGACACTATGCAACAGCATAATGGATCATAACAAAATACTGTGTAGGCATGTTAATTCTCAATGTAGGAGAGAAAGCTCACATGGGTTCCCTATTTTAAAGCCAGAGATGTTAGTTCTTAACAGAATCACCAAATAGTTGAGGCTGGAAGGGGCCTCTGGAGACTGCCTGGCACAGCTCGCCTGCTTACAGCAAGGTCACCTGGAATAGATTGCGCAGGGCTGGGTCAAGTCATTTTTTGAGCATATACAAGGATGAAGACTCCACAAGCAACCTGGGCAACGTTTTCCAATGTTTGACCAATCTAACAGTAAGAAAGGTTTTTCTGATGTTTAACTGGAACTTCCTGTATTTCCGTTTGTGCCCACTTCCGTGTGTCCTGTGACTGGGCACCACTGGCAAGAGCCTGTCTCGCTCTTCCTTTTATGCCTCCTATCAAGTACTTATAAACATGGATAAGATTCCCCTGAGCCTTTTCTTCTCCATGCTGAACGCCCTCATTTCTCTCAGCTTCTCCTCATACAAAAGATGCTCCAGTCCCTTAATCATCTTTGTGGCCCTTTGCTGGACTTGCTTTACTATACCCATGTCTCTCTTTTACTGGGGAGCTTGGGACTGGACCCAGCACTCCAGATGTTACTCACTAGTACTGAACAGAGGGAAAGGAGCACCTCCCTTGACCTCTTGGTGAGACTGCCAAGTTGCTGTGGTCTGTCATTGCTGTGAGGGCACACTGCTGGCTCATGGTCAGCTTGTTCACCAGGACCCTCGAGTCCATCTCTGCAAAGCTGCTTTTCAGCTAGTCGGCCCCCAACCTGTACTGGTGCCTGGCATTATTCCTCCACAGGTGCAGGACTTTGCACTTCCCCTTTGTTGAATTTCATGAGGTTACTGTTTGCTCTTTTCTCTAGCCTGTCAAGGTTCCTCTGAATGGCAACACAACCCTCTGGTGTATCAACTACTTCTCTTAGTTTTACATTATCTGTGAACTTGCTGAAGGTCCCCTCTGTCTCATCTTGCGAGTTATTAATAAAGATGTTGGACAGTATTGGCTCTCGTATTGACACCTGGAGTGTGCCTTTGATGACTGGCCTCTAGCTGGACTCGATGCTGCTGATCCACAACCCTTTGGGCCCAACGCTTTGGACAGTTTTCACTTTTGATCATTGTCGATTTTGGGAGGAGAACTTGATTGATAGTAGCTGTTGGTATGAGCAAGGATTTTTAAGTACAAATGCAAATGTAGCAGTCTGTGCATAGAGACCAAAATATTTTGCAGAAGGCAGTAGTATGGTGTTAGCATAATTCACCTAAAAAGCCAATCAACAGATGCAGAAACCTGGCTTTCTCAGGTCTGAGGCTCATGGGAAGTACTTGCATCTGCTTCATCTGGCTCTAGACCATCCGTTGATCTTCCAGTGTGCTCTTGTTTTGATGCCAGTCCAGGGTGGGAAATGTTGGAAAGAGAACCCTTCTAGTCACTCTGTCTACATTGGAAAAAACCCGAGATCAGCAGGGTTAGTGTCATCAGAAGAGCGGCTTAAAAAATTTTGGCCATATGTAGGTGAGAAAGATCCCAAACATACTAAGTAGGGAAATAAATGCATGTATTGCAAAGTGCTGAGTTGTCACACAGATGGCTTTTTGTCATTGTTATTCTAAGGTTAAAACCAACATGGAATCTTCAAGTATGCTCACATAAGAGTACAATTTTAGGAGATAAGGGACAGGGTGATGTTGCTCTGCATATGAAAGATCACAGGATTTCACAAGATGAATATGAAAATAACCCTCTCACATACTGTGATCCTTAGTGCTAACTGTTGAACTAGTGATAGTCTGTGACTAAAATTCTGATTTACAAATTGTATATATGCTAATAAGCAGATGGATATGATGTTTTCTTAACTTCATTTGGTCCCTTTGCCTGTTAGCATCATATTGGTGTAATCCAGATGGATTCTTGTCATGTTCTCTTGATTTGGGGAGTAGGAAAGACAAAAGAAAAACTGAGTGGCATGTAAGGTATCTGATCTAACTGAATAGAACAAACTGAATGGGATGTAGTTTATTTGAATTTGTTAAAAGATGTATTTCAAATTATTGAATCTTTACCTTTTTTTTTTCCTGTGACCATCACATTTTTGGAAGTTAGGACAGTTTCCATAATCATGTGTGTGCCTTCATCTAAGTGAAAAGTAGGGAGAAGAGTTTTCCTTTGCATATTTGGGAACTTATAGCAGAGGCCCAAGGATCCAACACTTCATTCAGTGAACACGGATTCATTTCTGCTTTTTGTAAGTTCTGCTCCTTGGATAGATGCAATGTGTACCTGAATGTTATATATCAGTCAATAGACTGTCTTACATAAAAGATTTCAGACACAATTCAGAATTGCTCTGAGCAGAGTTCTTTATATTCCATAAGAGCAAGGCCATGGGACCTCATGCAGAAATCCAGTATGTCCACTCTTCTTCATTATAGGACAGTAGTTAAGGATTCAGTGACCTATCTGTTATGGGCATGACACCTGACTTTTAGATGGTCATCATGGTGATTGGTTTTGTCATCCTTCAGTCTTAGGAGAACGATGGCTGTTTGTGTATTTTGTGCTCCTGATAGCTGTGTTGAGACCGTGTGGGGAAGGTTAATCTGTAAATGCTATAGGAAGGCTCCAGTTCTGCTTACTATGTTGTGTTTTAAAAATGTTTTAGGGTTTTCATGTGATTTTACTGGAATTTGGAAAGAAGAAACCTGCTTACAGTTGGATCACCTTCCTTATTTAAAACCATTTGAATTATAATTAAAATTACATGTCTAAATTGTCAGAATATAATTAATGAATCGTGCCATGGTTTCAGTTGCTATACCTTCATTCAGTTCCTAGACTTGTATTGTGGCTGAAAGTTTGCAGTTCAGCAAATAAAATATCCAGTCTTCAAAAAGAGACATTTGTTTGAATATGCCTTGGCACCTGCCAGTCTTTTAGTGGAATTTCATAGCAAAATTTCTGCACAAATCTTGAAATGTTTTGTGAACTCGGAGCCTTTGGGGATGTATTGAATGTGAGGTCATTACTCACACTATGGCCATGTAAAATGGTAACTATGGCAACTGCAGAGTATTGGAATGGAGGGTGAGGAGAGAGGTTTATGTGAAAGAAGTAATATCCTTGGACATAGAAAACATCCTCACAGAGCCTCCTCAGATGAAGATACCATATGGATGTTTTATTTGTGTGAGGTTCTTTTGTTTTCTAATGTCAAGGAAAATTAAACTTCCCATGACTAGTCCTCTTCCAAGTTTCTTTCAATTGGTACCACAGGTTTTAAAGAGAGGTTTATTGTGTGTTCCCTCGTATTTTAAAGCTTGTAGAATATTCTTAGGGCTTTAAAGGCATTGACCCCCTAGAATTTAATGCAGTGAAAACTGAAGCTATGAAAATATGTGGCTTAAAGTTTCAGTGGTTTTTTTTAGTTTTATTATATAAATTGGAAAATATGAAAAGATCAATGAGAAAAGGAAGGAACAATAGCTTTTGAATTTTGAAAAAAACTTTATGGAATAAATTTAGGTAAATAGTAAAGTTACTTAAACAGGCATGTACAGATAGAATGCTGTGCAATATTTTGATGTGAAGCCTGTGGGAACAGAATATTACTGCTGTTTTACACAGCATTCTAAGTTGTAGCATTTGTAAAAGTTCTCATCGGATTTTGCAACACTTGCAAGTCTTTTGAGAGCACTTACACCTGTTTATACTATATTAGATCTCCAGCTTTTCTGATTTGCTTTTTTTCCGACTTTAGGTAATTCCTATTCACAGAGCTGGATTTCATTTCTTGTGATTTGTCCCATCAGCGCTACTTCCTGTGTATGAGTCTTTTGCAGCAGTAAGACAGGGTAGAAAAAGGAAAGTACCTGTATATCCTGCTCTCCTCTCCTAAGATTATAGTTCAGAGGCTGTACTGTCAATATGGGTAGAATTACTTCGTTCTATAGCCTGAGTGGATGAAATCGCACAGTCATTGCTAATGACAAAGGTTAGGTTTTTTTGTTTTGGTTTGATTTTTTTGGTTTTTTTTTTTTTTTTTCTTAAGTAGTAAGGTTTGTGTCTTTGAGTATCTTAATGCTTAGGATAAAATTGAATCTGGATCTCTAGTGTCTTGTCAAAATGTCCTAACCATTAAGAACATCCCTGCTTTCCTCAATATGCTTACTGTGTTGTAGAGTAAAGGTGAGCCTCCCTCTGTTTTTTCTTTAAGAGACAGCACCAGGAATATTTGGAAAGAAGCATTTCGTGCATCTGTCTTTGAGTGTTGAACTCACAGAAGGGTTTGGGGCTATTACTGAGCTTTACACAGTGACTTCCGTTCTTGTTTAGATCAGGGACAAGCTGAAGATCATAGAATCACTGGCCAAGTCAGGGGTGGAAACTATGATGACATGACTTTGTCTTCTACCATAGTGACAGGAAACTTGACCTTTAATTCCCTCTTATGTTATCCTTGTCATAAAGATACCTAGGATGAAATCTTTGCCCTGCTGAAGTTTATGGGAGTTTTGCTATTAACTTCAATGAAGTCAAGATGTTACAAGTTGTGTATTATGGAGGGAACAGTAGACGTTTTAGACTCGGGTAACTGAGAAAGAGAAATATCTCTATTTTTTTTTTCTTTCCTT